>JALMGJ010000021.1:17421489-17936489 GCA_023362775.1 Charina bottae
AGGTTGTATAATTATGATTGGGCTAATGATATTACCCTGCTTAATTCCCCTTATTAGAAATATGATTCAAAGTTCCATAGAGGGGATAATGTCTAATCATCAATCAATTAAAACAATGATGATAATGACGGAAATAAACTCCCAGTTAGACCAAATTGAGAAGGGAAACTCCAAGCAAAATAAAGAAAATGGAGAAAGGAAAAAGGCTAATAAAACAAAATCTTAAAGGATTGGGTAAATAAATTACCAAAAGAAGAAATGGGGAAACTGTGGAATGGAAATTTCTGTGGCCAGTAAAATTAAGCTTTTGTTTAAATTCAGGGTATGTGAACCTAGTAAACCGTTAAAAGAAAGTGAATTTTGCAAACTTTGTAACCAAATAAGTGTGTCGTGATAGGCTGTTACCCACCTCACCAGATTAGCTGATGAAGGATTGGGAGGAGAATGTAGGGTATATTAACCACGCCTTTGGCTTCTGTAAGGGTGTGTCTCTCTTGCGAGGGAACACCACGCTTTGCAAACCGTCTCTATTACTGAATTACATAAACTCTGTTTCTTTTTACCGAACTCTGTGTGTGAAACTTTCTTAAAATTTCCAGCCGACAGTTGGGTGCATGATGATGATTGGGAGCATGGGGAGTATGTGACTATGCAGCCAAGGCCATGCAATAACAATTAGAAAGTACTAAGGGAATAGGATAATGAAAAGGTAAACTGAATAAAAGAGCGAGAGTGGACATAGTGTTAATAATAAAAATATAAATTAAGAAAAAGGGTGGATTGAGAGAAATGAGGGATCTATGTTATTATTAACAAGGAATTAATAAACTTAAAACTCATAAAATAAATGGGACTTTTGGAACTTTCCTAAACTAGCTAACTAAGGCTTCTATAAAAACCACCTGCAGAAAATGAGATGACAGTTGGGAATATGAAACTATGTATCCACAATCAGGGAGCTCAGACCAACAGTGAGCTTCAGCAAATGTCTGCAAAAGGAGGCCTTCCCTTATAAGGGAAAGAGTAAATAGGAGTGGTGGTCTTTTCAAATAGGGTAAGGGGTTGGGTAAACAGGGGCGGGCCTAATTATATGCTGCTTAGGCGATTCTGATAGGTTGTGAGCTTCAGAGTAAGCCAGCCAATGGCTGAAAGAAGCCAGGATTGAGCGACGGGTCAGGACTGTATAAATATGTGTAACAACCTGTTGCTGTGTGGCTCTCCCCTAGTGCGATTTGTTTTGTAGCACGGCTGAGTCCACCAGCTCTTTGCAAACAGCTTGAAAAATAAAAAGCTTTTGTTTCTATCTGCCTTTTGACTTGACTCATATCTGACAAGTATATGCCAATTCAATATCCTCAAATATTTAAGCGTACGAACCCCCCCCCCCATTTGATTCTATACAAACCTCATCTCTTATTATCAAAATGTTAGATTTATTCCATTGTATTGTATATTGCCGTACAACCACTACAAATATAGGAATAGAAGTTTGATAGCCATCAATAATAATATAATAATAATAATAATAATAATAATTTAAAATAAATGTTTATTAGAATTTTACAATACATAGTTAAAAGTTAAAAATAGAAAAATAAATAGAAATACAAAATAAAAAGAAAGAAAAGAAAAAGTGTAGTAAAGAAAAAGAAAAGTATGAAACATAGGTAACTTCCAATCTATCCCTGGACATAAGAACAAGAAAATCCATCCTAAGTGCTAGTTTTATGCAATAGATTTAAAATAATTCTTTGTCTAATATACCCTATTATATTTATAGCCTAATCTTCAAATCCCCATATAAGCTTCGCCCCTCCTGCATTTTGCAAATAGTCCACCAGTGGTTTCCACTCTTTGAGATAACGACAACTTGAGCTTTCTTTTAATAAATAAGTGAGTTTATCATTTTCTGCCATGTAATATAATTATTATTGAACCCTGTTTCAGGGTTCATAGGGAGAGAGAGTTGCTAGCTGATGATAAGCAATTTACTCAAGGCTAAGCAGACAAGCAAAGTCTCCTACATCACAGTCTCTGGAGATAAGGCTTGCCTGAGGAGTTCACTTTCCACAGGACACACAGAAGTGTTGGGCAGAAAATTGTCCCCTTAGGTTCGTTTGGACTTGGTGCAAAATCCCAATGGAACACCAAGATGGAAACTAGGTTTTATTCCATTTATTTCAGAGCTCAGAATACATGGAGACTCCCAGCTAATGGTGAGAGTCCTGACTGCAGATTTCACACGGCTTATATACTTTTCTTTACAGGGTTCTTGTGGCATTTTGAACAAAGCAACTGGTTAATTTCTTACAAACATCTGCAGGTGTTTCTTGCAATGTTATCTATTTCACCAGGTCACTGTGACTTCAACAAATAATGGGTTTCTGTGTCCTTCACAACATCCTGCTTCCCATGTCCTTTGCTATACATTAATCATTACTTGCGATATCTCTTAGACAGGACCCCTTCCCCTTATCTTATCAGGAATATTTTCCATATACTGTTTTAGACAAGATCCTTCCCTGTATCTTGACAAAAACAATTTATGCATGCACGTGTACAGATACAATCAAATAGTTGGCCCTCTACAAGGTCGTTTTTATAATTAGACCCTTCAGAGGCATAGTCAAGATGCTCTCTGGAGTTCAGAGAGCCAAGCCATCTTCGTCAGCCAGTCCAGGGGCCAGAGTTTCAGGTTTTATACATGAGCAGAAGACACAGGAATGACATGCCAGAACAGGAAATCAGATGGTTGTCTCCAAGAGAGAAACATGGGTCAGGACTGCCTCTTAAGTCAGGCTGCAGCCAGCTGTCTTTAATTGGGGCAGGCAAGAAGCATCACTGAGAATCTTTGCTCTGCTCTCTGGTCTACTGGCCAGGTCCAAGGGCTTAGAGGCAGTGGCCTCATTATTGAATAAAATTAAATATAAAGCAGCCAAGTCCAAGGACTTAGAGTTTCCTGATCATAATATACTATTGGTAGATATAGCAACAATTCAATCCAAGACTTTTGAAACCACTTAAAGGCTGTGGGGAAAAAACTTTCCAATGTACAGATTATGAAACCAATGAATTTCCTTCTTTTATTGTTCTTGTATCAACAGGTATTACAAATGGGATTGTTTTACTATCAATTAGGATGTATCGTGGAACCTATCAAGGATATTTGTTATCTCCCTTTATATTTAATTTCAATACATCTTCATTACAGCCAGAGACCAACTTAAGACAGAGGGAACAGAGTTAATAAGAGATGTAAAAGAAAGCATAAGATCATAAGAGGTATAACAAAGCAGATGGAGACATAAATGGGTGAGGATTGCATAAAAATTATATAGAAGACTTATAACATATATTAAATTGAGTGTAAATAAAAGAATAAAGACCGGATTCCCAAAGTGGGAATACACACGTCTTGTCAGAGTGCGTGGGTGAAGCGGCCTGATCCTTCTTCCTAGACACCGGTGATCCACGTACTGTGCAGTAAATAGAGACTCAAATGGAGATTATATAAAATATCCTATTTACTTTATATACATACGTATTTACAGATCACTTCCACACGGGTAACAAATGATACAGAGATGAAGTTACAGCAAACGAGAAGAAACGAGAAGAAAGAATACAGGATTCTTCTGCTTATATATACAAACTGACCAATCACCTTATAGGTCACTCTCATTATCTACCACACCCAACTTAACTCTTAGTACCTGTCGTATGAGTCACACACTGACACATTGTCCCTACAACAATGGCTGCTAATTGGGTGACTTGCAGAATAATTCCCCTCTCACCTAGATATCAAGCCTCTGCAGTATAATTTATCTAACTGTAAATTCCTGGGTATATACAAACCCCAACACCCCTCCAATTTACAATAGATATTGCATTTCACTTATACAGAATAGAAGACATACACATATTGGATACACACATCCTATGTCTATCTATACTTAGAGGCTTTGTCATCACATCTGCTACATTACATTCAGATGGACAATATTGCAAATTAATCAGAGACTCTTTTACAGCATTCCTAACATTGTGATACTTGATATCAACATGTTTGCTCCTTCCTCTGATCCTATCAGTCTTTGCAATCTGTATACATGCTTCACTGTCATCATATACACATATAGGTTCATCAATTGCTATATTAACATCCATTAACAACTGCCTATACTGTACCATATTAACTCTGAACATAGGTCAGATAATGCAGCGTACTCTGCCTCTGCAGTAGATACGGCAACAAAACTCTGTTTCTGAGACCTCCACCCCACCAAGGTGTTACCAAACATAATTATTAATCCTGTCATTGATTTCCTATCATGTACATCATTACCCCAATCACTATCTACATAGCATTTTAATTCCAATGGCTCACAAGGTTTTATCAATAAACATTTATTAATAGTCCCCTTAAGATACCTAAACACTCATTTAATACCTTTCCAATGCCTCTGGGTAGGTTGTGTAACATATCTACTCAGTACATTTACCGTATTCCCGATATCAGGACGCGACCATTGTGCTAAATACAATAAACTTCCAATTATTGACTGATAGTGTTCTTGATTACATGATGTTTGGTCGTCTCCAGCCTCTGTCTTAACAAAATCAGTTGTCATCGGGGTAGGAACCTCCTTGCAATGTTCCATATTGTTCTCTCTTAGCAGTTGTTCAATTTTCTTCCGCTGCTCTAGAACGTAACCCCCATCAACCTTCTGAATACCTATGCCTAGGTAATTTCTAATCTCTCCCAGATCTTTAACATCAAATTGTTGCTTCAGTTTTTCAGTAAATTCAATTACCCTCCTTTGATCTTTAGCTATAAGACATAAATCGTCTACAAAAATCAAAAGCAACACCTGTTCATCATTATCACATTGCTTTACATACAGACATGGGTCAGCTATGCTACACTTGAACCCCATTCATTGCAATTCCTCATCTAACCTTAGATTCCAGCAACGTGCCGATTGCCTGAGTCCATACAACGCTTTCTGCAATTTGTACACTCTACCGCAACATTAGACTCATATCCTGGAGCTTCAGCCATATAGATTTCTTCCCTCAAATCAGCATGCAGATATGCTGTGGTGATATCATAATGGTTCACTACACAATTCCCAGCTGCTGCCATTGCGAAGGCAAACCTGAATGTCTCCCCTCTTAGCGCTGGTGCAAAAACCTCATCATAAGTCTGATTCTTAATCTGGGAAAACCCTTGTGCTACAAGCCTAGCCTTATACTGAATATCACCATTGACTAAGGTCTTCTTCTTATAAACCCACCTACAACCTACCGCTCTATGCCCTTCAGGCAGCCTGGTAGATTTAAACACCTTATGGGAATTAATGACATTCATTTCCACATCCATAGCAGCTTTCCACTTTTTCTGCACTTGTGGTGGCAACTCCAATACCTCCTTATAACTACGAGGTTCATAATTAATAAAACACACTTTAACATCACCAGGTGTATAACGTTGAGGTGGTATGCCCTTGTTAACTCTTTCAGATCTGCGCAATACAGTAGCATCCTGCATCATTGGCACACTAGGGGTTAATTCCTCTTCCTTCTTAATCACATCAGTGGACTCTCACCGCTCTGCTGGCTCAAACTGTCTCTGACTAAGAAGAAAAACCTCACTACTTCTGTGTAACCTAAGCCAATTGCTATGCTCACTAAAACTTGCTGATCTAGAAATAACAACTCTTCTGCCATCAGTGAACCTATATCCCTTGGTTCCTGGCTCATACCCCACAAACGTCATCTTCTGTGCTTTTGCCTGCCCTTTCCTATGTACCTCCTTATGCACGTGAACATAGGCAGTGCACCCAAACACCTTCAAATGAGCTAATGATGGCTTCTTGCCATACAAAACATAATATGGAGTTTGATTCACAGACACACTCCACAACCTGTTAATTAAATAATTAGCAGTCAATATAGCCTATCCCCAGTATCCTCTAGATAGCCCTGAGTCAGCTAAAAATGAATCCTTTACTGTCTGCAATGCCAAATTCCTACGTTCAGCCACGCCATTCTCAGCTGAACTATGCGGATTGGTTCTCCTATGTGCAATGCCCCTCCTACTGAGCCATTGCTGAAAACTGCCACTCATAAACTCAGTGCCCCGATCAGTTTGTAAACTACACACCTTTGTGCTATATCTACGTTCCACAAACTGCACCCAATTTCTGAACTTATCAAATGTTTGGCTTTTAGCTTTCAATAGGTAACAGAACCCAAATCTAGTGAAATCATCCACAATAACTAAAACATATTTAGCACCACCTATTGTGGCTGGTAATGGGCCAATTAGGTCAGCGTGAACTAATTCAAAACATTTATGTGACTTTCTATCACTAAATTTGCTTACAGGATACACCTTTGACTTTGCAACCTTACATGCCGTGCAATCCAGATAAGCTTGGCACAGTTTCAAATCCATTCCAGAACTTGCTTCAGACATCTTTTCAATCACTTTGAAAGTTGGATGCCCCAACCGTCTATGCCACAGATGTTCACATGAATCATGTGTTGGTTTGTTAATCATGGCTACATCATGGTCCACTCTGGGTTTCACTATTACATATACATTGTTCTGTAAAACACCCTTACCACAGACATGATTATCCTTCATAACAATGCATTCACCCTTACCAAACTTTACATCATATCCCTGTTTATCTAACTGAGAAACACTTATGATGTTATACTCTAAGTCCGGTACACATAGCATTGATAATTCAGCATTTAAACTTGGTACATACACAAACCCTTTGCCGGTAACAGATGCAACACTTCCATTTGCAAGACTAACATGATCCCGTTCAGCCTGCATAAAACTTTTAAACATTCTCTTATCATTGGTGATGTGCTGGCTCGCCCCGCTGTCAAGAAGCCACGGCTCCTTTAATTCCCTTCCTACAGAAGTAATTACCGACAGCTGTTCAGCACTTCGTTGCTTGGAAATCCCCGGCTTGGCTTTCGGCTTCTGTTTCTTTTCCTTATCACAGTCTCTAAACAAATGTTTATCAGACTTACAGCAAAAACAGCGTCTTACATATAAAACATTATCAGAGTTATCAGAATAACATTCCTTCACAGACACACTGTTTTGCTTAGACCTAATTATGTTAGAACTTTGTTTCCTCCTTTGCTCCTCTTCCAGAAGCCTCCCACTTAAATAATTTATGGTCAAATCACTCTCAGATAAAGGCCCGAAACTGGTGGCTAAATTATCCCATGTTTCATTCAGAGAACTGAGAATTACATAAACCTTATGTGCTTCTGAAAACTGCATATCTCTCTGAGCCAACTCGAGGAACAAGCCAGTCATATAATGCATGTGATCACGGATACTCCCACCTTCCAGCAACCTAGCATGATAAAGCCTCCGTGTTAACAAAACTTTGCATAATGGTGTGCTTCTAAGATAAACATTCTTTAAAGCTTCCCAACACTTACTGGCTAACTGACACTTTCTAACATAACATAATTGGCTATCTTCTAAACATAAAATTATGCTTGCCAATGCTTTCTCGTCCTGTAGAACAACGTCTTCATCATCCAAGTCTGGGTCAGTGCAAAGTACAGTCTTCTAAAGACCTTCATGGTGAAGATACATTTCCATTTTGTACGCCCAGGACAGATAATTAGATGCATTCAGTCTTTCCAGAGGGAATCCACCTCCAACTGTAGGCTGCATCTTGACTGTGCTCATCTTTCCTCAGCCCCTCCTGGGCAGACACCGATGATTAAATGCACAGACCTTATCAGAATGTCCTTCAGCTGCAAACAAGCCTAGGAAAAAACACACAGCCAGGCACGGAACCTGCAATAGCTCCAAAATCGCTCCAAATAGCCAAACGACTCCTGGATAGGCTTCCACTGCTGCACACGATCCACAGCCAGTCCAAAGCCTGTCGCCTCTGGGCCCGTAACCTGTCAGAGTGCGTGGGTGAAGCGGCCTGATCCTTCTTCCTAGACACCGGTGATCCACGTACTGTGCAGTAAATAGAGACTCAAATGGAGATTATATAAAATATCCTATTTACTTTATATACATACGTATTTACAGATCACTTCCACACGGGTAACAAATGATACAGAGATGAAGTTACAGCAAACGAGAAGAAAGAATACAGGATTCTTCTGCTTATATATACAAACTGACCAATCACCTTATAGGTCACTCTCATTATCTACCACACCCAACTTAACTCTTAGCACCTGTCGTATGAGTCACACACTGACACATCATCCCTACAACAATGGCTGCTAATTGGGTGACTTGCAGAATAATTCCCCTCTCACCTAGATATCAAGCCTCTGCAGTATAATTTATCTAACTGTAAATTCCTGGGTATATACAAACCCCAACACGTCTTCATCTCAAGCAGGAGCCTCATTCATTCATTCATTCATTCATTCATTCATTCAATAATGAAGTAACAAATTGAAAGAATACCCTGAGAAAATCTGCTTGGAGAGAGTAAATCCAGCATGAAACAATTCTAACCAAGCCCTCCAACAGGTGTGCCATCAAAGCTACCGCCCTATTGTTACATTCTCCATGCTCTGTGCCTTCCAGCATCCAGAGAAGATGAGCACTTTGTAAGGAATAACACCTCTCCTGACATAACTAAAGGAGTTGCTTGTCACTGGCTCTATATCAAAAGAATAACATCTCACCACCTTACGTTATGGAACACAAGCAGGTTCCCTGGTGAGAAGCTGTTGAGCCATCGCCTACCACCCAGTGAGCTACTCATACCTGTTGAAGGCCCCTGGTGTCCAAGCATCATGAAACACAGAATACACATGCAATATCATGCTATGTAATACATTTCTTACTGCCAACGTTACCAAAGAGATACTGGTTAATGGCACTCGTGCATTTACATAATGTTAAGTTTGATCCAAAGGGCAGAGCTTTTATTGTATTTCTTGATATTAGGTTGCAATCCTATAGACATTTTTAAGTAAGTCTAATTGAACTCAATGGCTCTCAGCTCTGAGAAGAGCACATACAGTAGTTTGGGTTGTTTGTGAAGTTGTTTAGAGGAGATGCTTAGCAGGTGGTCAGTGTCCTAAACCTAAAAAATGAAAGAAAGTCAGGAAATGCATGTGTTACTTAACAATCTCATTGGTCTCATTGGGGCATTTATGGGAAAGTACAAGTGTCTAAACTGTAAGAATTCTGGAATGGTAATACCAGAACTCCATGAAGCTTCTTATTAGTATATAGCAGAACAGAAGCGTTCCCATCAACTTGCACAAGGCTTAATCAGTTCAAAACACAAAATAAACACATTTCACATGTTAATGTAAAGTTACAGAAAAAGAGCTTACAGCTTTATTGTAATTCATAGTTTCGTAGTAGAAATGGTCCATGTGTGCAATAGGTTCTGATGAGACCCACATGCTTCTTAATGTGGCCCACCTGAATGGAAGTGTGAGCAACATGGACAGCCATAGCTGACCATCCTCCTTGGTGCAGATTCGAGCAGGAAAGAGAAGAAGAGAAGGGAACAGGAACAGGAAATCGGGAGGGAGTTGGGCGGTGATAAAAAATAAAATAAATAAATAAATTCAGCCCCTCCCACACAAAGCAAGTAAGATTAGGTTACAGAAGAGGCTGCCTCCTCCTTCAAGCTTGTGTGAGATGTGCTTGGTTGAAACCCAATGTCTCTAACATAAACAAACTGGAAAGATAAATATGAAAGTCCAAATATTTAAAATATGCAAATATTTAAGGATCAATATAAAAAAGTGCAAATCATGAATGAACTTCATCTCAATCCAAACAATTTAAATAGGTAATCTTTATTTCTTGGCTGCCATCAATGGAAAACTGGAAGGGCTCTTAACCAGACAAACAGTCCTTAAAACACACCCAGGTACACAAAATCTACCCATCTTTGGTTGAGAAACCCTGTCCTAGATCAACAACAGCCACTAAGACTGTATAGTAAGCCAAAATTGCCACCCTGTCTAAATAGTATCAGCCAGGACAGGATTTAGTAAGCCATGTCTGCTGACATAATGCATGTCAGCAGAGGTATTGCATTTATTTTTTGAAAAAAATAGCCCTGCTGCTGTTGGAAAACACACACACAAAAAAGATGGGAATGTGTTGAAGACTTCCAACATTATTTTGCACATTAGTATCACTCTTCCTCTTTTATTTTAAAGAGAAGTCAAAGTACTTCCATACTGGAAAAGAAATAAAATAAAATAAAATAAAATATAAAATAAAATAAAATAAAATAATAAAATAATAAAATAATAAAATAATAAAATAAATAAAATAAAATAAAATAAAATAAAATAAAATAATAAAATAAAATAAATAAAATAATAAAATAATAAAATAAAATAAAATAAAATAAATAATAAAATAAATAATAAAATAAAATAATAAAATAAAATAAAATAAAATAAATAAAATAATAAAATAAAATAAAATAAAATAAAATAAAATAAAATAAAATAAAATAATAAAATAAAATAAATAAAATAATAAAATAATAAAATAAAATAAAATAAATAATAAAATAAAATAAATAAAATAAAATAAAATAAAATAAAATAAAATAAAATAAAATAAAATAAAATAAAATAAAAAAATAAAATAAAATAAAATAAAAAAAATAAAATAAAATAAAATAAAAAAAATAATGAAATAAAATAAGACCTTGGAAAAGCAAGGCAGTGGGAGTCAACCTCCTTCTCAAATAGACAGTGAGGCCGACTCCGCTGAAGCAGGCCTTATTAGTGCCTTTGGCTCTCTGCCCAGGAAGGAACAAGACAATATTTTATACAAGATAGAAAATCTTAAGAAGACCTTACTGGATATTATTGCAACCGCAGAACCTCTCATTGATCTGGTATCTCCAACAACTGACACTAATTTTCAACACTTGGTGGACAAAGTCTTAGAGGATAAGCGACATCCAAACAACAATTGTTCCAGTCCATATGAAAGAAATGGGGTTCAGTCCATGCAAATAATTGAGGAAGCAGCAATCTCTACACCACAGACAGATGCTGACCTGCGCTTTGTTAAATGCGTCCCTTCAGAGAAAGATACCCAGCAGCAGACTCAGAATCTACATGAGACAAGCCAATCTTTGGTTGAGGCTCGGCCGCCCATTACCGGTTCCCCAGGTCATCATCATGATTTTACATCATTGGCTCATCAAAATCAAGCCTTATGACAGTTTTCAAATGCTTTTTTTTTAGTAAATTTTATTGAATTTTAGAATACATATTAAAAGTTAAAGCAGAAAAATGAAATAGAAATAGAAATACAAAGTAAGAAAAAAGTAAAGTAAAAGTGAAGTCAAAAAATAATAAACAAAGGAAATATAGAAAATAGATGTCCTCCAATCTATCTTTGAACTTTAAGTACAATAATTAACTTTAAATGTTAGTCCTTCATACAATACACAGGAACTTTTTTTTGTCATATACCCTTTGATATCTATAATCCAATCTTCTGATTTTCATATAGGTTTCACCTTTCTTGCTATCTTCCAATGATCCATCTTTGGCTTCCACTCCTTGAAGTAGTAGTTAAATGTTCATTGCTGCATCAATTTAATATTTTTTATTCGCTCTTTCCATTTTTACATCTATATTTGTATCTTCAATAAAATCCAATTAGTATAACAAATAAAGGCCTTATTTACTTCTAATAAAATACAATATATTCTATCCATATTATAACTACATATTCCACTAATACATAACCTAACATATTACATAACATAATACATAATATACCAATTCTTATAATATTCATACAAACATATTCATACATAACATTGTAAAAATATGTCATCCTGTAATAACATTAATTCTAATTCCACCTCATCATCCCATTATCTTCTTATATATATATCTCCATAAAAAAATAAGCTATAATATCAACTTCTATTTATATTTGTAATCTTATGTCTCAATTATCCATCTGTAATTTCCACTCCTTGGGATAATGTCCATTTAAACTGAATACATAACCTAACATAACACATAACCTAATACATAATATACCAATTCTTATAATATTCATACATACATATTCATACATAGAAATATGTCATCTTATAAAAAAATTGGTCTATAATATCAACTTCTATTTATGTTTGTAATCTTATATCTTACATTAAAATATTGCATTTTTATATGTTTATACAGTTTCTCATATCAACTTTATTCCATATCCAATCCAAATCCATATTTTCATTAACCTTGTATCCCACATATCATTTTCCTGTTCAGGTTATGACACTTAAAATATCACATTTTTATGTATCCATACAGTTTCTCATATCAACTTTTACTCTATATACAATCAAAATCCGTGTTTTCATTAACCTTGTGTCCCATATCATCATACTAAATCTCCTGTTTAGGTTATGCCAAGATCACAATATGCAACTTGTTTTGTTCTGTAACTCATGTGGGATGTCAAAATATTTATTTCACCATGTCTATCAATTTGCATGTTAAGATCTTCCTGTCTCAGCTGCCACAATGTGTTTGTGCCCAAACTATAATGTATAGTGTGTTTAAATGACCACCTCCTGTAAAATATCAAAATCTTCTTCTGTGTCAATGTATTTAAAATCCTCCTCCCCTGTTTCTCTACTGACTTGAGGAATTTTTCTTCCGTTTCTAAATCTGTCTTTTGTGTCAAATCTATCAGTATAAGTTCTATTGATTTCTTAATTTCTAAAAGAGCTTCTTTAAATTCTGTTTTAAAATCTTGAAGTGCTGTTAAAAATGCCATTATCACCTACCCCCCCCCTTTTCAGGCTGCCTTAGCTCACTGTTCTAGTCAAAACAAAATATTTTCCCAGGGAATGAGTGGTCAGCTGGTCTGTTCAAATGGAAGGTTGCCAGAAGTGTCTGTTTATTAAGTAAAAAAAAAACAACTTTTAAAATAAAAGGTGAAAAATTCCACAGAACAATATTTCAAACAGTTTATAAAATAGAAAATAAAAAATGAATTCCGAATGAGACAAACTCCGTTCTAAAAAAAGGTTAAAAGATAAGAAGGAAAAAATGCAGACACTTCTCTATACCTTTATTCTTCAGGCTGCAAGCTGCTTAACCCAAACAAACAGTTTTTCAGAAAGTAAATAGTCAATTGGTTTGTCGGGTGAAAAATTACCAGCAAAATCTCTTAAGTCCCAACTTCTCTGATACAAAAGAAAGGTAAAAAAAATACAAGCGTTTCATTATGTTGCAAAAATAAAATCTATCAAACTTCCACCAAAATTAATTATAGCAAAGAAAACACAAAATTAGCCAACATTTTAAACAAAGTCCAAAGGTAAATTTTAGATAGTAAAAACGTTCTAATCTAAGGGAAAAGTTAATATAAAGTGATCTAAAAGCTGGCTGCCACTCTTGTGTCTCCCAAGAGACTTATGTTCCCTGCAGAGCTAGGATCCTCCTTCGGCCATTCCACTGCATTCACCCCCGTTCTCTCTGTGGTGGAAACTACAAAGAAAAACAGGAGTGGGCAATTCCAATGGCCCTGTGAGCAATCTTCTGGTCCCCCCCCTCTTCAGGGGGAAGCTTCAGTGGTCTTACAAATTCTGTAGACCCCTGCAAACAAGGTAAAGTCAGCCAGGTCTCAGAGCTCTGAGAAGTTCTGACTTGTCGAGGTGCCAGCCAGGCTTGGAGTCCGACAATTTTCAAATGCTGATGTAATTTCCCTCTTAACTTGGACCATTGCAGGCTGGGCTGCACCATCAAAAGACCAACCTTTTTCTGATTACTTGTCACGATTTGATATTCTTCTCCTCCAGGAAACCTGGGACACATCAGAGGTGGAGGTAGACGGTTATTGGGCTAATTCAATTTTGGCTACCCCAAGCAAGGCAGGAGGGAGACCTAAGGGTGGTATTGTGACTTTAGTTAGCCCAGCTCTACAATTTAAATGTGTATCATTACCTCTGCTGAAGCCATGGGTAGCGGCCTCTTTGCCTTCATTTAATCAAGCTGAAATTTTGCTTTTTAATATTTATATTCCCCCTTTTAAAACTTATGCTCAGATTAATACTATCTGGGAGAGTATAGAAAATTTTATCCTTAGTTGTTTAGATAAATATCCTGCAGCATCAATAATTATTGGTGGGGACCTGAATGCAAGGATGGGACCAAATGACTATGCATTATTTTGTCAATTTAAGCTTTTTTATGAGGAGAATATCTTAGAGGAACCTTTGTATACAAGAGAATCTAAGGATTTAAAATCTAACTGGGCAGGCCTATGTGCAAGACAGATGACTGTTCGTCTAGAGCTATATATTCTCAATGGCTCTGTAGCAGGGGACCACCCAGCAGAATATACTTATTGGGGGGCAGGAAGGAGCTCCATAGTTGATTACTGGATTGTGTCATGCGATCTTCTAAAAGCCCTACAGTGGCTGGAGATAGATCCACGATTAGAAAGCGATCACCATCCCCTAACATTAACTATGGCACATCCTTGGAAACATGTTAGAGCAGAAATAATCTTTCCCCCAATACTTGAAAATAGTAACACTGAGGTGCGATTTAAATGGAATGATAAGAATGCAATGGTAGTTGCCAATTGGATGGTAGCTCCAAAAACTATAGAAATTCGTGCACATTTGTTAAATAATAATTCCCAAAGACCATATTTAGAATGTTATGAAATGTTAATGGCTAACCTCAAATCACTTTTTTATAAAGGAACACAACAACACCTTAGAAATTGGGGTATGAAAAATAAAAATTGGTTTGATCAGGAGTGTACTCAGATGAAAAGTGCATACAATAGGGCTTATAGAAATAGTAAAAACCTCCCCTCAGAGGACCAAATAAATCTTTTAAAGAACTTAAAATCTCAGTATAAATCTCTTTTAAAAGAAAAGAAAAAATCAGCACTGCAGGAGTCCTGGCAGAAACTTATTCAATCAGTCAGGATAAGAGACTCACCCCTTTTCTGGTATATTACCAGAGGGCTGGGAAAATCGCTGACCCCTCCATCTAATCAAGTACCAACTCAAGCTTGGGAGGAATTTTTTAGAGAGTTACTCAGTACTCAGCCAGTACTGAGAATGTGAGTCAGGTTGCTCTGGAGCAAGTACAGAATTGGCCACCAGTTTCAGTCCAAGAGGCATCTTGATTGATCGAATCTCTTAAGGTCAACAAGGCTCCAGGTGCTGATTGTGTTATGCCTGAAATGATTAAAAAGAACTCTAGTTGGCGGGCACCACTACTAGCATCCCTGTTCACATTTATAGACCAGTCTGGTCACATCCCAAAAGACTGGGGGTTGGCAATAATTGTCCCAATTTACAAAAAGGGTAACAAGAACGAGCCATGTAATTACAGGCCCATTAGCCTTTTGAGTGTGATTAGTAAGCTATATTGATTTGTAAACCGCCCAGAGTCCCTTGAGGGAGTTGGGCGGTGAGAAATCGAATTAATAAATAAATAATAAATAAATATGCCAAACATTTAAATCTTAAATTACAAGAATGGGTTGAGTCAGAGGGCATAATCCAAGATGAACAGGCAGGTTTCAGAGAAGGGAGATCAACAGTAGATCACATACTGGTACTCCATCCTCTAGTACAAAAATACACGTACAAAAAGAAATCAACCCTCTTTGTAGCCTTCCTTGATTTTAAAAAAGCCTTTGATTCAATTTCCAGAAATGTCCTTTGGGAAAAATTAAAAAATACAACTATTGAAAGGCACCTTCTCTTCCTTATGCAGAAATTGTATTCCAATTCCTCCTTAAGAGTGAGGTGTAACCCTCTCGGGACCCTCTCTGGCATAGTAAATGTGCAGAGAGGAGTGCAACAAGGCTGTATTCTTGCCCCCACTCTTTTTAATCTCTATATTAATTCATTCGTGGACCTCTTACACAATATGGATATTCATGCACCCAACTTAGCACAGCGTAAAATCCCAATTCTCCTATATGCTGACGATGCTGCCTTAATTTCGCAAACCCCCATTGGATTGAAAAGAGCAATTGCAGCAACACTAAGATACTGTAGACAAAATCACTTGGTCCTCAACTTTGATAAATCAAAAATTTTAGTTTTTGCTAAGAGAGCTAGGCAGCACTCCTGGATAGTAGAAGGGCACAAATTAGAACAGGTCAATGCATTTAAATACCTTGGGGTGGTCTTCCACTCAAAAGGTATTTGGAATGCACACCAGAACTACATAGCCCAATCAGCCCTCAGGTCAATGAACGCCATTAAACGTTTTTTTTTTTATACTGGCGGAGGACAATTAGTACCCGTGGCTTTAAAGGTTTTTGAGGCCAAAACATTGGCCCAAATTCTCTATGGGGCACAGATAGGAATTTATATGAAGAAGGTGCCGCAGGATACATGCCAAACAAAATTCCTGCGATTAATTTTGGCTGCACTGAACGGTACAGCAAACACCCAGTTAAGACTCGAGACAGGAATGCCATCAATTCAAGTGAGGGCCTGGAAGCTGATGATAAATTATTTGCCAAAAATCCATTTTTTCCCCAGTTGGTTTAACTCCTTTGGTCCTAGTAGATAATTTTTCTTCACCCTGGAAGCAAGCGGTAGAACACAAGCTGGCTTCATATGGACTCTCTCCTCTTTTCTTAATATCATTAGGCTATGATCAAGCCAAACAAATAGTCACCCAAAGAATAAAGGACATGGAGTTCCAGAATGAACTTAGTAGGCTCCCACAACATAATAGAATCTGGATAAACAGGGGCGTATGGGAACCAGCAAGGTATCTCCTAAATCTAATGTTCCCTAAGTTGAGAATTGCATTTTTTAAAGCCAGATTCAATATTCTCCCATCTGCACTACTCCAAGGCAGATACAACAAAGTCCCCGTAACTGAGCGCATCTGCCCATGCGGTGAAATGGAAGTAGAAACTATTTTACATGTACTGCTACACTGTAAATTTTATAGGGATATCAGGTCAATTTACATTGAGCCCCTAATAGAAAAACTCCCTTGGTATCCAGATAATTTTTACGTGAATTATCTACTTCAGGATCTAAAACCTTATATTACGTGTACAGTTGCCAAATTTTGTGTTGCTGCAATGAAAATAAGACAAATCCAGATGAAAAAATAATTCCCTATTTTAAATGTATATTTTTAAATTGAAATATTTTAATTGATAATTTGTCAGGGGATATTCAATTTTACTTTTATGTTATAATTTCTTATTGTATAACTTCTAATGTTCTAGGCTTACCCCATAATGGTAACAAATGTATTAACACAGTAATAGCAGAGTGAATGCTGTATTATTATGTGATATATTTTGTTAGTTTGTAGTTTATCATCATATCTTCTGATTGTACTTTGTCTCTTTTTATTTTAAATGTTGCTGGTCATTGACCGAAATGAAATAAACTACCTGCAGTTGAGGTACAATGCACTGTTTTGCAGAGTTAAAAGTTACACACAGACAAACAGGAGAGTTTTAGTAGTATATCGATAGATTACCCTCCTTAAAGGCACAGAGAGAGGGAGAGAGAGGGAGAGAGAAAGAGAGAAAGATGGGAATGATATTCTAATTTTGTACTTTCTGATCATATAGGAGAACCTGACATGCATGCACAATGAATTCATACCTTCTAGGATTTTGCAACTGTAAATGGGTTGCTTTATTAAAAGCTTTCTGAAATACGATCTTAAATTCCATTAATTTGATTTAATTCAACTCAATCGAATGTAATCTAATATGTAATGTAATCAAGTTAGGTTCGTGGTCCTGATGATAGATGTGGAGGTGAGTTGGGAGAGGAAAAATATCATGTTAGAATAGCCATAGTTTCCTATGAATAATCTTGATTGATTGGTTACGTGCCATCAAGTCTTTGTCAACTCTTAGCAAACACATAGATAGATTTTCTCCCTGACGATTTGTCCCTAACCTGGTCTTTCAAGTTTTCCAACGGTGCACTTATCACTGTTGAAATGGAGTCTATCCACCTTGCTGCTGATTATCCTCCTCTTCTCTTTCCTTCCATCTTCCCAAGCATTAGGGCCTTCTCTAGAGAGCCTCACATATTGTGTTTGAAGTAGGATAACTTGAGCCTGGTCACTTGTGGCTCGAGTGAGACCACTGGGTTGATTTGTTTGATGATCCACTTGTTGGTTTCCTTTCCTTTCCTCCTTTCCTTTCCTTTCCTTTCCTTTCCTTTCCTTTCCTTTCCTTTCCTTTCCTTTCCTTTCCTTTCCTTTCCTTTCCTTTCCTTTCCTTTCCTTTCCTTTCCTTTCCACTGTATTCTCAAGAGTCTTCTCCAACATCAAAGATCAAAAGTGCCACTCCTCCTCCTATCATGCTTCTTCAAAGTCCAACCTTTGCTTCTGCTGAGTGTTCCTTACAAAATAAAATAAAATAAAATAAAATAATAAAATAATAAAATAAAATAAAATAAAATAAATAAAATAAATAAAATAATAAAATAAAAT
This sequence comes from Charina bottae, assembly GCA_023362775.1. NCBI lineage: Eukaryota > Metazoa > Chordata > Lepidosauria > Squamata > Charinaidae > Charina > Charina bottae. The sequence goes on from JALMGJ010000021.1 coordinate 17,439,991, forward strand.
AAAATAAAATAAAATAAAATAAAATAAAATAAAATAAAATAAAATAAAATAAAATAAAATAAAATAAAATAATAAAATAAAATAAAATAAAATAAAATAAAATAAAATAAAATAAATAAAATAAAATAAAATAAAATAAAAATAAAATAATAAAATAAAATAAATAAAATAAAATAAAATAAAATAATAAAATAAAATAAAATAAAATAAAATAATAAAATAAAATAAAATAAATAAAATAAAATAAAATAAAATAAAAAAATAAAATAAAATAAAATAAAATAAAATAAAATAAATAAAATAAAATAATAAAATAAAATAATAAAATAAATAAAATAATAAAATAAATAAAATAAAATAAAATAAAATAAAATAAAATAAAATAAAATAAAATAAAATAAAATAAAATAAAATAAAATAAAATAATAAAATAAAATAAAATAAAATAAAATAAAATAAAATAAAATAAAATAATATAATAAAATAAAATAAAATAAAATAAAATAAAATAAAAAAATAAAATAAAATAAAATAAAATAAAATAAAATAAAATAAAATAAAATAAAATAAAATAAATAAAATAAAATAATAAAATAAAATAAAATAAAATAATAAAATAAATAAAATAAAATAATAAAATAAATAAAATAAAATAAAATAAATAAAATAAAATAATAAAATAAAATAAAATAATAAAATAAATAAAATAAAATAATAAAATAAATAAAATAAAATAAAATAAAATAAAATAAAATAAAATAAAATAAAATAATAAAATAAAATAAAATAAAATAATAAAATAAAATAAAATAATAAAATAAATAAAATAAAATAAAATAAAATAAAATAAAATAAAATAAAATAAAATAAAATAAAATAAAATAAAATAAAATAAAATCCTTCCTTGAATAGAGGTGGGGGCCTCAGGCACAATCTTTCCCCCATCTTCCTCCCTGCTTTGTCTTCTGTGTCTAGGAAGATTAAGACCATTTCACAAGCTCAACAGCAGCATGGTGATCTTAACTATCCTCCTTTAGATGATAAAAGGACTTAAAATAACATCTCAATATAACCATGACCTAGCCCCAGGTGTAAGGTCACACAGCTACCTAGAAACATATTTAGGATTCCCTTACTAACTTTGCTCAGACTGAAGAAGCTCCTTGGATAAGGAGCGAAACGTTTCCACTGAGAAAATAGAAATCCAGTTGACATGATTCAAGCTACAGACAATTCCACCTGGATGACTGAGAACCTTCATAGAAGTATTTCAAACAGTTTATAAAAAAGGGAAAGGATAAATATCAACCAGTATAAAAAGAGAAAAAAAGGAAAATAAACAGATTCATCAATAGTTAGTCCAACAAAATATATTCAAAAAATATTTTTTTAAAAAAGCTTATACTTCCAAGTGAGATAAAATCCAGTCTAGAGAAAATAGAAAGGTAAAAAGAAAAAAAATGCAGACGTTTCACTATGCTTCCAGTATAAATCCATCATGTTTCCACCATGATTACTATAGCAAAGAAAGCACAAAATTTGCCAACATTTATGTGCAAAGTCCAGAGATAGATCTTAGATCATAAAACAATCTATTCTAATAAAATTTTTTTAAAAAAGTAACTCTAAAAGCCGGCTTTAGCTCTAACTTACTTCTTCCCTGTAAGAGCTTGTAGTGTACTCCAGTCGTTCTCACTTCCAGCCTCTCGCTCTCTCCGCGGTGGAAAAACAACAGAAAGAGCGGGGGGAGGCAATTCCAACGACCCTGTGATCAATCTTCCGATTCTCCCCTGTCCAGGGAGACATTCCAGTGATCTTATCTTATCTATAGACCACTGCAAACAGGGAAAAGCTAGCCAAGTCTTCAGCGCTCTGAAGAATTCTGACTCATCTAGCTGCTAGTCCAGCTTGGAGTCCATCTTCAAAACATTTGTAATAGGCTGCTGATAAGCCATCCGGTCCAGGTGCTTTTCCACTATTAATTTTCTTAAAAGCCATTGTCATTTCCTCTATTGTTATAGGATTATTAAGCATTATTCTTTGTTGATCATTTAAGACAGTTTCTGCTTACTCATATATTCATCAATATCAGCTAGTTGAACATCCTGTTTTTTGTACAATGATGAATAATAGGAATGAAAAGCTTCTTGTATATCTACATTATTCACTAAAATTTTCCCTTCATGTTGTATATTAGAAATTACATTTTTTTTGTCTTTGTTTTCTTAATTTGTAAGCTAACCATCTTCCTGGTTTGTTTGCAAATTCAAAGTGTTTTTGTTTCGTAAATTTCATTTGAGTCTCTATTTCCTGTATCAAAATCATCGATATTTGCTTTTGTAAGAATTTAATTTGAGTCATCAAAGTATCATCCATTGGCTTATCCCTTAAACATATCTCTTTACTTTTAATTTCATTTAAAATCAATTGAATTTTTTCTTGTTTCTTTCTCATTTGGGCATTATATTGAATAAAATAACCCCTCATAGAAGCTTTGCTGGCATCCCAAACAGTTTGAGTGCTAGTACCTTTATTTAAATTCAGTAAAAAATATTCTTTTAGTCTTTTCTTACATGTATCTACAATGTCCTCTTTCTGAAAGATTGACTCATTTAATCTCCATCGAAATATATTCCTTTTCCCTTTACTAGTTAACAATACAGGATTATGGTCTGAAAAAGTTTTAGGTAATATTTCAACCTTATTAACATCCATCATTAGGCTTTTTGAAATCAAAAACATATCTATTCTGGAAAATGATTTATATCTCTCCGAATAATATGTATATTCTTTAGAATTCCCATTCATAAGTCTCCAAATATCTTGTAACTCCAACATGTCTTTCAAATAAAAAAATGTTTGGGGTAGTTTTCCCTGTGTAGATTTCACACCTTTTTGCGAATGTCTATCTTCCATTGGGAAAATCACCCCATTCCAGTCACCCATAAAACACCAATTCTCATATGATAAGTCCAAGAGTTTATCCATCAAGTTTTTATAAAATAACCCTTTATCAAAATTTGGAGCATAAAGTCCAACCATCAATATTTTAGTCCCTTGTATATTTACCTCCACTGCGATATATCTTCCTTCATCATCAGTCAGTATCAACTTTGGACTCAATTTTTGTTGTATATACAAAACTACTCCCTTGGTTTTTTTTAATCAGCTGAGATAAATTCTTCTCCTAGTTGTTTTGAATCAAATATTTGATGTCTTTTTTACAAATATGAGTCTCTTGTAGACAAATTATATCCAATCTCAGTTTTTTCAAAAAATGAAAGATTATTTTTCTTTTTTGAGGGGAATTTTCCCCATTAATATTCCATGTTAGATATTTATAATCCATAGTGTTTTAATGTTTAGGAATTCTTTCTTAAGTCCAATCCAGAAGCTCCCATCTCCGATAAGTCTTCACTCTTCTCTTTATCTTTAGATGTCTCTCCTTTTTCCTCCAAGTCCTTGGATGGATCACTCATATCTGTCATGTATTTCTCCAAAAATGCTTTTGCTTTTAAGATGGAAGTTATCTTAAATCACCTGTCAATTAGATCCATGCCCCTCCTAGCTGGTGAAAGCAGCTCAGGAGGGGACTTGTAGCTGGGTCCAGGTGATAGTGAACACATTCTTGAGAGAGGGGGTGTTCCCAGCAGCTTTTAAGGAAGCACTGGTGCGCCCCCTCCTCAAGAAGCCATCGCTGGACCCTACTATACTGGATAATTTTCGTCCAGTCTCCCACCTCCCCTTTTTAGGGAAGGTGGTTGAGAAGGTGGTGGGGTTGCAGCTCCAGAGGATTCTGGATGAAACAGATTATCTAGACCCCTTTCAGTCAGGTTTCAGGCCAGGTTACGGGATGGAAACTGCATTGGTCGCACTTATGGATGATCTCTGGCAGGAGCGAGATGAAGGAAGTGCATCCATTCTTGCTCTTCTTGACCTCTCAGTGGCGTTTGATACCGTCGACCACAGTATCCTTCTGGAACGGCTTAGGGAGTTTGGGATGGGCGGCATGGTCTTGTGCTGGTTCACCTCCTTCCTCCGAGGCCGGTCCCAGTTGGTGTTAATTGGGAGTGAGAGATCCAGCCCATGGGCCCTTCTTTGCGGGGTCCCACAGGGCTCAGTACTCTCCCCACTCCTTTTTAACATCTACATGAAACCGCTGGGTGAGATCATCCAACACCACGGGGTGAGGTATCATCAATATGCCAATGATACCCAGTTGTATATCTCCATCCCGGGTGAAGTAAGTGATGCATTGACCACCCTGTCCAAGTGCCTGGGGGCTGTAGGGGCCTGGATGGGGAAAAACAGGCTTCGACTGAACCCTAGTAAGACGGAGTGGCTGTGGATTAATGGCTCCTCAACATCTGGGAAATTATCATCTTTAATTCTGGATGGGGTTGCACTACCTCAGACAGATCCGGTGCGTAACTTGGGGGTCCTCTTGGACGCACGACTCCTGCTTGAAGAGCAGGTGGCAGTCGTGGCCAGGAGGGCTTTTGCTCAACTTCGTGTTGTGCACCAGTTGTGCCCCTTCCTGGAACGAGAGGCCCTTCGAACAGTCACTCATGCCTTGGTTATCTCTCACATAGACTATTGTAATGCGCTCTACATGGGGCTACCCTTGAAGAATATCCGGAAGCTACAACTGATCCAGAATGCAGCCGCATGGACAATTTTGGGTGTCCAAACGTAACACCTTTGTGTAATCCACACGTAACACCTTTGCTGCGCGAGCTGCAGTGAGTCCCAGTTTGCTTCCGGGTCCAATTCAAGGTGTTGGTTATCACCTTTAAAGCCCTACATGGCATGGGACCAGGATACCTAAGGGACCGTCTCATCCCCATTGCTTCATCCCGTCCCACCCAGGCATGCAGAGAGGGCATGCTACGGACCCCATCGACTAAGGAGTTCCATCTAATGGGGTCTCGGAAGCATGCTTTCTCTGCTGTTGCCCCTGCCCTTTGGAACAGTCTTCCCCCAGGGATCAGACAGGCCCCCTCGCTCCTGGACTTTCGAAAACAACTGAAAACCTGGCTTTGTCAGCATGCTTGGGGCGAGATGGAGAAGGTATGTACTTGGAGATGGCTAGCACCTTAGATTCGTCCTAGAGTGTATATTTTAAATTGTTATTTATTGTGTATTTTAATCTATTTAATTGTATGTTAATGATTTCAATTTTGTTGTAAATTGTCCAGAGTCCCCCGTGGGGGAGTTGGGCGGTGATAAATTTGATAAATAAATAAATAAAAATAAAAATGTCATCTGGCATCAGGCTGAACATCTCAGGCTGGTAACTGCTTCTGGTGGTTGGTATGCAGTCATCATCCGCTTGAGTGTGGCAGCCTCTCTCTCTCTCTCATTGAAGTACACCACTCTGCATACTTTTACTATTCCCATCTTTCAGTTCAGGATTCTGTATCCCTTGCTTCCTGGAGCGTAGCCAATCATGACCCCTTCTTCAGCTCTGGGATCTAGTTTGGATCTTTTATTTTTTGGAATGTGGGCATAAGCCTTTGATCCAAACACCCTCAAATGTTTGACACTTGGTTTGCGCCCATGCCATAGCTCAAAAGGTGTTACCTTATTGGCTCTGGTTGGCAGTCTGTTTTGTAAGTATGTAGCTGTCATGGTAGCATCTGCCCAGTATTTCTATGGTAGATCTGCCTCTAACAGCATGCACCTTACCATGTCCATCAGTGATCTGTTTTTCCTCTCAGCAATTCCATTACTCTCTGATGTGTAAGGAGTGGTCAGCATGTGTTCTATGCCTAATTGTGTCAGGTATGTTTGCATGGTGTTAGATAGGAACTCACCTCCTTGATCACTCTGGAGGGCTTGAGGGGTCTTGTTGAACTTGTTGGTCACCATGGCTACATATGCCTTCAACATGTCAGGTGCCTGGGATTTTTCTGTCAGTAGGTAGGTCACACAGTACCTGGAAAAATCATCTATAAAACATATTATGTATTTATTTCCATCAGCTGATGTTTGAAGAGGTCAACACAAATCAGTGTGGATAAGCTCAAGTGGCTTGGTTGCCCGTCTTTCCCATTCCTTGGGTATGGCTGGTCTGGTGGCTTTGCCTTTGATGCACACTACACACCTTGATTGGCACCTTTCCCAACTGCTTAGTTCAAAGTCTCTTACCATATTCTCACTCCTCATTTTTAAATTGCATCAAAGTCCCTGTGTGCAAAACGCCTGTGGCACATGGTTGCACTGTTGTCCTCTTTTTGCTGCTGCTGCTGGCAGGTTAGGCTGACATCTGGTGGTGATCATTTGCAGTTTACCTGGTAAACTCCATCCTTCTTGAAACCTGTAACATAAACTTGATCTACCAATTTTACTTCACATGTGCCATTTGCTTTAAACATCACATTATATACTTTGCTGTTCAGAGTTGGAACACTCATCAAATTAGTAGACAACTGAGGCACAAAATATGCTTCTGTGATTGTGAGGTCCTTATATCCACCTCTATTAAAACATCTTATGGGTATTTTGCCCTTTCCCTGAATTGAGATGGAATTTCCACCAGCAAGAGTAATATCCCCTTATGGTTCTTCATTAAGCTCACTGAAATAATCTCTGTTCCAACAAAGATGTCAGCTTGCTCCTGAATCTAGGATCCATTGTCCTTTGGTTTCACTAAAATTAGCCCCAAGAGCATTTTTTTGCTCTGAAAACTGTATGCAGACCTAAATTTTCCTTGGAATGCTGTTCTTTTGAAAAATCCTATTTCTCTTTGCCTTTACAAAATCTTGACATGTGCCCAGGCCTGTTACAATTGTGACAGACTATGGGTCTTTTGTTTTGCTGATGAGTAGGCAAATGCTGCTGCTCACACCTCCCCCTTGCTGCAAGATAGCCATTATCTTTTGCTGGCCTACTATTTGAATGCAAATTATCCTGCCTGTGGGCCTCTGCTTGAATCTTCCCAAACAACTGAGAAAGATTAGTCCCATTTAAATTTTGGCTTGGTACAAAATGGAAAAATTTATCAGGGAGGGAACTTAGTAAAAAGGACATTTAAATGCTTACCTTACAGGTACTTCCCTCCACTGGTCCTGCACACAAGCGAAAATGCAGGAAGAAAATGTGTATCGGCTGCAAAGTCCCCAGATGTCACTTGCTCACGTGACTATGGGAAAGTGAAGGTTGTAAGTGTGTGTCACTTCCAGGGTACCAAATGTCAGTCATATGACCACGGAGGCCTTTCAGGGATCGTAATTGTCAGAGTACACAATGCTGGGGCTGCCAATGTTCCTTCTAGACCTCAGAGTAATACGTTCTATTGAGTAAGCAGACACTCACAAGAGATTAGATAAAATAATCTATTTACTCTATATACATACGCAATCAATACACAGTCCAATAACGTCCAACAGATACAGATGACAATGAAGATAGTAATGAGAAGAGAATGAACCCCAGAGCTCCTCTGCTTATATACATACATCGACCAATAACATTAAAGGTCAGATTCATTATCTACCAGACTTCCGGTGAAGATGGACGGCGGCTGGGGCAAAGCAGAAGAAGCTCCGTAAAAAAATTTAGAGACCCTGTGGAACTGAGCCAGCTTTGCGAATTTAAAAACCAAAAATCGGCGGTAGAAAGAGTGGAGAATGTGGCTCTTTTGAAAGAAAAAAACTTTCGGCGGCTTCGGAAGGCGGGCGAGTCATTTGTTTGTCCGGTTTAAGTGTCTTCTTTGACTCGCGGAGAAAATCAAGCCGGGAAGCTGAAAAGTGAAAGTAGATTCCGCGGAGGGAAAGTCTTTGAAAGAGACGAGCGCCGCAGATCGCTTCACCAAGACAATTTGAAAAACAAATAAATCAAAAGCAATTGTTTCTAAACGAAGAAACTAAGCGAAAGATATTTGGGTGAGAAGAGAAATAATTTCCCTACTGAAAACTTTTACAAAGACTGAATTAATAAATTAATTTAAACAAACAAACGAAGCCATTTTGTTCTTATAGAAATAACTTTGTTCTTCTGTACAAACCTTGCTATAGAGTATAAGTGCATAAGTATATAAGTATATAAGTATATAAGTATTAGATAATTAAGATATTAGATAAAATGAGTGTTAGTACTAGAAGCAAGGTTAGAAGGGGATCTGATACAGGGGAAGGAGAATGGTTAAAATCTTTGTTTGAAGATTTTACAGTCAAGACCACTAAGACAATTTCACAAACAGTGACAAAGGTGCTAGAAGAAAAATTAGAAGATTTAGAAACCAGATTAGAACAAAAACTAGGAAAGATAGAAAAGAGATTAAAAGATGATATACTTGGAGTTAAGAAACAGATTGAGAAATGTGAAGAAAACCTTGACAAAGAAGAAGAGCGCATAACAATATTAGAACTAAAAGAGAAAGAATACTGCATAAGGTTGAGGGGTGTGCCAGAAGAGAAAGAAGAGAATACGAGAGAAGTAATTGTTCAAATGTTAGCAAATTTAATTGATTGGGAGGAAGAAAGAATAGAGAAGGAAATTGAAAGAATGTTTAGAGTAAACTCAAAATATGCAACATTGTATAAAAAACCAAGGGATATAGTGATTGAATTCTCAAAAAAAAAGACAAGGAATATAATAATACAAACATCATACAACAAAAAGATAGAAATTGAAGGGAAGGACATTACTATTTACAAAGAAATACCAGCAAAAATATTAAGGAAAAGAAAAGAATATAGATTTCTAACAGATCTTTTGGGAAATAAGTTTAAACAAACTCATTGTCTTCTACTTGGTGGATAAGAACTCTTTGAAGGATGACATCTAAGAAAACACTTAGAAGAGGCTCAGATTCAGGAGAAGATAAAGGTGAATGGTTAAAACCACTCTTTGATGACTTTACTAAGAAAGCCATTCAGAGTATTTCAACAAATGTGACCACCTTACTAGAGGAAAAAATACAAGATTTTGAAAAGACTCTGCTTACAAAGCTAGATAGCATGGAACAAAAATTTCAAGCTGAAATTAAAGGAATGAAAGATAGAATGAAAGAAATGGAAATGCAAAAAGAAGAGGAATTTGATAAATTAACTTTACTTGAACAAAAACAAAAAGAGAAATGTTTAAGAATAAGAGGGTTAAAGGAAGGCAAAGAAGGAGAGATTAAAAACACCATTACTCAGGCTTTGGCAGACATGATTGATTGGGAAAAAGAACAGTTAGAGGAGGAAATAGAAACGGTGTATCGTGTTAATTCAAAGTATGCTAGAGAACATAACATATCAAGAGACTTAGTTATTGAATTTAGTAGGAAAAAATTAAGAGACTTGATTTTGCAAACTGGGTTTGATAAAATAATTAATATAGAAGGGAAAGATATTAAAATTTTTAAAGAAATACCAGCTGCAATTTTGAAAAAAAGAAAAGAATATCATTTTCTGACAGAGGTTTTGAAAAGAAAGAAGATTATGTATAGATGGGAGACTCTAGAAGGGGTGAATGTCCTGTACAAGGAGCAAAGGTTTAAATTAAATTCAGTTGAAAAAGCGAAAGATTTTCTTAGAAAATTAGAAAAAGAAACCAAGTACTCACCAGGGAATAATGCTCCAAAACAGAAAATAACAGAAAAATTTAAAATTTTTGCTCAAGCAGTAGGCTCCCAAGAATTAAGTAGCCAATCTGATAATGAGTAATTTAAAATGTCTTTCTTGGAACATAAATGGCTTGAACTCTCCAATTAAAAGAAATAAAACTTTTCATATTCTCAATAAATATAATTTGGATATAATTTGTTTGCAGGAAACCCATATTAGAGGTAAAGATGGAAAATTGTTATTGAACAAGAAATTAGGATTAGAATTTGTAACGACAAATGAAAATAAGAAAAATGGAATAGTTTGCTATGTTAAACCAAATTTAAAACCACATTTGATAAAAGTGGATGATAAAGGCAGATTTATTATTATAGAAATAGAAATTCAAAATACAAAAGTAATACTAGTAGGTGTCTATGCCCCAAATGAAAAACAGAATAAATTTTTTAAAACCCTGATGAAATGTTTATCAGATCTGCTTAATAAAAATTGGATCATTATGGGAGATTGGAATGGTGTTGTAAATCCATCTATAGACAGAAAATCAGATAAGTCCATTAAATTACACCAAGGCAAATTACCTCAGGTTTTTTTTTGAACTTATGAATAATTTAGAAACAATTGATGCCTGGCGACACAAAATGGGTAATGCTAAAGATTATACTTTTTTCTCAAATAGATTTCAATCTTTCTCTAGAATAGACATGATATGGATTTCAAAAAAATTAGCAAATAAGATCAGAGACATGAAGGTTTTGGCTAAAACATTATCAGATCATAATGCAATTCAATTAGACTTAAAAATTTCATCATCGCCATATAGGTGGAGACTTAATGAATCCATATTAAAAAATAAAGGTTATTTAGAAGAGAGTAAAATTAAATTAAAAGAGTTTTTCGATCTAAATTTGAAAGATAATATGAATATATCTACAGTTTGGGATGCAAGTAAAGCGTACATGAGAGGCCATTTTATGTCTCTAGGCAAACACCAAAAAAAAATGAAATTACAAAAATTTATGAAATTATGTGAACAAATCAAATCAAATAGCAAAAAAAAAAAGAAAACAGTAGGACAGAAGAAAAAGATAAAAAAAAGAAAAATAAAAAAAAATAATAAAAAGAAGAGAATAAAAGATATTAAAAACCAAATTATCATATTACAGAAGCAATTAGAATTATTAACAACTGAAGAAATGGAAAAAAATCTGAGGTATGTTAAACAAAGATATTTCCAACATGCAAATAAAGCGGGTAAATGGTTAGCTTTTAAGTTAAGAAAAGAAGGGGATAAAAAAATTATAAATAAAATAAATGATAAAGGGTTAGAGTTAAGTGATAATCAAAGTATTAAAAAAGCATTCCATGAGTTTTACACAACATTATATCAAAAGAAACAACTTGATTCAGAAAAGGCGGACAGATATTTAATTGAAAGTAATTTGCAGAAAATATCTAAAGTACATCAGGAAAGGATAAATGAACCTATTACCAATCAAGAAATCTCAAATGCCATCCAAAGACAAAAATTAGGTAAAGCGCCGGGTCCAGATGGGTTTACAGCTATTTACTATAAATTATTCCAAGATCAACTATTATCAGCATTTAACTTATTATTAAATTCAATAATGACTGGCAATGTAATACCTGAATCATGGACCGACGCCAATATAATTTTGATCCCTAAGGCAGATCAAGATCAAACCCTTTGTAAAAATTTTAGACCAATCTCGCTATTAAATACAGATTATAAAATTTTTACCACTATCTTGGCAAATAGATTAAAAATGGTTTTACAGGATACAATAAATGTTGATCAATCTGGTTTTCTGCCAAAAAGACATATTAAAGATAATATTAGAACCATTATAAATTTAATTGAGTATGCTAAAGATCATAAAGAAAAACAAATTTTATTATTATTCCTGGATGCCGAAAAAGCCTTTGATAATTTAAATTGGGATTTTCTGATTAAAACGTTGAAAAGTTTGGAGTATGGTGAAAAATTTATAAAAGCTATTCAGGCTATATATACACGGCAAACTGCCAAGATAGTGGTAAATGGTGATACAACACAAAATTGTTTTATAGGTAGGGGCACTAGACAAGGTTGCCCAATTTCACCTCTCCTATTTATTTTGGTATTAGAAATTTTATTAGAAAATATAAGAAGAGATAACCTAATTGAAGGGATAAAAATAAAACAAGAAAATTATAAATTAAGAGCTTTTGCCGATGATGTGGTTATAACGTTACAAAATCCAGAAAATTCGATTAAACAATTGTTAAAGAAGATACATGACTTTGGTGAATTGGCAGGGTTCAAAATAAATAATAAAAAAACGAAGATGATGAACTTAAATATGAATCAAAAAAGTTTACAGAATATGGAAATGCTTACGGGATTTGCAAATGTTAAACAACTAAGATATTTGGGAGTGGATATAACATCAAATAATTCGGAGTTATTTAAGAATAATTATACTAAATTATGGAACAAAATAAAAAACGATCTACAACTTTGGACGAAATTACAAATATCTTTTTTGGGTAGAATATCTACAATAAAAATGAATATTCTCCCAAAAATTATTTTTTTATTTCAAACAATACCAATTGTCATAACAGATAAAACATTTCAAAATTGGCAGCGAGATTTGGCCAAATTTATTTGGCAAGGGAAAAAGCCAAGAATAAAATACAAATTTTTACAAGATATTAAAGAGAATGGGGGTTTTGATCTACCGAATTTAAAATTATATTATGATGCGAGTGTTCTTTGCTGGCTTAGAGATTGGATAAAACTAGATAATAGAAAATTACTTAACTTAGAAGGATATGATCTCAAATTTGGTTGGCATGGTTACCTCTGGTATAACAAATTAAAGCAAATTTGGCATTTAAATATCATCCCATTAGGAAATCAATATTAAAAATTTGGCTTAAATATAAAAATACAATTTTACCAAATTTACCTCTGTGGATTTCGCCACAAGAAGCTTTTACATGGCATGGTAATTTAAATAAAGGGAATTGGTTAACGTATAAAGATTTATTAATATTTGAGGGATCAAACTATAAACTAAAATCAAGAGAAGATTTACTAAAGGAAGGGTTTAATTGCAATTGGTTTTCTTATGCCCAGATTAAAGAACAGTTTAAAGTGGATAATAAAAACTTTAAATTTAAAGAAAATGTGACCAATTGGGACAGTGTGTTATGGAAAGATAAAGATCACCTAATTGCAAAAATATATAAAATATTAAGTCAAAACAACTCGATAAATCTGCCCAAAAAGAAATGTATGAGTATTTGGGAAGAGAATTTAGGTCATAACATTCAAATTGATATTTGGGAAAATATGTGGTTAAAAGACTTAAAATTTACATTGAATTACAATATGAAAGAAAATTTTTATAAAATGATGTATAGGTGGTACTTAACTCCTAACACATTGTCTAAAATGAATAACAGACTATCTAATAGATGTTGGAAATGTAAAAAAGAAGTGGGTACTTTTTTTCACCTTTGGTGGTCATGTCATAAAACAAAAAAATATTGGAATACAATACATCGGACAATATGTGAAATATTGGAAGAAGATTTAAGTAAAGAACCTGAGATGTACTTATTGGGATTTATAAAACCAGAGATACATACGAAATATGGAAAATTATTATTCTATTTAATAATTGCGGCCAGAATTATATGGGCGAGACATTGGAAAGAGGAATGTTCACCTACAATAGATGAATGGTTGTTAAAAACGATGGATTTAGCACAGATGGCTAAGTTAACGGATTTATTAAATGATAAGAATATGGAAGAATTTAATTTATGTTGGGATCCATTTTACAGATTTATAGAAAAAACTCAAAAAACATAAATTATAAATTATTGTATATAAGATTTGTGAATGTTAAAAAAATTAATTATATATACTAAATCTATATAGAAAAAGTTCTAGAGAATAGTGGTGAGAAAGTAGGAAGTCCATTTTGTTTGTCTGGTTAGGTGTTTTTTTTTTTTTTGTAAAGGAAAGTAGAGAAGGTAAGAGTAGGTAGAGGAAGGAAAGAAGGACGTGGTTAGAGTGTTTAAGAAGGTGCCGAAAAGAAGAGGGAAGAAGAGGGAAGAAGGATAAGGAAGTTAGGGAAAGAGGGTAAAGATGTATTTTAATGAAACAAGAAATGTAATTATGCAATGGATTGTGTTATGTAATGTATTGTGTTCTGTTTTATGTTTGTAGAATTTTTTCCTTTTTTTTTCTGTGTTCTTTTTCTTGTATGTGTATTTTAACGGTGTAAAGAATAAAGATTCCAAAAAAAAAATAATACAATTATAGGTTCCACAATTGTTACATTAACATCCCTTAACAATTGCCTATACCATATGAGTTCTGAACATAGGTCAGATAGTGCAGCGTACTCTGCCTCTGCAGTAGATACGGCGACAGAACTCTGTTTCCAAGACCTCCACCCCACAAAGGTGTCACCAAACCTAATTATCAATCCAGATATTGAGTTCCTATCATGCACATCATTGCCCCAATCACTATCTACATAGCACTTAATTTCTAATGGTCTACATGGTTTAATTAATAAACATTTATTAATTGTCCCTTTGAGATACCTAAATAAACGTTAAACTGGGGACCAGTTGCAAGTCTATTTTCGAAGCACCGTCATTACTTCAAACAGACATTAAGCGAATGGTCATAAGTCAAGGACTACCTGTATTTCTCATCAAATTTGGGGGATGCAATTTAAATTTGAATGATGTTATGGTTTGGGATTGCAGTATTGGGAAAGGAGAATATAACAGGGCATTACATTCAGAGCAGTTATTAAAGAAGAAATCACGTGCTGGACAACCAACACATCACATGATAGATCAACCATTTTGGGGTTAAAGAACTGTCACAGGCAAGCTGATCAACTTCTTATCAAAGACAAGAGTCTCTCTTTTGGGGGAGATGGTCAGTGACGAAATTTGATAAATAAATAATGATGGATGATCCCCTACATTTCTTCTATTTTACTTACTTCTATATTTACACTTACTTTGGCAAAAGGTTGTTTGGCCAGAAAGAGTTATTTTTCTTGTTTTGGACCAAGATTTTCCAAAGAAAGAATTAGGGACATTGACTGCCAAAATGATATTACCGGTGCTCCCAAATTCTATCGTCAAATTCTAGATAGCCACAAACTGTCTACTGCAGGGTATCTATACAATCTCTCCTTAAGCAAATATAGATGGGCCTTTTCCAGAGCCCACTTTGATGCCCTCCCTTCAGCACTGCTGGCAGGAAGATTTCAAGGGACTCCTTATTTACAGAGACTTTGCCCTTATGGATCCAGGGATGTAGAAACTCTTGTCCAGCATTCATGCATGATACCTTGTGAAATTTTGACATATGTGGGGAATATTTCATCCATTTTATGAATAATTATTCCATTTTAGGGTTAAGCTCTCCTCTGAGCTATTATCATTCGAATATGTTTCCTTTGAGAGGTTTTCCCAATGCCAAAATTAATAAATGACCCAGCCAGCCAATCTGGCACCCCTCATTATTTCCCAATTGTGAGATAACTATAAGTTCTCGTAAGGAGAAAGGATGGGGGATGAAGCCAGTGTGTGGTAGATTTAAGACAATTTGCTAGAAATAAGGAAAGGGAAAGTACACTCTGGTAGTTAACCATATTTTCATCTGCCCTCTGTGGAAGTTCTGTAAGTGCCTTCTGACACACTATACGCCTACTAATTTTGTCTTTGTTCCTTCCTATTTCCTTTATGAAATTCTTGTTGGAATTATCAGGAGTCAACTCAGCATTGTCTCATAAGAATAAGGGGGGTCCTTTCTAGTAAACGCATCCCTATTGTGCTTGTGGGATGTCACATGGGTCACTTGATTTCCAATTCCTTTCTCCTTCTTGAGTTTGGGGATTGTCCTGGTGTCAGGGAGATAACGGGCAGTGGTGGGGGGAGCTCCCTTCACCCCTGCCCGTTATCTCCTTGACAGGGATTTAACAATCTCCATTTACTCTTTGGGCACACCTGCAAGCAGGAGGTGCTGCAGAATGCAGCTCTTGTCCTTTCATCTCGCTTGCACACAGATCTACTATGAATCTACTTGTATCCAGATCTAGTGAATAAATGTAAGCTATCTCTATTTTTTCTTCATCTAACTACTGTGTGAAGACTGAATTTATTTCTGAACGTAATTAAGCTTAATGTGGAAGTCCCTTCTGGTTCATGCTTCTACTTTGCAAGATTGTTGTTAGCTGCTTGGAGTTCTTTTATTAACCTTCAAAACTCCATCAATTCTAGCTGAATGTATTGAATTGAAAATAATCCAGGTCCAACTTGAGATACTAACTGAAGTTCAAAGAAACATCATGGCATCTCTGATATTTCAGATCGTGGGCATGTCAAAGGGAGCTTTGGCATTAGCTCAAAGAGGATCCCTAATTGGCTTATCTGTTCTTACCTCACGGAGTTCATTCTGCTTACAGTAACCACCACCAGAAGGGATTATTAATAGATAGATATCTTGAACAAGTAATGTCATTTGACCTTGACAAAATATGAGGAAACTGTTTTGTATTGCCTTCTATTGTTATGTCTCATTCTTTTATTCTGTGGTCTCATTTGCTGAGAGAGAGAGAGAAAAATGTCAGAAAGCAGGACATTTGAGGCTCGTGTGGAATGTCTTATAGTCATGTGCTTTATAAAAACTATTAAAACATCAAATAGTTTAACTATCAACATTGAAGACTTTGTTTCAAACATTAAAGTTAGGCTGACTGGAACATGGTACAGGGTTAATTTATTTACTAACAGGCTTGCTTGCTTACTTCTTTTTCTAAAACCATCTTTCGCCTTAGCATTGAAGTACCGTTTACCAAAAGCAATGGCAGGAAGAAGGAGGCAATGATGCTTACATACAGCTGATGTTGCCTTTGTTCTCTGAAGGATGCCTCCCATATCTGCACCACTCCAAGCCACTCAGCAAGAATATTCCAAGGTAAGCAATGCCAGATTCTTTAAGATAGTTCTGTGTATTGGCCTTAGCAGAGTAATCAGCCAAACAGACATCTGGTGAGGGAACACAGTATAACAATCAGGAGTTTAGAATGTCTTTGGTTCTGAAATGTTCTGCTCCAAAACATTGTAGAAGGAAGCAGTGTTACTAGTAGTAGCAGTAGTGGTTGTTCCATTTGAACTGCCATCAAAACTATGATATTAGGCATTCTTGACATTGGGGGATTCAAAATGCAATGATTCCTATAAAGGAGAGCATAGTATTTATTTAATTATTGATTGATTTGATTTACAAGATTTATAAATCTATTAGTTTATTAGATTTATACTTCACATTTGCTCCAATTACTGGAGATGGCAATTTAAACAAACCCTAACCTTAGCCCTAATCCTGATCTAAACATCCCTACATATCTAAGACTTCCCCTCTCACCTTTTGAATTTTCTACTGCTTACTTAGGTTAAGATTGTTGGTCTTTTTGGTGTTAGTCTCCGTTTCCAAAATTTCTCACTTTCTTTGAAAAAAGTTAATTCGTAACATCAGGAATCCGACTGATCCAAAGGTAACCCTCCCGCTGTAAATTAACACACATTACATCCAAAAATGAGAACACGAAAGCCCTACATTAAATGTTATAGTGGAAAGGATACTACAGTATGCAACCACACCAAACAAAAGGTACACTGGTATATTCTGTACCTTTTGCAGCTGTCTGTTTCAAGATGCTTCAATCTGTAATATGATTGACATTTAGAAAACTTCCTTGCCTCAACTGTAAAGATGATGAAGCCGAATAAGGCAAGTTCCTTCATCGCCATCTGTCTCTGGAGAGTGATACACCCAGAGTTCTAGAATTGTATAGCCCACATATGTGTGTTCGTGTCAGAAGCACCAAAGCGCTTCTGTAGTGAAAGGGTTTGCCAGTGACATCACCATTGCCCGGGGGACGCCCAAGGAGGCTCCTTTCATGTCCCTGTGATTTTTCCCACCGGAGTGGTACCTAATTTATCTACTCGCATTTGCATGCTTTTGAACTGCTAGGTCGGCAGAAGCTGGGACTGATTTTTACTAATTGCCGGAAGCTCAGTCCAGCACGCGGCTCACACTCTTGGGTTTTGAACTGCCGAGCTGTCAGCCTTAATGGCTTCTGATTCACCATCTTAACCACTGAGCCACCGCGGTCCCTAACCTCAAGACTGTCAGCTGCCTACTTCCTCTGACAGTGGTATTCTTACGCCATCAGAGAGAGATTTGGAGATAATGGATGGCTAGGCAAATGTGATAGCATTGCCCCCAAAGGCTGGGAGCTGTTCCACAGCCTTTGAGTCAGGGCCACAACTGGGGGGGGGCAAGCGGGGCATGTGCCCTGGGCACCGTGCTGGTGGGGGGGGGGGGCGCCAAAATGACAAAATAGTATTTGTATACTGTTTCCTGGCACTTGAATACTATGTGTCATGTTGACAGCGATTGCTGATAGGGTGCAGCATGCAATGGCGGGGGACCACCCCCGCCAGTGGTGATTGGCTGTGGGGCAGCATGGAGACAGGCCAGCCGGCCCACCCCCTGCCCCGGGGAGGCTGAGCGGCTCTCACGCATGCTCACCATTGGCCAAAGCTGCAGCCAATCCGCATCTGCCGAGCACTGCCCTCAATCCCAGCCTGCCTCTGCACAGGCACGCCCCGGCAGCTGAGCTGAGTGCTTCTGCAGAGGTGCCTTTTCCCACCCACTGCGCTTGATTCACCGGTGCTCGCTGCAGAGGGAGGGAGGGAGGTAGGTGCAGGGTGGTCCCGCCACTCCGATGCTCCAGGGGGGCCGCCGCTGTTGCCTGGAGCAGCCCCCGAGCTGTTGGGCTGCATGGTGTGCCAGCGGGGGCACTCCTGGGGCGAAGGCGGTGTTCCTTGGCCATGCCGGGGCTGCCCCTGACACCTTCCCCTGCCCCATCCATGCCAGCCGGTGGGAGCCCTGGCACCCCCAGGGATGGGGAGGGTCCCCTTCCTCCCCCACATCCTGCCACACTGCTGTTCCCTGCGGGGGACGAGGGACTCGAACCTGCGGAGGGGCGCGGAATCCATGGGAGAGGGCACGGAATCCATGTTTGCCCCGGGTGACACAGACCCTAGTTGCAGGCCTGCTTTGAGTGCAATGGGAAATGCTGTTTTCGGATGCCTGCCACATTTCTACGTCCCTGGGGACTACAACCTACCTTGCAGCACTAGGAGAAAAGGAGGACAGGCATTCTGTGCTCAACACCAGGACTTTTGAAGTCATCCTCTTCATTTCTTGGCATGCTCTGGAGAAATGCTACAGCAGGATTATGAAAGGAAACAAACGGTATCTCCCTGGCGCAGTAGACCACTGCAGAAGCAGTGTGGTGGGAGATAGTGGTGCTTTAGGAGACTGAGTGTTTAGGTGTTGTCCCCCAAACCAAGTAGTCATTCTATTTTATTATAATGTAAGCAGAGCAAAAGAGAGCCAGTCTGGTGTACTGGTTCAGGCACCACACTAGAAACTGGGAGACCATGCATTCCAGTCCCACCTTAAGCACAAAGCCAGCTGGAAGACCTTGGGCCAGTCACTCTCTCTCGGCCCTATGAAGCAGGCAAGGGCAAACCACTTCTTGCCAGGAAAACTGCAGGGACTTGTCCAGGCAGTCACCAAGAGTCAACACTGACTCAAAGGCACACACACAAAAAAACCTTTGTACTGGTCACTCACCGATGCATTCAATCCACACCTGCCTTTTGGAAATTAAGACTGAGGGTATATCAAGTTCCTGCTCAAATTAAAAACTGAATCATCCTTATGCTGGAGCCTTGAAATACAGAATAGCTTCAGTCCTCAGTTCTCACTAGGGCTCTGGTGCTGCAAATCCCATTGAGTGAGACCACGAAAAGGAGTGTGCATTCTTTCTGGCTGAAAGTATTACAGACTGGGAGATTTAGCAGGCTGAGCCTAGCTGAGCATTCCCCAAGTTAGCCAAGAGCTGCCACGACCTTTTGCAGCCATCTGCTGCCTGCTGTTTTGTGCATATACTTACTAGAACAGAATACACTACAATCTTCTCACATTTCTGCATGTCCAGGGATCACAGGATGGACCATGACTGTTCACTACATCCTAGAACTGAGGATGTACAGAATAGACTAGCTTAAACAGGATAGCATATCTAGAGTTCGAGAGGAGATGAGGTGAGAAGTTTGGGATGGCAGAAATCACAATTATTTGGCCTGTATCAATAATCCGCTGATGTCGCCCTCTTGTTTGGGTGCTCGGTTATTTGCCAGGTGAATGGATGGGAGGAAGATGGCCACCAAATTCTAAATTCAGACATGAGTTTTTCTTATACTGTAAAGCAGGGGCGTCCAACCTTTTGGCTTCCCTGGGCCACATTGAGTGAAGAGGAATTGTCTTGGGCCACACATAAAATATATAATATAGTTAATGTATATAAGTAATAAAACTTCATTAATTTTAATTAATTAATTAAATTAAATTTTAATTAATTAATTAAATTAAATTTTAATTAATTAAATTAATTAAAAGCCTATTGTAAATTGTTAGGTAGGCAAATAAACAAAGCAAAGTTTAATAATCAAATAAGAGTGTAAAATGGGTGAACTTAGGGGTCCCCAACACTACATGCACAACTGCATTCTGGACCAGTTGTAACTTGTGGGTGGTCCTTAAGGGCAGCCCCATGTAGAGCACATTGGAGTAATACAAATGAGTTGTAGCTGAAACACCATCATCTGAGCAAAAAAGTGTTGGGAGTAAATTTATATTTCACTGCTGCCATGGTAGATCTCAAAAAACTTCAGCTGCTCTCAGATAAATGTTTATTGTGTAATTGTCCTTCTTCAACATCAGACCCATAGTATTCACATCGTTGGGTCCCCTTGAAACTTCTTGACTTGGACTGCTAAAGCTGTTTTCTAGCACCAAACGAGATGTCAGGGACATAGAGGAGCTAAATTTGTCAAGTGCAATGTGGCTTAGTTCCCCATTTTTCTACTTTTGGTATGCACACTTTCACACTTTCTCCCCGAAGGAGACCTCCAGTGCCACCTCTCACAAACCCCTCCTTTGGGAGGAGAGGGCTGGGCAGGCAGCCCCCCACCCTGGCTAAGCCTCACCAGACCTGCCAGGAAAAGAAAGAAGCCCACCTCGAACTTCTTGCCCATTGCTGCAAACGCCTGATGGCACACTCGCCCCAGCGGCAATCGCTAGGAGGCCGAGGAAAGTAGGTGCATGGTGTGTGTGTGTGTGTGTGTGTGTGTGTGTGTGTATGTGTGCATGCACATGCTCAGGGAGGCCAGGGAAAGCAGGTGCAGGGTGCATTTGGTTGCAGGGAGACTGTGGAAAGAGGGTGCGGGGTGCGTGCATGTGTGCAATCGCTAGGAGGCCAAGGAAAGTGGGTGCGGGGTGCATGTGTTCCGGCCGCGGAGGTGTCCCTTTGGCCCTCGTTCCCAACCACGCACTCTGTCTGAGTACCGGGTACTTGCATTACTAGCTGTTCAGGGCTGCATGCAGCCCACAGGCCGCGGGTTGGACACCCCTGCTGTAAAGCCAAGTCTTAATAGAATTGGAGGATAACCCAAGACATTGTCTGGCCTTGGATGCCAACCTAGAGTTTTCACATAACAATTTTAAGGTCGTTTACGAAAATTGTATTAAGAAATGCATCAAGATCTCCGTTAAGTGGAGGCAGGCTTTGAAGCAACTACATCCTTGGTTGCACAGGTCTCCTCTGCCATAGGAATGATTGGAAGCCAGTTCAGTTATGTGGGAATAATGAAGGAAGAAACAAAATAAACAAAGCATGAAACAGAGAAGGGCAAAATGCACAATACTCGTTTTATTGAACATTTTCAAGCAATTCTTGAAGATTTTTAAAACCAAACTCTTTCCCTCTTTTCCACCCAGAAATCTTTTTAAAATCATCATTTGTATGCAAAGAAACCCTTTCTTCCCAAAACGTGGTGTTAAAGCATAGAATCAAGTTAAACGTTGATTATATAAGGAATAGTATCATTTTCATCACAGGAGGATGAAGAGAAATGCAGGATCATGAATCTCAGAGCTTGCAGCCACGAGTCCATTGTGACAGATCTTTTCCTTTGCAGTATTTTTTCCAGGCAACCCTAAAAGTAAGAATAAGAATATTGCATGCCTTTCTACATCACACACATAATTATTTCTTTGATAGTTTCAGACGATGTAGGTCTACTTCAAGAGATTCAGGAAGTTTCCAGGTGACCTGGTGACAATTATCATTCCTCTTTCCTGTTCATTGACTGATAAAGTTCCTTTATTTATTTTTATTTATTTAATATATATATATAGCCGCCCATTTCCGACCAGTGACTCTGGGTGGCTAACAATAATAAAAAACAATCAAACAGTTAAAACAATACAGAAAATAAAATATAAATACAGCTGAGAGATATTAAAATCTGTCGGTGTCAGCACAACCATGAAACGGGGCCCTTTGCACACTCAGGGCCCCAAGCCGGGGGACAAAGCCATGTCTTCAAGGCCTTCAGAAAAGCCAGTAGGATCTGGGCCATCCTAATCTCAGGAGGGAGGATGTTCCAGAGGGCAGGCACCACAGCAGAAAAAGCATGTCTCCTGGTCCCCACCAGCCAACATTCCTTGGCTGACAGGACCCGGAGCATGCCCATCCTGCTGGACTGGATTGGATGGGTATAAACAAGTGGGAAAAGACGGTACCTAAGGTAACCCGGTCAGAAGTCATGAAGGGCTTTAAAGGTGACAACCAGCACCTTGAATTGCACCTGGAAACAAACCAGCAACCAATGCAGCTCCCGAAGCAGTGGTGTTACATGTGCCGAATAGCCGACACTATTTACAACCCGGGCAGCTGCGTTCTGTACCAGCTGAAGCTTCCAAATGCTCTTCAAGGGCAACCCCATGTAGAGCGCGTTGCAATAGTCCAAATGGGAGGCCATGAGGCATGAGTGACAGTGAGTAGAGCCTCTTGGTCCAGGAATGGCCGCAACTGGTGCAGAACCCGAAGGTGTGCAAAGGACCTCTTAGCCACGGCTGCCACCTGCTCTTCCAGCAGCAGCCGTGCATCCAAGAGGACCCCCAAATTGTGTACCGGGTCCGTATGGGGCAGTGCCACCCCATCCAGGACCAAAGATGGAAAGACCTTGGTACTGGGAGGCCCAAACACCCAAAGCCACTCAGTCTTGCTTGGGTTCAGCTGAAGCCCATTGCGCCATCCAGGCCCCTACAGCCTACAGGCACTGAGATAGGACACCCACGGCATCACTCAAACAGCTCGGGGTGGAGATATAAAGCTGGGTATCATTGTCATACTGATGATACCTCACCCCAAACTGTTGGATCACCTCACCTAGTGGCCTCATGTAGATGTTAAACAAGAGGGGTGAGAGAACCGAGCCCTGTAGCACCCCACATAGTAGGGGCCATGGACTGGACCTCTCCCCTCCTATCAACACTGACTGGAACTGACCCCGGAGGAACGAGGAGAACCAGCACAACACTGTGCCACCCACCCCCAACTCCCAAAGCCAGTCCAGAAGGATACCATGATTGATGGTATCGAAGGCTGCTGAGAGGTCAAGAAGAGCAAGGATGGAAGCACTGCTCCTATCCTGCTCCCACCAGAGGTCATGCAAGAGTGTGATCAATGCTGTCTCAGTTCCATAACCCAGCCTGAATCCTGACTGAAAGGGGTCCAGATAATCCTCTTCATCCAGAGCCCTTTGAAGCTGCCGTGTGATCATTTTCTCAATAACCTTCCCTAAAAAGGGGAGGTTGAATACTGGACAAAAACTATCCAGATTAGTTGGGTCAAGCGATGGCCCCTTGAGGAGGGGGTGCACCACCACCTCCTTAAGAGCTGGCAGTACCACCCCCACCCTCAAAGAGGAATTAATCACCACCCAGACCCAATCATGTGTCCTCTCCCAGGCAGCCTTGACCAGCCAGGAGGGGCATGGATCTAACACAGAAGTGGCTGAACTAACAGCTATAAGAACCCTACTTCCTCAGGTTCAACGGGCTCGAACTCCTCCAAGATAACTGTGCAAGACTCAGCCCCCTTGGCCCCCACTGCCCTGCATCAAGGATGGAATTCAACACACAGCAGATGTGAGCGACTTTATCCACCAGATGCTCAGCATATTCCTCACAGTGGCCCTGAAGGTAAACCCCCGAATTACTCCCTCCAAGGAGGGTCTGGGTCACCCAAAACAGGGCTTCTGGGCGGCTATTTGCAGACGCAATAAGGGCGGAGAAATAATTACGTTTCGCCAACCTTACCACCACGAGGTAGGCTCTAATCGCGGCTCAAGTTTTTGCTAGGTTTTCAATGAATCTCCTTTCCTTCAGGTTAAAATCAAAGGAAAATAATGGATTTAGCTAAAATACTCCTGACTTTCTATTTCTCACAATAAAGCCTACTTGTGACTGATGCCCAATAGATACTTTGGACTCCCATATAACCTTGCCGGAGTCCATGCTAGCCAGAGGGCTAACAAAATCCTACACAAAATCTTAGAACGCATCAGAAGGGCACACAGCAGAGTAACTTTGAAGTAATTCTGATTGTTGACCACATAACATCTTTATTGCTTGCTTTTAGATGCTCATTGCCAGCCTAAGGGTTTCTCATCTAATGATCTGCGGCTGCAGCCCCCTTTCCTCTTCATCCTGATTTGGAGGTTTGATGAACTCTCTCTCCCTGCTTCTCTCACTACCATGTTCTTTACCCACCAGATCTCTGATCCTGTGGAGCTTGTCCATGGATTGGAGTCCTGTGGTTTAAAAAGCCATCTGCCAAATTCTCCTGCTACCTGTCCCAACTCTGTGCTAAACCCCAATGCTGAACCTGTGTTTAAAAAGATCTAAAAACAGCTGACAAGCTCAGAAGTGGATAATGGATGTGAAATGAATGGGAAGGAATTACCCAGCTACAATAAGCATCAACCCCCCCCCTCAATCCCCGTAAACTCTGTGTCAGTCTACTTTTAAACCTGGGTTTAGAAGACTGTTAAACCCACATTCTAAAGCAACCAGAATGCAAGTGTAGCAACAAAAATACAACTTGCCATGCTCAGAAAGTGTATGCTAAAAATTGTACAATAGTCTAAGAAAGTTAATTAACTTACATGACCATAACAATAAATTCAGTTATTAAAATTATTGAAAAAAACTATTACATTATTGAAAATAATTGAAAAATAGTCCGATACTAAGTTCAGTTGCTCTTGAATATTCCAAGTGGAAAGATGTTAATGAGAGATTGACTCACCAGGCATCCATCTTATTGGGATCACGCACAATTCTTTTAGCGCAAACAATATCATCTGTGATGTCATCATTTGTGAAAGCTGCCGAAAGAGGCAAATTAGAATATGTCCAACCGCACATTTTTCATCCTCCCTTCAAAAGTATCATCTGACTTATTTGGGACATATCACTTTTTTTTCATTTCTAGTGAAATAGGTGTCACCCCTTGGAAGTAGGTCAGGTCAGGGAACAGACACTGCAAGGATTACAGGAACTCTACTTCACTGTCGTAGAACATAATAATAACAGAATTTTGAAAGCTTGTCAAAGCTTCTCTCTCCTGCCTCTTATACCAAACACAATCAAGGTGGGGTTATTTTCAGTCTCTTTCTGATGCCTCCTCTTTCCCAGGACTGAGTTGTCATCAACTTTACATTAATAGTTCTCCTAACCACTCTGGCATTCCTTTATCAAGCTGATCTCTCCTCTGCACTACGTGGCTTACCACTGCAAGGCTTATTGCAGCCATTAGATGTATGACCCTGGTTATTGTTGCACCACCAGCGGCTGTTTATCTGGAAAATCCCATAGTCGCGACTGCCATTCGAGTTTGGCGGCCCCACAGCTCGGCTGTTGTACCTGCTCTCATGATAAGCCATACAGATCCCTGGAAGAAAGCAAACAGGGGAAGGACTATAACAGGCCCATGCTGTAAATGAAAATGCTATCCTGATTTTTTAAATAGCAACGTTTAGAACATTTAGAAATGTTTTATGATAATTTTTATGGAATAAAATGTTTTGTAAAATTTACCAAATTTCAATTCCATGCGAGTCATGGGTCCCAGATTTTGGACGCATTCTGTAAGTTAGCCTATTTGAGGTACCTTGGTTGAAAAGGTTTTGCCTTTTGACACAGTGATTCACCCAGTTAAAGGTTACAGACACGAGTGTTTTATAGTAGCATATAGATATTCCTGGGGTTTTTAAGGGCACATAAAGCCACCTCTGCCTTCTTCTCCCTCCCTAATCTGGGCATTCCAGGCAGGAGGTCCTTTTCCATTGTGGATCTTCTGTACTGCTGCACATGTGGAATGTCTTCTGGGATGGTCCCTTCTGAACCCTAACCTCTAACCCTAAACCCTAACCCTAACCCTATTCTTAAAACACCAAATAAAATATTGGCAAAGCCAGTGATTGTTAAAAACAGAATACAGAGACAAAAGCGGTCTAAGCATACTCCAGATCTGCTCTTGACCCAAACAGGCAGATAACTGGATATTGATCACCCTCATTAAAATTAGAGTGTTATCATAGGGTGAATCGTGAGGTCTCCCCCGTCCTTTGGGACGGGAAGAGAGCCTATCTTCTCATTCTAAGAAAATTGAAAAGAGCTTTTCATTCATTGGGTGGGCTGGTTGAACTCTTTCTTGAAAAGAATATATATATATATATATATATATATATATATATAAATATTTTATGCTTTATCTAATCTTATTTATTGTAAACCGCCCAGAGTTCCCCGTTGGGGGAGATGGGCGGTTATATAAAATAAATAAATAAATAAATAAATAAAAGCACTGCCCCATTTTGGATCCCCCTTGCCAACCTGGACATTGCTAAGGTGCAGAGAAAGAGGGAGTAAACTCACAGTTGCCCAAGGCGTAGCCATGATAGCCATCCAAGCCATTTCTTTTCAGAAGTGAAGCCAGTTCACATTTGGAAAAGACTTTGGCTTCATTGGCTGCAATCAGGAGGAAGAGGAGGGCGAGCACTAATGCCTTCATTGCTGCAGCTCCTTGGAGGATGAGGTCTGACTTCTCTATGATAGCTACTGGATTTTATAGCCACAGCGTGTGAAACTGGCTCCTCTGGACAGATTGCAAACAAAGTATGTAGCAATAATTCCCCAACCTGAGATAACTATGGACTGACCAATCAGAGAGTGCTGAGGGCAAAAAAACAAAGAGGAAGAAAAAGAAAGTGTATGGATACCGGGGAGGAGGGGCTGAACCAGTGGAACACAACAGAAAAAAACAAGTTTTAACTTCAATTTCATAAGAAGGAAAACACAATCAAAATGGGTGAAGGGCATTTTTAGGCCCCTGAGAGATCCTGGGGGCAAGGGAATCTGCATGGGAGGTACCAAAAACGTAAAAGTGTTGGCTACAATTGTGTGATTGAAGACCCAACCCTTGTTTGTGTGTCTCACATGCATTTCATTGTGTGGTTGCTGCCGCCATCTTGACTGTTTGGACCCCTGCCCCATAGACAATCCTCTCTGGGGGACTGAAAGTTTATTTCAGTTTTCTATTTGGTTTTATTGCCATACTAGACAACCTGTGACCCACTGGGTCGTCGCTTCAGAGATATTTCCTTACCAGATTCCTCAGTGCCTTCAACAATTGCAGAGCTTCTAATGTACTGCCTTTGCTGGAAATTTTTTTAAAAATTCAGGGAGATATTCAGAGATGTATCAGCCTTCAAAATAGCCCATGTCATTCATATTGAACTGTATAGCACAGTCAAACATCAGGAGTTGACCACAGGAAATGTTTATGACATTTTGTATTATGTCATGAAATATTTTATGATAATCTTTATGTCATAAAATGTTTTATAAAATTTGCCAAATTTCAATTCCATGGGAGTCATGGGCCGCAGATTCTATCTATCATCTATCTATCCATCCATCCATCCATCCATCCATCCATCCATCCATCCATCCATCCATCATCTATCTATCTATCATCTATCTGTCTGTCTGTCTGTCTGTCTGTCTGTCTGTCTGTCTGTCTGTCTGTCTATCTATCTATCTATCTATCTATCTATCTATCTATCTATCTATCATCTATCTATCAAATTTAGCTACTGCCCACCTCCCCCCAAAAGAGGGACTCTGGGTGGTTTACAAAATAGCTAAAAAAATTAAAATACAATAAAACCACAATTAATAGATAAAATATAAATATAAATACAGAATATAAATATAAAATAAAATTCAGATGGCAGTAAAAGTTCTAATTCAATTCCTGTGTATATGTGGACCACGTTAAGGCACCAGCCATCCCCAAGAATGACTACTCCCCTTCCTGCCTCAAGCGAGATGGCAGAGCCAGGTCTTCAACTTTTTTTGGAAGGTGAGGAGAGAGGGGGCTTGCCTCACCTCTAGGGGAAGAGTGTTCAAAAGGGCGGGTGCCACTGCAGAGAAGGCCCGCTTCCTGGACCCCACCAGAAGGCATTCCCTTGTAGACAGGGTCCGCAACATGCCCTCTCTGCATGACCAGGTGGGATGGGTTGATGTAATGGGGACAAGATGGTCCCTCAGGTAACCTGGACCCATGCCATGTAGGGCTTTAAAGGTGATAACGAACACCTTGAATTGGACCCGGAAGCAAACTGGTACCCAGTGCAGCTCTCACAGCAACGGTGTTACATGTGCCGATCTTGGGGCACCTAAAATTGCCTGCGTGGCTGCATTCTGGACCAGCTGCAGCTTCCGGATACTCTTCAAGGGTAGCCCCATGTAGAGTGCATTGTAGTAGTCTATATGGGAGATGACAAGGGCATAAGTGACTGTTCGGAGGGCTTTCCGATCCAGGAAAGGGTGTAACTGGTGCACAACCCGAAGTTGAGCAAAGGCCCTCCTGGCCATGACTGCCACCTGCTCTTTGAGCAGGAGTCGTTAGTCCTGGAGGACCCCCAGATTCTGCACTGGGTCAGTTTGGGGCAGTGAATCCCCATCCAGAGCTAAAGATGGCAAATTCCCGGATACAGAGGAGCCATTAGCCCACAGCCACTCCGTTTTACCAGGGTTCAGCAGAAGCCTGTTGTTCCCCATCCAGACCCTCAGCCCCCAGGCACTGAGAGAGGGTGGTCACAGCATCACTTACTTCACCCAGGACAGAGATTTATAATTGGATACTGATACTGATGATACCTCACCCCTTGGTGACTGATGATCTCACCCAGTGGTTTCATGTAGATGTTGAAAAGGAGCAGAGAGAGTACTGAACCCTGCAGCACCCCACAAAGGAGGGACCATGGGTCAGATCTCTCACTCTCTATCACCACTGATTGGGACCGGCCCTGGAGGAAGGAGGTAAACAAGCGCAAAACCATGCTGCCCACCCTCAACTCCCTGAGTTGCCCCAAAAGGATACCATGGTTGATGGTATTGAAAGCCGCTGAGAGGTCAAGCAGAGCAAGGATGGATGCACTGCCCCCATCCTGCTCCTGCCAGAGATCATCCACGCACACAGGGCTAGGGAATTTGAACCTCCGAACTTGCGATCTTCCAATCGACAAGCCTGGAGTCTTACCCGCTGAGCCACCACGCCCCCGAGATCATCCATAAGTGTGACCAATGCTGTTTCCATCCCATATCCGGGCCTGAAACCTGACTGGAAGGGGTCTAGATAATCCATTTCATCCAGAATCCTCTGGAGCTGCAATGCCACCACTTTTTCAACCACCTTACCTAAGAAGGGGAGGTGGGAGACTAGATGAAAATTGTCTAGTACAGTAGGGTCCAGGGATGGTTCCTTAAGGAGGTAGTGCACCAGTGCCTCCTTAAAGGCTGCTGGGAACACCCCCTCTCCCAAGGATGTATTTACCATCACCTGGACCCAACCACACCCCCCCTCCCGAGCTGCCTTCACCAACCAGGAGGGGCATGGATCTAATTGACAGGTGGTGGCATTTACAGTCTGGAGGATCCTGTCCACTTCCTTGGGCCCAACAGGATCAAACTGTTCCCAGATAACCGGGTAAGTATGTTCCCCAGGCATCTCCACAGACCATGCTTCATGCTTGGAGTCCAACTTGGAATGGATCCGAGCGATTTTATCCTGTAGATGCCCAGAAAATTCCTCTGCATGGCCCTGAAGGTGGGTCACTAGGCCAACCTTTCCCAGAAGGGATCAGGTGATTTTAAACAGGGCCGCTGGGCGGCATTCTGTGGATGCAATAAGAGCAGATAAATATTGATGTGTCACTGCTCTTACCGCCACAAGATAGGCCTTAACAGCAGCTCTAGCTTGTTTTTGGTCGGGTTCGGTCCTTGTTTTCCTCCAGCGGTGATCTAGACATCTCTTAATCCTCTTCAGAACCCTCAGCATCTCCGTAAACCATGGGGAGTGTTGGGTTTGGTGGGACAAGAGAGGTAGCACAGGCGCAATCTTGTCCAAGGCCCCCACCACCTCCCTATTCCAGGCAGCAGCCAGGGTCTCCGCTGGACCGTGCAGCAGATCCTTGCGTATAACCCCCAGCTCCCTCTGAAACCCCATTGGGTCCATCAGTCGCTGAGGGCATTCTGTAGGTTAGCCCATTTGAGGTACCTTGGTTCGAAAATTGTTGCCAGGGGGAGGAGCCAACCCAGCAACCAAGTAACACACGTTCTTTTAAGCTCCAGCCTTTTAAAGAATTTTACTATTTTTATATAGTTTATTTTAGCTATTTTTGTTTCCTTTTTGATAATTTTAGTTACAATAAGTTTTTAGGATATTCTAGTTCTTAAATTTGATTTTTATAGTATACCTTTTTAACTATATTTATATCTCTCCACTGAGAGAAGACAGTGGAGTACAAGTTACCAGCAAAACCTTTTCAGGGTGGATCTAACAACATGGGAAAGAGGAAGAATCGTTATAGAAATAGCCCAAACTCTCCTTCTCCTTCAAAGTCTGCGAAACAACCAAAACAAACAAAAATAGAAGAATTTCTGAAACGAAAGAAAACTGTAAGTAAAACAAAGTCTTCTCCTACTCCCACTACAGCAGCCCTTGAATCATTTGAATGGGATTTTCAAACCGAGCTTGAAAAGCAACAGCTGCTAGACGTTTCACTCTCTATTAGGGATGAGCTAAATGAAAATGAGAGTATTTTGGACTCTCATTTTGGATTTCCCGAACAATTAGCTAGCTCACCCAATAATCTCAAGGGAAATAAAAATAAGTTTAAAAACAGGACACAAAAAAAGAACTTGGAGAGACTCACTTGGGAAAATACAACAGAATTCATGGCAAAGCAATGCCTTCTCACAGCCCAAACCGTTATCACATTGTTTGAGCAATTGTCTGATATTAAACATTAAGTTCAGCTGAGGAACTTTCTTGTAAGCAAAATGTGCAAAAATGCACACTGCAAACACAGCAGGTTTCTCTCTGTATCTCCTGGAATAAGATCAACATGGGTCGTTGGGACTATAGGAGAGCAATTAAAAGCTCATTAGGGCAACTCCTGCACTGTCATCATAGACTGATAGATCTAGATGCTATTGAATGGCTCCCTACAGTGCAAAATCAAAAACGAATTTTATTAACTTTCAAACAGCCTACTATTCCAGCTATGATATTAAAAATGAGATCATATTTAGCATATTTTCAAATTTTTCCCACCAGAGTGTTTTGTGAGGTAACAGTTAATCCTTTATTTAATGCTGCTGTACCTAGATGTTATTCCCACACCAAAAGTGCAACAGAAGCTAGTAAGCTTCCCTCCCCCCATAAGTCCTTGGAAAAGCAAGGCAGTGCGAGTCAACCTCCTTCTCAAATAGACGTGAGGCTGACTCCGCTGAAGCAGGCCTTATCAGTGCCTTTGGCTCTCTGCCCAGGAGGGAACAAGATGATATTTTATACAAAAAGGGTAACAAGAACGAGCCATGTAATTACAGGCCCATTAGCCTTTTGAGTGTGATTAGTAAGCTATACGCCAAACGTTTAAATCTTAAATTACAAGACTGGGTTGAGTCAGAGGGCATAATCCAAGATGAACAGGCAGGTTTCAGAGAAGGGAGATCAACAGTAGATCACATACTGGTACTCCATTGTCAGATATGAGTCAAGTCAAAAGGCAGATAGAAACAAAACGGGTTTTATTTTAAAAGCAGTTTGCAAAGAGCTGGTACACTCAACCATGCTAGAAAACAAATCGCACTAGGGGCGAGCCACACCCAGCAACAGGTTTCACACTTTTTATACAGTCCTTACCCGTCGCTCAACACTGGCCCTTTTCATCCATTGGCTGGATTACTCAGAGCTCACAACCTATCAGAATTGCCTATTCAGCATATTATTAAGCACGCCCCTGTTTACCCAACCCCTTACCATTTTTATCTCCCCTTACCATTTTGTTTATTTCTTTCCTTGTACGGAAGTTGCCTTACTTAAGCATTGCTCATTAGTTTCATCTCTAACCACAAAGCTTCCTATAGAATAGGTGTTACATTTTAGCTTGCTAAGATTATGTTCTCCTTCCTGCAGGCGGTTTCTAATAGAAGCTTTAGTTAGCTAGCTTAGGAAAGTCCCAAAAGTTCCATCTAGTTTATGAGTTTTAAGATTATTAATTCCCTGTTAATAATAATATAGATTCCTCATTTCTCTCAATCCACCCTTTTTCTTTATTTATATTTTTATTATTAACATTATTTCCACTCTCTCCCTTTTATTCAGTTTTCCTTTCCATTATCTTGCTTCTTCTGTACTTTCTAATAGTTATTATATGGTCTTGGCTCTATACTCACATACTCCTCATACTCCCAATCATCATCATGCACCCAACTATCACTGTCCCTCATTAACATGAGAGTGTCTCCATTGGAAGAGGGTTTCAAATGCATCTGTTTAGAGACTGCGGTCTCTATCAGTCATTGCATTAATCCCCTAACGCAGGGGATTATGCAGCATCCCAATGCCACCAAAACCCCTATTACTACTCCAAAAGATGTGAGGAGGGAGAGAACCACTCCTTTCCACTTACCAAACCAGGAGTCTAACCATCCAGTAAAGGAGGTATCCACTCCTGAGTTTTCAGCCAATTCCTCAGAGAGGGCAGTTAGACCCTGTAGGGCTCGAGTAATGGTTCCATCAGGTGCTGTGTTATTTGGGATAAAGGTACAACAACTACCTCCAAGCATCACACATACCCCCCCTTTTCAGCTAACATCATGTCCAGTACCATTCTATTTTCCCAGGCCATCCTACTAGTGGCATCCAATTGTTCTGATATCCCTTTTACAGCATCCCTGGTGTAATTTATGAATCTTCGTTGGTTATAATATATATATTTTATCCAGTCCACATTTTTATTGGTTGTCATCCACCAAAAGGAAAAGTATTCAAACCCTGCTAAAACCTGATTTCTCGCTTTGAATTCATCAGGCACTCCCCTTGGTACCCCATATTCAAGCATCACAACTTTTTGTATAACTATTTTTATCGGGTCTTCGGTGGGTTTCACCCTCCACTCTGGAGTTGGTTTGTCCACTGGCCCTTTTATCCTGGTATAACGAGTCCAGCCTTTTTCGGCCGTTCGTACAGTGGTCTCTGTTGTGAGCAACACCTGGAACGGACTTTCTCACTCAGGTTGCAGTTTCGACTCCTTCCAGGACTTTATCAGGACCCACTCTCCTGGTTTAATATGGTGGACTGCAAATTCAAGTGGTGGGGTCTGAGCCAACAGACCTTTCTGTCTGAGGAAAGACAAAGAAGAGGACAACCCCAGTATATAGTTCTTTAAAAATACATCCTTGTTTTCTAATTGTGGCAGCATTCCTGGATTTGCTAGATAAGGAAAGCCAAACAACATTTCATATGGTGAAATTCCCACATCCCTTCTAGGGTTTGTGCTAATTCTCAACAATACTGAAGGTAAACATTTAGTCCAAGGTCACTTATTTTCTAAAATCAATTTTGATAAATGATTCTTTAGAATCTGGTTCATACATTCCGCTTTTCCAGAAGAGGGAGGGTGCCATGGCGTGTGAAAATCCCACGCTGCACCTACTCCTCTCATGACATGTTGCAATACTTTAGAATTAAAATGTGTCTCTTGAGCTGAGTCCACATGTTAAGCCTCTAGGGCTAAAAACTAACCATTGGTCCCTCTTACTATCTAGAAAGATGCAACCGCTGTTTCTTAACAGGAACAGCTAAAAAAAAACATTTTCACCAATAGCAGTAGCCGCAGGAAAAGACTTAAACAAAAAGCTTACAAGTTTATCTTGGTGCAAAGTTAAAAAAAACTATATTACAAAAGAAGGAAAATCCTAAAGAGATGGGAAAAAGTATTTTCTGTGGAAGCATTGTGTTTCACTTCTGTCCTCCCTTCTTTTTTTTCCTCCTTAGTTCACCCTCAAGCAGCTTCAACAAGAAGGGGGGCTTGGGTGAGGTAGGAAGTTCTCAGTTTCCTTATTATACACATGCAACCTTGTACAAATGACAATACACAAAAACACCAAATTAACGGAAGATGCAGGTCTGGCCAGGACCTGCATCTTCACCACCATCTGGTGTTTAAAGAGACAGATTCACATAATTTTCCCAAACTAACACACACACAAAAACTCACACCAGCCCTTAACTTTAACAAAACACGTTTATGGGAGAATCTGGCACGTATAAAAAGCAGAGGGTAAAAACTTTCCCTGACCTGCACATGCCAATGTTGTTAGAACAGGGCTTTTGCTGTTTTCTCAATGCTTCCAGCATTGCCAAGTGCCGCTGTGTTTAAAAGGCAATGCCTTGTTAAAACAGATCTGCCTGCGTCAGTAAACAGGTCACAAGACCTTCCCAGTTTAAATTTGCTGCAAGGGCTGGGGAAACACAAGGAAGATGCACTGTGTTTTCAGAGGCATCGTTTGTCCCAGCCTGTTGCCGCGCTTTCACTAACAAATCCTGCACTATTTCCAAAGTTTTGGACACCCACTCTTCCCTAAATCCCTTCACTTTTGTTTATGGTCCTCGCCACCTCTTCCGCAAAAAATCTAACTCCCTCATCTAGTGTTTGCACATACATTCCCTTTTCTCTTTCCTTCTCTCTCTCATTTCTACTTTCTCTTAAACCATCTCAATTTCACAAATTCATTTCAATATCTGTCTAACCAGTGGGTGCAGACAGTAAACACAGTACAAGAGAAAGTACTTTTAACATAGTCTCCAGTTTGCCTGGCAACTCTATCTTAGTAGCTCCTCCGGACTTCCCCTGTTCCCCCTGTTCCCCCTCCCTCTCTTCCTCCTCAAGTCTGTAACCAGCAGACAAAAGACAGACCGAAGAAAGGGGGGGGGTAGAAACAGGGAGGAAACACACATACATCCCAGACATGCCTTCACTGTGCACAAAATACACACAAATCCAAAAAGACAAATTGTTGTTGTTCAGTCGTTCAGTCGTGTCCGACTCTTCGTGACCTCATGGACCATAGCACGCCAGGCCTTCCTGTCCTCCACTGTCTCTCGGAGTTTACTCAAATTCATGTTCGTTACATCGGTGATGCTATCTAACCATCTCATCCTCTGCCGTCCCCTTCTCCTTTTGCCCTCAGTCTTTCCCAGCATCAGGGTCTTTTCCAGTGAGTCCTCTCTTCTCATTAGGTGGCCAAAGTATTTGAGCTTCAGCTTCAGCATCTGTCCTTCCAATGAGCAGTCAGGGTTGATTTCCTTTAGGATTGACTGGTTTGACCTCCTTGCAGTCCAAGGGACTCTCAAGAGTCTTCTCCAGCACCACAGCTCGAAAGCATCAATTCTTCGGCGCTCAGCCTTCCTTATGGTCCAACTCTCACAGCCATACATTGCTACTGGAAAAACCATAGCTTTAACTATACGGACCTTTGTCGGCAAGGTGATGTCTCTGCTTTTTAATATGCTGTCTAGGTTTGCCATAGCTTTCCTCCCAAGGAGCAAGCGTCTTTTAATTTCATGGCTGCAGTCACCGTCTGCGGTGATCTTGGAGCCCAAGAAAATAAAATCTGTCACTGCTTCCATTTCTTCCCCTTCTATTTGCCAGGAAGTGATGGGACCAGATGCCATGATCTGGGTTTTTTTAATGTTGAGTTTCAAGCCAGCTTTTGCACTCTCCTCTTTCACCCTCATCAAGAGGCTCTTTAGTTCCTCTTCACTTTCTGCCATTAGGGTGGTATCGTCTGCATATCTCAGGTTGTTGATATTTTTCCCGGCAATCTTAACTCCGGCTTGTGATTCATCCAGCCCGGCAGTTCTCATGATGTACTCTGCATATAAGTTAAATAAGCAGGGTGATAATATACAGCCTTGTCGTACTCCTTTCCCAATTTTGAACCAGTCGGTTGTTCCATGTCCGGTTCTAACTGTTGCTTCTTGACCCGCATACAGGTTTCTCAGGAGACAGGTAAGGTGGTCTGGTACTCCCATCTCTTTAAGACTTTGCCACAGTTTGTTGTGATCCACACAATCAAAGGCTTTAGCGTAGTCAATGAAGCAGAAGTAGATGTTTTTCTGGAACTCTCTTGCTTTTTCCATGATCCAGCGAATGTTGGCAATCTGATCTCTAGTTCCTCTGCCTCTTCGAAACCCAGCTTGCACTTCTGGTAGTTCTCGGTTCACATGCTGCTGAAGCCTAGCTTGTAGGATTTTGAGCATAACCTTGCTGGCATGTGAAATGAGCGCAATTGTACGGTAGTTTGAACATTCTTTGGCATTGCCTTTCTTTGGAATTGGAACGTAAACTGACCTTTTCCAATCCTGTGGCCACTGTTGAGAAAGACAAATACTTACAAACAAAAACACACCAGTGCTTCATCAGGGTGGTGGATTTTACCTAACACTGAGTATATTCCGACTCCTCCTCTGGCAAAGGCTTTTTATTGTTAACATAGATGTTTAGGGCTTGTTTTACCCTCTCTTCCCATGATCTAAACTTGGGCCTTTCTTCCTATCTTTTAACATATAATTTTTGGGCCTCTCTTAACAATTCTTCCAGTGGCCTTTCACTCCATCCCTCTATCTTTTGCAACTTCTTCCTAATATCTGGCTATGCTTTAGTCACAAAGCTTACTTTCAGTAAACCTTGTGCCACAACATCGTCAGGATTCATCCCTGAATATTTTCTCATTTGATCTCTCAGTTTTTGTAAGAAGACTGAGGGTGCTTCCTCTTTTTGTTGTTTAGTATCAACAGTCTTGGCAAAGTTTTGTGACTTTGGGGCAGCTTCTTTTATACCATCTAAAATTTCTCATGTTAGTTCTGTCTGCTGCCATTTGATTATTCCAATTGGGGTCAATAAGAGGAAACTTTTGATCTGTTGGCACTGCATTCTGGCCGGGTGGGTTGCGCCTTTCCCACTCAGTCATGGCTGCACGCCTGACCATTCCCCTTTCTTCTCCAGATAACAAAATGCCCAGTATGGACATAAGTTCTGCCCAGGTATATACATAGAATCCAATAGAAAAACTCCCTTGGTATCCAGATAATTTTTACGTGAATTATCTACTTCAGGATTTAAAACCTTATATTACATGTACAGTTGCCAAATTTTGTGTTGCTGCAATGAAAATAAGACAAATCCAGACGAAAAAATAATTCCCTATTTTAAATGTATATTTTTAAATTGAAATATTTTAATTGATAATTTGTCAGGGGATATACAATTTTACTTTTATGTTATGGGAATGATATTCTAATTTTGTACTTTCTGATCATATAGGAGAACCTGACATGCATGTACAATGAATTCATACCTTCTAGGATTTTGCAACTGTAAATGGGTTGCTTTATTAAAAGCTTTCTGAAATACGATCTTAAATTCCATTAATTTGATTTAATTCAACTCAATCGAATGTAATCTAATATGTAATGTAATCAGGTTTGTGGTCCTGATGATAGATGTGGAGGTGAGTTGGGAGAGGAAAAATATCATGTTAGAATAGCCATAGTTTCCTATGAATAATCTTGATTGATTGGTTATGTGCCATCAAGTCTTTGTCAACTCTTAGCAAACACATAGATAGATTTTCTCCCTGATGATCTGTCCCTAACCTGGTCTTTCAAGTTTTCCAACGGTGCACTTATCGCTGTTGAAACGGAGTCTATCCACCTTGCTGCTGATTATCCTCCTCTTCTCTTTCCTTCCACCTTCCCCAGCATTAGGGGCTTCTCCAGAGAGCTTCACATATTGAGTTTGAAGCAGGATAATTTGACCCTGGTCATTTGTGCCTCAAGTGAGACCAGTGGGTTGATTTCTTTGATGATCCATTTGTTGGTTTTCTTTCCTTTCCACTGTATTCTCAGGAGTTTTCTCCAACATCAAAGTTCAAAAGTGCCACTATTCTTCCTATCCTGCTTCTTCAAAGTCCAGCCTTTGCTTCCACAGAGTGTCACAGGGAATACCATTGCCTGCACGATTCTGATCCTTGTAGGTATAGACACATCACAGCATTTTAATATCTTTTCCAAATGAGTAATATTAGAGTTGCATTTTCCAGAGGGAAAACACTATTTTAAAACTGGAACAGCTAAGCATGAGCTGAAGCTGCCTCAGAAATGGGTTGAAGATGGGGTCAAGTGAGGAAGAGCCTTTTAATGGCAAAGGAAGAGCAAGAATTCACCCTGGGACTCTGGAGAGCTATTGTCAAAGTAGACAATACTGGGCTAGATGAATGAAGATTCTAACATTGTCTTAAGAAGTCTTGTGAGAATGCCTTCTTTACACATCCCTGGGGATAAAACAGAAGGCCAGGGGAATTTGAATATCCTTGAACGCCTCACATTTCTCACTGTAAGGCACAGCTTTCCAAACTGTGTGTCGCGACACTTTAGTGTGTCGCAACAGACAGTCTGGTGTGTCGCCACACAACCCGGCAGCGGGGGCGTGTATGGCGGCGGCGGGCCATCAGTGCTTCCGCGTTTTAGTGGAGTCCGCTGCCGCTGCCACCCCCATGCACACCACCACCACCCCACGCCCCACGCTCCGCCACCGTGCACGCCCCCACCCCCGCTCGCGAGGAGCCAGCATTGTCTGAAGACGCTTCCATGGTCATGTGGCCGCATGACGTGTGCAGAACACTGTTACCTACCCACCGAAGTGGTACCTATTAATCTACTTGCATTTGCATGCTTTCGAATTGCTAGGTTGGCAAGAGCTGAAGCTAGTGCGGGAGCTCACTCCACATGCAGGGCTAGGGATTCGAACCTCTGAACTTGCAATCTTCCGATTGACAAGCCTGGTGTCTTACCCACTGAGCCACAATGCCCCTTTGTTTTGTTGTGATGTGCACAAAAATTTGCACTGTGATGGTGTACAAAAACATATAGGAGCTGTTCAGTGTGATGGGTGATAGGTGAGGCAAGGTGACAATAATTGTTTTTCATAGGATAAATGAGAAAGCTCTATTTCAAAGAACCGAATTCCTTCTGCCCATTAGAAAGGGATTATTTTGATCCTGAAATTGTCCACAGCAGCCTCCTCTCAGCCCTCTTGATGGGAGTTCCTTTAAAGAAAAAGGGCATTTTGAAGGTTTCTACCATCAGCCCCAACAAGTCAAGATCCCCCATTTCAACTGCTTCAGGTCATTGTCCTAAACCATAATGAATAGTTATGGAGGGGATGGTTACCATTCTTATTAGGACACATTTCAAATGAGGCAGGAGAATGAGAACTGCTTCTGGTTCAAGGGAGAGCATAAAGGGCTAGGGCATGAAAAAAGTGAAGCAGATGGATAGCAAGATTAATCTCTTCTGTGAGGACACTGGTGAAATGGGAATGTCGGCCCCACTAAGTAGACCAGACCAGGAAATCAACTCCACAGGAAGGCTAAAACTACATTGAGATTAGCTATAATAACCGAATCTTGCAAGTCTGACTGTGCTATACCTCTTCCCCCTCCTTATACTCCTGTTAATGAGCAAGGTGTTGTCTGAGCCTCTTCCAAATATTATCTATCTGTTGTGGACTTAAGATATGTTTCACCCCTCGTTATTTTGGTAACCAACCTTGCTGTCCCTTTGCCTGAAATCCTGTATCCTAGATAGTCTAGTTGTTCCCTGTGAAATTCACACTTTGGCAGTTTGGCATACAATTGGTTTTGTGCTAGTCTTTTTGGTACCAATCTCACCAAACCCACATGTTCCTCAATTGTCTCAGTGAATATTAAAATATCATCAAGATATACAAGTACACCCTGGTACAATAAATCATGTAGCATCTCATTAATTAATTGCATAAATACTCCGGGCCCACGTCTTACTTCAAAAGGCATTACCAAAAATTCAAAATACCCCAGTTGACAATTGAATGCTGTTTTCCATTCATCCCCCTCCCAAATTCGCACCCTGAAATATGCTTCCCTTAAATCTAATTTCATGAATATCTTTCCTTTCAATAGGTGAGCTAACATGTCCTTTATTAAAGGTAGTGGGTATTTGTTTGCCATGCAAATTGCATCCAGTCCTCAATAGTCTGTGCACATTCTTAAAGATCCATCTTTCTTTGTTCTAAATAACACTGGCGCAGCCATCAGGGATGAGGCTGGGCAAATAAACCCCCGCTTTAAGTTTTTGCCCACAAACTCCCTCAGTGCTTCCGATTCTTTAGGAGTAAATGGGTACAGTCTCGGTTTGGGCAGTGTCACTCCTGGCTCTAATTCTATGGCACAGTCAGTTTTTCAATGGGGAGGGAGCTGGTTTAATTCCTCCTCCCCAAACACTTCACTCAGTTCTTTGTATTGTTTGGGGGTGTTCTCCATTTCTGTCTCCCCCCCTTGCACCTCTTCTCTTATATCCAAAGCTGCACCTACTTGCTCGGGTCTGGCTGGCTGTCCCAGGGGTTGGGTTCCCTCGTCCTCCCCATCTCCAAACCTCAGACTGCTTTTTACCCAGTCTACTTGGGGGTTCCAGGCTCGTAGCCACGATAGTCCCAGAACTACCAGTGGATCTGAGACCAGAGCCACTATAAAGCTCAACACATCTTCATGGTCCCCTGTTTTCATCTGGACTGGCTCAGTGCAATGATTAGCTGGTCCCCCTTTCATTTTAGTCCCATAGTTGAACAAAGTCAATTGGTTCTTTTAGCCTCTCCACCTTTAGCCCCAATTTTGTTACAATGGTGGGGTGCATGAGACTTCAAGTGCACCCCAAATCCAAAAGTCCTGTGAACCTGCTTCTATCTGTAACTTGCACCGCTGGGCAGTCTCCACTCACCATCCAGGTTGTATGCCTGTTGTGCTCAGCCTGCTCATCGGCACTCAGAACAAGCTTTTGCCATTTCCCGCCTGCTGGAAGTTCTTCTCAGATGAGTCTTCCCCCTGCACCAGCGGATCATAGACTCTACCCCCTTTGGCACCGCCGTGGGTCCCTTGGACTTGACTGCTGGGGTTTTGGTACTGCCTCCCCCTTTCTTACTTCCTCTGACCGCTGTGTTCTGGGGACATTCGGCAATTTGGTGCCCCTCTCCGCTGCATTTGAAGCACAACCTCTTTCTTGTTCAGCGCTCCTTCTCCTCCTCCCAGGACTTGCAACTTCCACAGTTTTCGGGTTGGGGGTTGTGTGCTGTGGAGCGCTTGCTTGTCGCCTCATCCCGGTGTTGTTCTTTTATTTATTTATTTTTTATTTATCATATTTATATCCTGCCCATCTCCCTCACAAGGAGGGACCCTGGGCGGTTCACAATAAAATAATTTAAAATCAATAAAAAACCATAAATAACACCAATAATCAGCAAAAATACATAATTACAGTCAGATCCAAACAATGGTAGGTCTTACTTATCCCATGAGCTGGTAGGGCTGGTCGAGGCAGATCTAAGAAACTAGTCAACCCTAAGACTGGCTATTCCCCTCCCCACCCCAAGCATGGTGGCAAAACCAGGTCTTTGGGTTTTTTCTAAAGTCCAGGGGAGAGGGGACTAATCTTATTTCAGGGGGGAGAATGTTCCAGAGGGCAGGGGCTACTGCAGAGAAGGCACACCTCCTGGACCCCGCCAGATGGAATTCTCTTACAGACGGGATCCGTAGCAT
The DNA here is from genome assembly GCA_023362775.1 of Charina bottae. NCBI lineage: Eukaryota > Metazoa > Chordata > Lepidosauria > Squamata > Charinaidae > Charina > Charina bottae. The sequence goes on from JALMGJ010000021.1 coordinate 17,481,634, forward strand.
GCCCTCTCTGCATGACTGGGTGGGACGGGTTGATGTGACAGGGATGAGACGGTCCTGTGAGGTTCGCACCACTTACCTGGCTGCCAGCCGACATGCTGGACTCCAAGTCAGAAGAGGACCCAGTCTCCGGAAGCAGCAGGCTTGGCGCGAACCCGACTGAAGGAACGGAGACGCTGATTGGCAGAGGCTCAGAAGGAAGGATGCCTCCACCAATCAGTGCATGCCAGATAAGAGCAGAAAGGTGAGCCGAGCAACGTGAAGCTCGATTGGCCCCTGCTCCCCAATGGCGCGAAAATCGAAATAAAAGACCGGCGCGATGAACCTCAGTTGCCAGAGACAACCGATCCTACCCGCGACCTGGACCCTTGCCCGTGACCGATCCTCCCGCCACGTGGGCTACCCGAGCCAAGCCTAGCCAAGAGCCTTGTACCGAGTCAATCCCAGCAACCAGCCTGATCACCGCGGAGGAACCTGATCTAGGAGATAGATCCACCTACCTGTCGTCGCCGAGAGCCGAGCCGCCTCCTGCTGCTGCACCTTGGTCCAGTGAACCTCCAGATCCCGGACATCACTTGGAGCACTCCTTGTCCCCTGTGGAAGAGGCCACAACTGGGGTAAGCACCGCTGCATTGCCTGCTCATTCCACGACTGCCTGTGCCCCGGATTCCCCGCTGATCTCCGAACCTGAGCAGTTTCCGCCCATGCCACTGCCTCCAAGTGTTGCCTCAGGGTCTCCTTCAACCGGGAATGTAACCAGCCCTCAACTGAATCAAGCCAACGCTGGTTATCAGTGGGCTGCTTTTGTCGGGCCCTGGTCTACCCATACCCCCACCAGCCAAGATCCTCAGCTGAGTCAAGCCGACACCGGTTATCAGTGGGCTGCTTTTGTCGGGCTCCAGTCTACTCCAAGCCCCACCAGCCAAGCTAACTCCACACCTGCTGTAACCTTGTCTGCCACCGGATCGCTGCCGGCTGCAGCTTCGACCACAGAGCCTGCAAACCCTTTAGTCCTCCCTGTTGGGCCAGGAGTGTCACCCGGACTTGTTGCTATCCAGCCTGCAGGGGAAGTAGAGGGTAGTATAAACTGGGCTGCTTGTGTAACTGTGTAAATAAAGTTAATTCCAGTAACGCTTCTGTGTCAGTCTTAGTCGGAACAGGACAGGTCCCTCAGGTAACCTGGTTCCCTGCCATGTAGGGCTTTAAAGGTAATAACCAACACCGTGGCACTTTACTTGAGCTTGTAGATTTTCTATCTCTCCAGCTAGGCAAATCCATTCTCTCACCGTCTTTGGGTTGCCTTGCATCAAAGCCCATTGTAGAATTTCTGCTTGCAGACCCTTCTTGAAGCATTGTACCTTCAGGGACTCCGGCCAATCAGTTAGTCTTCCAGCCAGTTTCCTGAACTCTAGTGAGTATTCAGATAATGATTTGTGTTCCCTGTCTAAGGCACTGCAAATTCTCCTTGGCTTTCAGTTTCAACAGGGGATCCTTGAACCGCTCTCTCAGTGCACTCATAAATTCATCAAAGTTCCTTAGCTCCAAAGCTTGTGCATCGTGGAGCCCTACCAACCAGTCAGCCACCTCCCCCTCTAGGCAGGTTGATATACAGTTAATCCTTGCTTCTTCAGAAATAAAAGAACCTGCGTGTTCCCTCATAAAGACTCTCACAAGAGTCAGGAAGCAGGCTAATGTTCTTGGGTCCCTGATGAATTTCGTTTTTAGTTCTCTAGTTCTGACGTGCCCGTTGGTACTTTGTGCTTGGCTCGCCCCCTTACCAGGGCTCTCGGGAGGGGGTGGTCGTTGGGAGCTCCTCCCGTTGTCTGCTGCCCCACTCCCATCCCTGAACCTCCAGGGCTCTCACCCATCGTCCATGGAGCTGTCGCCTCTGTCCTGGCCATTGCCGGCAGTTGTAGGCTCTGCAGTACTCTCTCCAACATTCCTTGCAGAGGGTCCATGTGTTCATCCACCCATCTCAACCTCTCATCCCTCTCACGGTCCGCCACTGACCTTCCAAAGTCGTGACTTCCTCCGTAGTTGGGTGTCAATAGAGTGGATCCCCCTTCGCAATCTCCTCCAACATACTGAGCCCATCGGGGATCGTACTCTATCACCAGGCTTCCCCTGAGCATTGGGGTCACCATGGTGCTGAGGGTTGGTGGGATTCGGATACCTGTGCTGCTGGCCTCCCCACCCAGGGTTGAGGTTTCACCTTCCAGTTCCGATTCCCCCAGCCGCTGACTATCCTTGAAGAGTTGGTTGCTCTCATTTAAGTCCATCATTGTGACTTGAAGCTTTCTGTGATGATCCTCAGCTAGAAATCAGCACTCCTCACACAAAACATGTTGGAATCGAAAGGAATCTTTATTTCAGCTCGTGATCCAAAGCACGTTAAAGCTTCAAGTAACTTGCAGCTCTACAAGTAGCAATTTAAATACATGTATTCCCCCCCTTTTCCAGCAAGTTCCTCCAAGCTGCTGCCTCCTGCCGTCTAGCGCCTCTTTCACTTCAAGTACTCTGTCTGGCGTACGTGGTGCTGAATCCACATCATCTCTTTCCTTCATGTATGCAGCTTATTGCTTTCTATGGTTTGTCTACTGGATGTTTCCCAGCTGGCTCTATGTCAGAATGGCCCAGGTAGGGGGCCATTCGTGACACTTGCATATCTCCATCAAGGTCTCATTCCTCATTCTCTACAGGGAGAGGAATGGAGGAATCATAGCATAGAAGATGTCATATTCTGGATCAGGATAGACCAGGGAGAGTGGAATATAACACTTTATTTACAAGAATTAACTATATACAGTACAGTAAATGTCTGAATGGTAATAAATATCATGTATTCAATGACACAATGTAACCTTGACAGAAACAAATTAGTAATTGTAATAAAAGAATTAGATATTGGAAAGCAAACAAACGTTACAGTAACTCATTACTGAATTTCTATAGTGTTTGGGAGAACAGTTGCAGGACTCGGCAATTACAGTCTTGGTTGGACAAACACGACAAGATGAGTTGGGACTAGATTGATAAGTCCAGGATATAAGGCAGAACTCCGTTGACAGCTGCGGCAAGGTAGGACTGACTGTGGAAAGGATCAGTGGCGAGACTGAACGAGGCTTGGCTGAGGGAAATAGCAAGACAGAACTGGGCTCGGCTGAGGTAATTGACAAAGCGGAACAGAACTAGGCTGAAGTAATTTTTGAAGCAGAACCAGACTTTGTTGTTGTTGTTCAGTCGCTTAGTCGTGTCCGACTCTTTGTGACCTCATGGACCATAGCACGCCAGGCCTTCCTGTCCTCCACTGTCACCCAGAGTTTACTCAAATTCATGTTCATTACATTGGTGATGCTATCTAACCATCTCATCCTCTGCCGTCCCCTTCTCCTTTTGCCTTCAGTCTTTCCCAGCATCAGGGTCTTTTCCAGTGAGTTCTCTCTTTGCATTAGGTGGCCAAAATATTTGAGCTTCAGCTTCAGCATCTGTCCTTCCAATGAGCAGTCAGGGTTGATTTCCTTTAGGATTGACAGATCTGTGATGATCTCAACAACTTTGTCCCAATAAACACTTCTAAATGCAGTTCAGTGAAATGCAGATAAAGCTTTATTCAGGATACATGTTAATTGAAGCACTCCTAAAGACTTGAATGCCAATTCCCGCCAAACTATTCCCTCTTAACTTCCCCCCTTGCGCGCCAATTCACCAACCGATGATCTCATGAGGCAAACGTTCCCATCTCCACTCTGCTGCAGGTGTGTGACCTTGGCCGAGCCGTCTCCAGCCTCCACCACCAGACATAACACTCAACTGCCATCCCCCCTCCTAACTACTCTACAAGCACTATACTAGGCTTAATCCCAATGGCAGGATTCATAGACATGAACCCTGACAGTTCATTACATTGGTGATGCTATCTAACCATCTCATCCTCTGCCGTCCCCTTCTCCTTTTGCCTTCAGTCTTTCCCAGCATCAGTGTCTTTTCCAGTGAGTCCTCTCTTCGCATTAGGTGGCCAAAGTATTTGAGCTTCAGCTTCAGCATCTGTCCTTCCAATGAGCAGTCAGGGTTGATTTCCTTTAGGATTGACTGATTTGACCTCCTTGCAGTCCAAGGGACTCTTAAGAGTCTTCTCCAGCACCACAGTTCGAAAGCATCAATTCTTCGGCGCTCAGCCTTCCTTATGGTCCAACTCTCACAGCCATACATTACTACTGGAAAAACCATAGCTTTAACTATACAGACCTTTGTTGACAAGGTGATGTCTCTGCTTTTTAATATGCTGTCTAGGTTTGCCATAGCTTTCCTCCCAAGGAGCAAGCGTCTTTTAATTTCATGGCTGCAGTCACCGTCTGCGGTGATCTTGGAGCCCAAGAAAATAAAATCTGTCACTGCTTCCATTTCTTCCCCTTCTATTTGCCAGGAAGTGATGGGACCAAATGCCATGATCTGAGTTTTTTTAATGTTGAGTTTCAAGCCAGCTTTTGCACTCTCCTCTTTCACCCTCATCAAGAGGCTCTTTAGTTCCTCTTCACGTTCTGCCATTAGGGTGGTATCGTCTGCATATCTGAGGTTGTTGATATTTCTCCCGGCAATCTTAACTCCGGCTTGTGATTCATCCAGCCCGGCGTTTCTCAGGATGTACTCTGCATATAAGTTAAATAAGCAGGGTGATAATATACAGCCTTGTCGTACTCCTTTCCCAATTTTGAACCAGTCAGTTTTTCCATGTCCGGTTCTAACTGTTGCTTCTTGACCCACATACAGGTTTCTCAGGAGACAGGTAAGGTGGTCTGGTACTCCCATCTCTTTAAGACTTTGCCACAGTTTGTTGTGATCCACACAATCAAAGGCTTTAGCGTAGTCAATGAAGCAGAAGTAGATGTTTTTCTGGAACTCTCTTGCTTTTTCCATGATCCAGCGAATGTTGGCAATCTGATCTCTAGTTCCTCTGCCTCTTCGAAACCCAGCTTGCACTTTTGGTAGTTCTCGGTTCACATACTGCTGAAGCCTAGCTTGTAGGATTTTGAGCATAACCTTGCTAGCATGTGAAATGAGCGCAATTGTACACTTTGAACATTTGAATTGAACATTCTTTGGCATTGCCCTTCTTTGGAATTGGAACGTAAACTGACCTTTTCCAATCCTGTGGCCACTGTTGAGTTTTCCAAATTTGTTGGCATATTGAGTGCAGCACTTTAACAGCATCATCTTTTAGGATTTTAAATAGCTCAGCTGGGATACTGTCTTCTCCACTAGCTTTGTTGTTAGTAATGCTTCCTAAGGCCCACTTGACTTCACTCTCTAGGATGTCCGGCTCAAGGTCAGTGACCACACCATCGTATTTATCAGGGATATTAAGATCTTTCTTGTATAGTTCTTCTGTGTATTCTTGCAACCTCTTCTTAATCTCTTCTGCTTCTATTTGGTCCCTGCCTTTTTTGTCCTTTATCATGCCCATCTTTGCACAAAACGTTCCCTTGATATCTCCGATTTTCTTGAAGAGATCTCTAGACTTCCCCATTCTATTGTTTTCCTCGATTTCTTTGCATTGTTCATTTAAGAAGGCCTTCTTATCTCTCCTTGCTATTCTCTGGAAATCTGCATTCAGTTGTTTATATCTTTCCCTTTCTCCCTTGCCTTTTGCTTCCCTTCTTTCCGCAGCTATTTGTAAAGCCTCATCAGTCAGCCACTTTGCTTTCTTGCATTTCTTTTTCTTTGGGATGGTTTTAGTTGCTGCCTCCTGTACAATGTTACGAACCTCCATCCATAGTTCTTCAAGAACCAGACTAGACTGATGTAATTGTGGAGGTAGGACAAAGCTCAGCTGAGGTAAGTATTGAGATAGGGCAGGGATTGGCTGAGGGGAGCGGTGAAGTGGAAGAGATCTCCGCTGATGAACCTGGCAAAGCAGACTGCAGCTCGTCTGGCAACAGCAATGAGGTGGAATAATGCTCTTCCAATGTATTCTGTGTTTCGAGACAGGACTTTAGAGGTGAACTCGGCAAGGCAGGACAAAGATCTGAGAAGGCTTCTGATTTAAACAATGCTCCTGACGAACAGTTGTCTCTGGCGACCGTTCTCTCCCGCTGGCTTCTATTTATACCCTTTCCTTCCTGCCTTGTCTCTCTGAACCAATCGGGTTCTCTACTGCTGAGCGTGCTTTTCGACCCTCCTCTCTCATGCTCATTGGCAGTGGTGAACCTGCCTCTTGTCTCTGACCAATTGCTGGCTCTGAATCCTCCTGCCTTGCTGGATCTGAGCCTGTTTCAATTGTCTTGCCCTTGATCTCTCCAACTGTCATTTCCTCCTCCTCCTCTGCCTCCGATTCAGGTTCCACTCTTACAGAAGATTATTATTTTCAGGTACTCATTTCAATAAATCTTCCGTGAAAAGAAGTATTAAAAGTAGACAATGTTTTGCTGAAGCTGAAGCAAGAAAAAGAAAAATGAAGACCACCATATTCATATTTTGGAAGATTCAGGATTCAGCACCAGCATGGGTTTCCTATAGATCTATCTACAGGAGCTCCCAAACTTTCTGTATACATGTACACCCACATGTGTGCCTAGCCTCTACAGCCCTTTCTGATCCATTATAAAAAAGCAGTGGTATAAAAAAGCACCCATTCTGGCAAGACACATTACTATGGAGTCCATGGCGCTCTCTGAGCCTTGTTGTTTTCTTGCAGACGTTTCATTGCCAGGCTAGGCAACATCTTCAGTGCGAAAAGGGAGTGGAACTTGCTCTCTGTTTATATACTCTGGCTTGTCCTGCCTGTGTTGGTGGGGGACTTGTACTCTCCTTGGTAGTACCTTGATTGGGTTGTTGTTTGCTGCTTGGTTGAATGACTGAGTTAATAGTTCCTTGATTATGGTCTATTATGTTGTTTGATTGCTCCTCTGCTGCTAATCTTGCTGTTAATCTTTGCCTATCTTGTTGATTGCTGGCAAAGAGGTGTTTTGGTCTTCTGGCTTTTCTATTGTCTCTTACGAATGGTATGTAAATGTTGTTTACCTCTATGTGTCTGTTGATGGCTGTTTTGTCTGAGTGCCAAGCTTCCAGGAATTCTCTAGCATTTTTGGATTTGGCTTGGTAAGATGCTCTCAGTTTCCCAATTGAAATTATGGTTAAGTCTGTCCATGTGTTGTGAGATTAAGGAGTTTTCATCATGTCTTCTGACTGCTAGTTGGTGTTCATGGATGCGTTCTGCTAATCTTCTGCCAGTCTGTCCTACATAGTGGCTATTACAGTCCTTACACTGTATGTTGTACATAACTCCTGTTTTTTCTTCTTGGGCTACTGGGTCTTTTGGTTTACTTATGATGTTCTGTAGGGTTTTGGTTGGTTTGTGTGCTACGGTGATGCCGTGTGGTTGTAACAGTCTATTAGTAGTTTCTGAGATGTTTCTGATGTATGGCAGTGTAATCCTTTTCGTAGCTTCTGTTGGTTTTGCTGTGGTGGGTTGAGTGGTCAGGCACTTTTTGATAAAGTTGCATGGATATCCATTTTGCTGGAAGATGCTATATAAGGAAAAGGAACACCTATGGGATCACCACTCTCAGGACTCATAGCAGAGATAGTAATGCAACATCTAGAAAGGATAGCACTCCCACACATACAACCCAAAGTATGGATCCGGTATGTAGATGACACCTTCATCATAATAAAAAAGGATCAACTGGAGGAAACACATGAAACCATGAACAACATCTTCAGAGGAATAAAATTCACAAGGGAAGAAGAAAACAACGACACACTACCCTTCTTGGACATTCTCATAAGTAGAGGAAATTATGGCAGTCTAGAAACACAAGTCTACTGGAAATCTACCCACACTAACAAAGTGCTCCACTACCAAAGCTATAACCCTACCTCCCACAAGAGCTGTGTAAGAACACTATTCAGATGAGCGCAAATGCACTGCAGCAACCCAGAACACCAGAAAAAGGAAATAGACCACTTATATAGTATCTTCCAGCAAAATGGATATCTCATCACCTAAATTGGCTTCCATGGTTTCAGAGAAAGGGATCAAGACAAGTTTTTAGGCAATAGAAGATGAACACAAACTCTGTTTCCTAGTAGCCAATCTTGCCCTTGTGGTTTAAAACAGAAACGTATTTCCTCATGCCTTTAGGGTCTTTCAAAATCTTTCCCTGATACTGCCAGTCAAGACCCATGTGTTTAGTTAACACAGAAGTGGGTCAGCCCTGGAAATTGACTAAGGGCAGGTCTGAGATTGCAGTTAGATCCTGAGGTTGCAGTTTCCTCTTCCCCCTTTATAGCTAGGACCGAAACTTTATTTAAAGCTTCTACTAATTGTTTCAGTTCCTGCCCCAGCAGTGAGAAAGGCTGCTCTTTCTCCTTAACTTTCCTTTCACTTTCCTCTTCTGATTCATGCCTTCCTTGCTGATTTCTTTGTAACTGCTCACCAGCTCCTTCAAGCTCCTAGTAGAAGCCCCATGCCACCTCTCCGTGTCTTCTCCTAAATCTTTCAGCTTTCACCACATTTGCACACGCTCATCTCCATTCCACACTCTCTGCCCCTGGTTGCTCCACAAATTCCTACTCCTGTGGGCTCCCCCTCTTCTTTCCCACCTGTCTTTATTACTCACACCTCCCTAGGCTGACCATATTTCCTTGAGACAAAAACGGGACATTAGGATAGCAAAAGTGGGACGGGGTTAAACTTATGTAATATTCTGTATTCATGAAAAAGTAAGTCGATAAATAAAGTTTTAAAGAGTTTTTAAGATCCATTTGCTGGTCCTTAAACAGATTACACTATATATAAAAATATTTTTGTTTTTTCATTAAAACATTTTTTCATTAAAATGAAAAAGTTTTATTACATGAACATATTGAGCTAACAATTATTCCTCAGTGACAGAACTCATACAAAAATTTAGGTAGACGTAGAGGGGGACTGTATTTGACAGGAGGTGAATGGGGAAAGCACAGCTCACGGGGTTCGCAACATCATGGATCGCAAGAAGGAGGGGAGGGGGGAGAAAAGAGAGGCAGGGAAGGGAGGATTCAAAAACTCCACGCCTGGAGAGGCTTCTCTTCCTTCTGCCTTCCCTCCTCCTCCTCCTGCTTTTTTTCTCCCTCTTTCTCTCTCTCCCAGAATCCCAAATGAGAGACTCTCTTGCCGAGCTGGAGAAATAATCAGTTTCACTCTTGAAAAAAGGGGGTGGGATCACATCCCGAACACATTTTAATAAAACAAACAGAGAGCAGAGAGTGACCGGCAAAGAGCAGAGCAGAGGCGGTGGCAAAGATCTCTCTCCCCATCTCTCTCTGTCTCCCTCTCTCTCTCTCTCTTTCCGCCTTCCTTGCCCCTCTCTAGTCTCACCCAACATCAGGAACCTCAATCAAGCACTTTTAAAATGATAATTGCATCTTGGCTGAATCAATCTTGCCATACCTGACATTTTGCTAATTATTTTTAAAAAACGGGACAAAATTGACATTTATATTAAAACAACGGGGCGGTCGGGAAATGTGAAAAAAAACGGTACTGACCAGTTTAAAATGGTACGTATGGTCAGCCTACACCTCCCCCACACCCTCCACTTTTCTTTCCTCCCCAAGATGTCCAACAGCTTTCCTCGCTTCTTGCAGATCTGTTTCCAAAATGGTTAAGACTAATGGGTAAGCTGCATCCACTCGCCCAATCCAAGATTGCTCGGGGCTCTGCAGCCACTCAGAACTCCTTTTAAAGATTGATTGCTCCAAGGGCACTGCATGATGTCACCCATCATTCGCCCCTCATTCCTGTTATTCAGTGGCTCTGATCTGGCTAAGAATTGATACTATAAATAGCAATGGCAAAATTCTATAGGGTCCTCTTTCCACTCCCGATCCCCAATAGCTTTAAGCCATAATTGGGTACCAGTCATTAAGTCCTGCAACATGTTTTGGAGCCCCTGTAAGACCCTAAGGCGGTCACCAGGATTGGGGGGATTAGGATGTTGCTGGTAGGTGTGCCATTTGGTGCGGACTTCAGGGCATGTTAATACGACGCACTCCATTTCTTGGTCAGACAAATTGTACTGGAAGCTGAGTTGATGTAGCCTCCAGGTCCATTTGAGGGAGTTGGGGCTCAAGCCCCCCAGATCTGTAGCAATCTGTTTCAGCTCTCCTCCCAATAAAGGGGAATGAGTGACTACTTGTTCCCACTCTTCCCATTGCTGGTTTTGGGCATTTCTGTGCCGTGTTTGTGCTTGGGTTTCCACTACTGCTATAGAAGCCCCAGGGAGGTTGTTGCTTACTTCCTCAAAAGGCCCCTTCCCATCAGAGGGAAAGTCTGGCGTTTCTTCAAGGTCTGAGCCTGTTAAGCAGGCAATTTGGTAAGACTGTTGCCTTACTGGTCTGTGCAGCTCCCCCACCTGACTAGATTCCCCGCAGGGTGTGTGCTTATTCCTAGCAGAGGTCTGCACAGGGTCCTTTAAAGCAATCTGTGGGCCGCGGCCTGTTAGGAAGTGGGCCGCGGGGCTCCCGCCTGCAAACCCCCCCCCCCCTGTCCATGGAAAAATTTTCTTCCACGGCCGGTCCCTGGTGCCAAAAAAGTTGGGGACTGCTGCTTTAAAGCTTCAGCGTTTAGTTCTTGCACAGCCTGCTTTTGTTGCCACTCCTCTTCCCCTTCCTGCACTATCCTTCAGTTGAGCCAAGGTCTCTCTTAGTTCCACCATTTGGCTCTTTTGCAGCTGGTAATCGGCCTGCAAAAACATGGTGGTTATTTCTGAGTTCTTCCAAGTCTCCTTTTAAAGAGCAGTTCTCTGACTGCAACTGTATGAAGAGCTGATCCATATGGATCAAGCCAACTCCCAATACTATTGCCAATCCTCCAGGTAAATCTTTCTGTTTCTTTCCTCCTCTTGATTTGTACAGCTTCTGTTATCTGTTATAATATAATTATAATATATTGACAGAGAAAAAAATCCAAGATGGCGACCGCGAGCAGACGCCGGTTTCCGCTCCAGGAGAAGTGAAGCGTAAGCCCAAAAAACCCCCTATACCCCCCAAAAAATTTACTTTGGAGGTTGGAGAGTTACATCAGGGGTTGGGGTGAGGGGACTTCTCTGGACGGAGCGGTACAGTGAGCGGAGTTCGGCGGTTGACGCCACGGCTGCGGCGGAGTTGCAGAGTTGCGGCCCAGTGGGCTTGTGGGCTTGCGGTCCAATGGAGTCATTGGCCCGGTGGAGTTTGGTGAGGACTGGCGGAGGACCCACGGAGGACCGGCGGAGCCTGGTGTGAGAGACTGGGGCTTTTTCCTTCAGGTCCAGTGTTGCTGCGGAGCTTGCGGAGCGGAGCTGCGGAGCGACGGACCAGTGGAGCTGTCGGGGCTGCGGGGCTTAGCAGAACTTGGTCAAGCCTGGTGTGAGAGACCAGGGCTTTTTCCCTCAGGCCCAGTGTTGCTGCAGAGCAGAGCTGTGGAGCGACGGACCAGTGGAGCTGTCGGGGCTGCGGGGCTTGGCAGAGCTTGGTCGAGCCTGGGGTCGGCTGTGGTGGGGTCCTCAAGAGGATTGTTGGTGTGGCTGGCCTTCTACAGGAGGTAGTGGAAAACATCTGGAACTCCTCCAGATGGAACAACCAAGTGGCTTCAGTGGCAAGCCTATGTAGAACTGATAAGATCTCTGGGTTCTTGGTAGATTCTGAGGGAACTGGATTTTGTTCCCTTTGGACCTCGAGGTCTTTTGAGGCTGGCTGGGGTCTCTATGCCCTCCAGCTGAGGATTGGTTTTCACCCCATAAGAAAAAATTTGACTGAGGCCCATTAACCTCAATGTTGTGGAGGAAATGGAGTATGGGGGTGCAAGAGGGATTGGCTGGATAGCACAAGAGACACTGAGAGCAGAATTGGCCTGCAGCAATAACATCCTGGACTCTGATATCACAGACTCTATAACATCTTAAAATTTTACAACATTTATAACAGCTTAAAGTTTTAACTGCTCGGTGGATGAAGTGGAGGATCGTCCACCCCCAGTCTATCAAGGCGGCAGAAGTTTGCGGGGTCCCTTGGTGTGAACGTGGTGCCCCTCTTGTAAGTGAGAGTGACAAGGGGGGGACTAGGACTGTATGATTGGTGAGAGAGTACCAATCCCTGAGTGAGAGGCAGGGTAGGTAGGAGTGTTTGGGTACCCTGCTGTGGCTAGTGAGAGAGGCCACAACGGGGAGCAGTGAGAGAGAGTGAGGTGTGTGGGGTGGTTGGGGCTTCCCAGCGCCGAGAGCGTGAGCTGGTATGCTGGGAGCCCTGCCATTACCCAGGAGAGACTGAGTACGAGAGGATGTATGTATGTGGAAAGCGACCCTTGCCCAAATCCAGGATGTCCGGAGGCCCAGAAGTGGAGGCGTCTGGGCTAGGATTCTCTGGGGGCTGTGGGGCGGAGAATTTGATCAAGGTGGTGACGGGTAAGGGACGATATGATGGGAGCTGGGGGGCAGGCCATCGTTGGGGAAGGCGACCCCGGTGTTTGTTACCGGTGGCATGTTCTGGCCCCCCCAAGCTCAAACCCAGACCCTGGTAATCAGATCTTCGAGGGCCCTGAGGTCTGGCTGTTGCTCCTTAATGCCAGGTTGGTGAATAATAAGGCCCCCGACATTTGCGATTTGCTCGCGGAGGAGGGGGCGGACCTGGCATGTATCACTGAGACCTGGCTGGGCCCAGAAGGAGGGGTTGCCCTTTTAGAAATGTACCCAGCTGGGTTTCGAGTGTGGCATCAGCCAAGACAGTGGGGCAGGGGAGGAGGGGTGGCGGTTGTCATCCGGGAGTCTCTGGTGGCCTTCAGGGGCACTGCTCCACAAGTGGCCGGGTGTGAAACCGTTCTTCAAGTTGGGTTCTCGAGAGCAGTTGGGAGTGTTGCTGCTGTACCAGCCTCCCTGCTGCATGGCAACCTCCCTGCCTGAGCTGCTCGAGGCTGTCTCAGGGTTGGCAGTGGAATTCCACAGACTTATGATCTTGGGGGATTTCAATCTGCCTTCCCTGAAACAGACCTCTGAGACAGCTTGGGAGTTCATGGCTACCATGGCAACCATGGGCCTGTCACAGATTATTCGGGACCCGACTTGGGACAGTGGCCTCACCCTGGACTTAGTTTTCTTGTCTGAGCAGTGGCAATGTTATCTGAGGGGAAAAGTACATCTATCCCCATTGTCATGGTCAGACCATGCTCTGGTGACCCTGAGGCTCTCTTGTGCTGCCCCACTCCACAGGGAGGCAGGACCTATTAGATTGGTCCGCCCCTGGCGACTGATGGACCCAATGAGGTTTCAAAGGGAGCTGGGGGTTATACCCGAAGATCTGATGCACGGTCCGCCGGAGGTCCTGGCCGCAGCTTGGAATAAGGAGGTGGCTGGGGCCCTGGACAGGATCGCGCCTATGCAGCCTCTCTTGCCTCATTCGACCCGTCACTCCCCGTGGTTCACGGAGGAGTTGAGGGTTTTGAAGAGGGTTAAGAGACATCTAGAGCACTGCTGGAGGAAGACGAGGACTGAATCTGACCGGATACAATCTAGAGCCGCTATTAGGGCCTACCTTGTGGCGGTAAGAGCGGCGAAATGTGAATATTTCTCTGCTCTTATTGCGTCCGCAGAATGCCGCCCGATGGCCCTGTTTAAGATTACTAGATCACTCTTGGGTCGCGAAGATACGGTGACCCATCTACAGGGCCGGTCGGAAGAATTTGCTGAGCATCTGCAGGACAAAATCACTCAGATTCATTCCAAATTTAACTCTAAGCGTGAAGCACAATCTGGGGAGATGCCAGAGGTACATACTTACCCTGTTATCTGGGAACGGTTTGATCCTGTTGGGCCTGATGAAGTAGACAGGATCCTCCGGATTGTAAATGCCACCACGTGCCATCTTGACCCATGTCCCTCCTGGCTGGTGAAATCAGCTCAGGAGGTTACATGTGGTTGGGTCCAGGGGATGATTAATGCACCCCCTTGGGAGAGGGGGTGTTTCCAGCAGTCTTTAAGGAGGCGCTGGTGCACCCCCTCCTCAAGAAACCTTCCCTGAACCCCACCATCTTGGGCAATTTTCGTCCTGTCTCCCACCTTCCCTTTTTGAGAAAGGTGGTTGAGAAGGTGGTGGCACTGCAACTCCAGAGGATTCTGGATGAAACGGATTATCTAGACCCCTTTCAGTCAGGTTTTAGGCCGGGATATGGGACAGAGATTGGTCGTGCTTATGGATGATCTCTGGCGGGAGCGGGATGGAGGGAGTGCATCCATTCTCGCTCTCTTGGACCTCTCAGTGGCTTTCAATACTGTTGACCACGGTATCCTTTTGGAGCGACTCAGGGAGTTGGGGGTGGGCGGTGTAGTTTTGCGCTGGTTTACCTCCTTCCTCCAGGGCCACTCACAATCGGTGGTAATAGGAGAGGAGAGATCCGACCCACGGGCCCTTCTTTGTGGGGTGCCGCAGGGTTCGGTTCTCTCTCCTCTCCTATTTAACATCTACATGAAGCCGCTGGGCGAGATCATCCGTCATCATGGGATGAGGTATCACCAATATGCTGATGATACTCAACTGTATATCTCCATCCCGGGTGACCATAATGGCTTATGGTCACTCACGCACTCACAGCCTGTTGAGGCACATGCATCTTGTAACACCTCCCCCCTTGCTTTCTACCTGGGTTTTCCAGATAGGTGTGGCTAGAGCAGACAAGGCCCACAGCCCTGGTCAACAGCTGGGAAATAATTAGGGACACGGACAAATCACTTTCAACTGAACATGGAGGCACAACAGGTTCTTTGGAATACATGGAGACCCAGTGAATTTAAAGTAACAGCAAAACTTTACTGGTTACAATGTACATTTGTGCGCTCTCTCTCTCTCTCTCTCTCTCTCTCGCTCTCGCTCTCGCTCTCGCTCTCTTCCACACTTACCCATGTTCTTCTTGTTGGGATTATCAGGAGTCAACTCAGCATTGTCTCACAAGTATAATAGGGGGTCTTTCTAGTAAACACATCTCTACTGTGCTTGTGGGATGTTACCTGAGTCACCTGATTTCCTCTTCCTCCTCCTTCTTGGTTTGGGGGATTAACATTCTCCATCTTCAGGCACACCTGCAAGCAGGAGGGCTGCACCATGCAGCTTTCGTCCATTACATCTCACTTGCACACAGATCTACTATGAATCTTCTTGTATCCAGATCTACTGAATAAATGTATGTTATCTCTATTTTTCTTCATCTAACTAATGTGTGAAGACTGAATTTATTTCTGAACACAATTAAGCTTAAAGTGCAAGTCCCTGCTGGTTCATGCTTCTACTCTGCAAGATTGTTGTTAGCTGCTTGGAGTTCTTTTATTAACCTTCAAGACTCCATCACTTCTCAACTAGGCTGCCCAGCACTAGCTAGAGGGAGGGAAGCTGCCAAGTCTGGATCCAAAGACAATTCAAGGAGTGAGCAGGCTCCAGGTCCCCTTTTTACCCCCCAAAGTTCTTGCTTTGTTGATCTTTAGTTATGGCAGCTTCAGCCTAGTCTCACAGGGGACAGGTCAAAAACCACCTAAAACTGCTTGGTGCAGTGATGGCTTCCTGTGGAAGGGACATACCACACCCTCCTTTAAGGAAGGTGGGACAAAGCCCTCACTCAAAGATGAATTTACCACTGCTTGGACCCAGCTGCTTGGACCCAGCTCAACTCCTGGGAGGCCTGGACCAAGCAGGGAGGACAAGGACCTAAGGTGGAAGTCACAGCACTAACACTGCCAAAGGACCTCTCCATTTCCTCAGGACTCACAGCCTTAGACTCCTCCCAGTAGGACAAGATCCTCCATCAGTCAACTCCGCAAGACCTGCCCAGCCAGAGTCCAACTCTGAACAGATTCTGAGTGACTTCCTCCCCAGTGCTATGAGCTAAGAGGAAGGCACGTCAAGCAAAACCTCATCGTGACCGTCTTCCACCCGGAAACCTATGCCCTCATTGTGGGTGTAATGACTCCAACTTCAATACCCCAATGAACACTTCTCGATGCAATTCATTGAAATGCAGATTAAGCTTTATTCAGGATACATGTAAATTGAAGCACTCCTAAAGATCTGAATGCGGATTCCCACAAAACATTGCTAACTTAACTCTCCCCCCTGCGCACCAATTTCGCAGCCACTATGATGTCAATGTCCAGAACTTTCCCTCTCCATTCCCAAGCCTCCAGCTCCTGCAGGTGGTTGACCTTGACGCTGCATTCCACAGTCTCCGATGAAAGCCACAACACTTAGCACACACTCCCCCTCCCTCCAGTTCACACGCTTAAACTATCTCTATACCCATAATGACAGGATTCAGCTATGAACCCTGACATGCTGACCCTCCAAAAGAAAGAGCAATATACAAAGCAAAACAGGCAAAAATGAATAGAAAAACAGAGCAAACATGTTTCCAATATCTCAGGTAAACAGGAGGGAAATGCAGTGGAGTGTAGGTTGAAATCTGCAAGACAAGCAAGACCATAACATGAACAATAAAAATAATCCAGGTTTATCAGGAAACGTAGCATGGAACTTTAGCAATAGTCTAGGAGCCACAACATGAATTTTATCAACCCATTCACTGAATCCTAATGGCAAGTGTTTCCATTTAATCAAATATTGTACTTTCCCCCAATGGATACGAGAGTCCAACACAGCTTTCACTTCAAAATGTTCCTCTTTGCCCACCATGATGGGTGGTGGTGGTAACGGTTCTTGATGCCATCACTCAGATACAGTCACTGGTTTGAGTAAACTAATGTGGAGGACAGGATGTACTCTCTGAAGATTCTTTGGCAAGTCCAATTGAGCAGTAACTGGATTAATCACCTTGCTAATTGGAAATGGCCCCACAATTTTTTAGATGACTGATTAGATCGCAGATGTTTGGTAGACAAATAGACTTTTTCTCCTACCACCAACGGCCATTCAGGAGATCTTTTGCGATCTGCAAATCTCTTATAAGTGTCCTTTGCCTCCTGTAATGTTTTTTGCATTACTGGCCAATTAGCTCTTATCTGTGCAATCCACTCATCTGCCAGTAGTGGATTAGGTGACGTAGTTGAAGAAGGGTCTGGCAATTCAGGCATCAGAACAAAGTCCTTGCTGGTAGCAATTTTAAAGGGAGAAAACTCTGTACTCTGATGCACAGCATTATTATATGCTACTTCAGCAAATGGTAACAGATCAACCCAGTCCCTCTGTTGATAACTAATATAACACCTTAAATATTGTTCTAATACAGCATTCAGACATTCAGTCGATCCATCTGTGCAAGGATGGAACGCCGAGCTTAACCCTTGTTCAGTACCAATTAATTTTAAAAATGATTTCCAAAATTCTGCAGTAAATTGACTTCCGCAGTCACTGATTATCCGCAAGGGGGCGCCGTGTGCCCGATAGATATGTTGAATGAACAATTTTGCTAGTTGTCCAGCAGATGGCAGACTTTTACATGGAATGAATTGTGCTTGCCTAGAAAATAAATCAGTAACCACCCAAATCACTATTTTACCTTTGGTTTCTGGCAAATCCACAATGAAGTCCATAGCAATTTGCTTCCAGGGGCTTGTTGGCTGCGCTACCCCCTGCAACAATCCCACAGGTTTGCCAGGAGCCCTTTTCATGGTGGCACATACAGGACAAGACAACACATACACTTTTACATCTTTTCTTAAAGTGGGCCACCAGAATTGTCTTCTTGCCAAATGTAATGTTTTCACAAAACCAAAATGTCCTGCCTTCTTCTCATCATGACATCGTTGTAAAATACCTTTTCTTACAGCCTCAGGAATATATAGCCTGTCTGGCGCATCTCAGGATAGGCAGTTGGAGTTTCCCGCTGGCAGAAATTCTTCATCGGTTGAATCGTTCTCACCACCAAACGCTTCTGCTTTACTTGGCTCCTCAACTGCGCTGGCTGCTCCCTTTCTTTTTGGGGGTTGTGGTTTTGGTGCTTTGATCTCTGGCTTTCTTCTTGCCCCATAAGTGGATTGTGGGCAATTACTAATTCTATGGCCCTCCTTGCCACACTTGAAGCATAATCCACTTTTAGCCCGACATTCTTTTTCTTCTTCCCAAGCTTTCTGACCCATGGGTTTTTTCGGTGGTTGAGTTGTCCCCATCGCTCGTTTCCCAGGTGTTTGAAGTTGTTTGTACAATTTGATGAGCAACCTGGTGCTCTCTGCCTTCCCCGCTAGTTGGATCCATTCTTCCAACGTCTCCGGGTCCCCCCTTCCAGCTGCCATTTCCAGAATCTCAGGCTTTAACCCCATCTGGAAATACTCAATTTGAAGTCTCTGGCCAATCAGGTAACCAACTGATAAGTTTTATAAACTCCATGGCATATTCTGCCACGGTGCGGTTTCCCTGGCTCAGTTGCTGCAATTCAACTCTAGCTGACATCTTTGACAATGTGTCTTCAAATCTCTTCCTTAATGCCAACATAAATGCTTTAAACATTAATTTATTTTATTTATTTATTTTATTAAATTTATATTACCGCCCATCTCCCCTGGTGGGGACCCTGGGCGGTGCACAATAAAACAGAGTTAAAATAAATATAAAATTACAGTAATACATAATATAACTTCCAAGAGTAAGATGTTAAAAAATGGAATACTGGGAGGCTTCAAGGGACCAGCCATCCCCAAGAGGAACTGTTGGCGTTTCCCTCCCAGGCAAGGCGGCAAAACCAGGTCTTTAAGCCTTTCCGGAAGGTTGGGAGTGAGGAAACCAGCCTCAGCTCCGGGGGTAAGATATTCCAAAGGGTGGGCGCAACTTCAGAGAAGTCCCGCCTTCTGGACCCCGCTAGATGGAACTCTTTAGTTAATAGTTCTTTGGCATTTGTGTCATGCATGGCTACCAGCCACTGAGCTGCCTCCCCTTCTAAGAAGCTAAACACGTACCGTACCTTTGCTTCCTCATTAGTGAAGGAGTCCTCAAACTCTTCCATGAACCCTCTTACATGGGTCATGAAGCAGGCTAGCTTCCCAGGGTCACCATCGAACCTCATCTTTAATTTATTGACAGCTAAGGTTCTCCCTTTGGCCGGTCTGCCCGTGGAAGGAAGTCTAACCTCTCTGTCAGGTTCTGATGTATCCCCCTCTTCATCACTTTCGCTCGATGTCTCACTCCCTGCAGAAGTCATGGTCGGAGTGACCCCCTTCTGAGTAACTTTTCCTCCTTCCTGGGGAAGAACTTGCATGATCTGTTGTAAGGTTTGATTCATCATGGCCATCTGTTGACTGATGGTCTCCAGCTCAAAATCTATGCAGGACGTCTTTGCTTCCAGGGAAGCCATTCTTTGGGATTGGGTCACCCGGGTTTTAGTATCCCGCTTCCCCATTTCCTGTTTGAGGCCGCCTCCAATCCCCATAGACCACTCCGCTCTGGTTTTAGGAGTGCATAACACGGGGACCTCGGCTACCTCAATCCCACTTTGTTTAGCTCCCTTCTTGGATCCCTTCTTACGATCGGCTTTCTCTTCAAAGGCAACCAATTTCTCTTGTTTCGGGTCTACCCCGATGTCCCTAGAGGTTCCTGGTTGCTCAGGCTCCTCTACCTGGGTTAATATGGTAGAGTCCTCCATCCCACTGTTATCTGCCATGCAGATTGTTAACCAGTAAGTGGTAGGGGGTTGATTCTCACAGATAAGACTCGATGAGGTATCAGTCGTAGCCTCAGGATAAATCGACATAAAAGGGCATTCAGATCTTTCTGTAATGACTCCAACTTCAATACCCCAATAAACACTTCTCGATGCAATTCATTGAAATGCAGATTAAGCTTTATTCAGGATACATGTAAATTGAAGCACTCCTAAAGATCTGAATGCGGATTCCCGCAAAACATTGCTAACTCAACTCTCCCCCCTGCGCGCCAATTTCGCAGCCACTATGATGTCAATGTCCAGAACTTTCCCTCTCCATTCCCAAGCCTCCAGCTCCTGCAGGTGGTTGACCTTGACGCTGCATTCCACAGTCTCCAATGAAAGCCACAACACTTAGCACATGCTCCCCCTCCCTCCAGTTCACACGCTTAAACTATCTCTATACCCATAATGACAGGATTCAGCTATGAACCCTGACATGCTGACCCTCCAAAAGAAAGAGCAATATACAAAGCAAAACAGGCAAAAATGAATAGAAAAACAGAGCAAACATGTTTCCAATATCTCAGGTAAACAGGAGGGAAATGCAGTGGAGTGTAGGTTGAAATCTGCAAGACAAACAAGACCATACAACTGCTGCTTATTATATACACCACTCTTTCTTTTGATTGCCTTCCATTTTCCAACCATCAGTGTCTCCAAAGGTCATCAAGAAGCATGACCAACACTGTCTCCGTACTGCTTCTTCCTTGCCAAATACTGTCTCTGCTTAAAATTGTTTTAAGCAGAATTTTGTTAATGTGAGATAGATTACATATAGAGATAGAGAGATAGAGAGATAGAGATATTTGTATGGCACTGACTTGCAAAAAAGGAGGAAGAATGGAAAAAATTGGGAATATTTAATCATATCTAACTTTAACTCTGTGAATTATTCCTACCTCATCGCTGCTAGTGAATGTAGGAAGAGAGGTGGCAGTTTTGCCGCATTTTTTGGAAAATGTAAAGATGATAAAAACTAAGCCTTTCATCTTAAAAGGAAAGGCTGTGTGATTTCCTACAGAGTCCAATTAGAGGCCAGTCCTTGGATCAGTTCTGGGCCAGCCAGTCTTACTCCAGGTGGACCATCAGCAGCAACAGAGCTTGTAAGCCACCCGGGAGTAGCTGGGAGCAAAATCATTACCTTCTCTTAGTAGAAATGTGGAAAGTTTTTGGGAGGCAGGGATGAAGAACGGATCATGTAAGGTGTTTTTTTTCCCATGAACCTATTTGTAAAACATCTGCTGTAATGAACATTAATACCCCTCCCTACTTTCCCCATTCACAGAGTACTTCTTTTGCAAGTGACACTGCTGCTCAAGTGCCAATCCTCTTGTCCTTTGCCAGTATTTTAGGCGAAAGGGAGATTTCTGCTCCACATCCTTTGGTACTGACTTTTTAATTCAACATCCTTGGAGAAATGGTAAGGTAAGCCTGATGATGCTATGTGGACTTACTTTCTGAAACGTTCCAAGTGGCTGAGGTCCCTCTCCCTCTCCCTCATTCTCTCTCTCTGTCTGTGCCCCTCTCTTAAGCCCAGCACAATTAAGCATCGGGGGCTCTATGTACAGTAGAGAGCTTTGAGTCTCCCCACAGACCACGTCGTACCTTGCAGGAAGTTGAGGTAACCCCCTTCTGTTTCTATTACAGATGCTTTCCATCCACAAGGGATGGATGGGGGCACCTGACATGGGATTTGTCTGACCATTGTATAACACAGCAGGTTGCACTTGACAAGCCCTTTTCCTGATTCAGCAGAGCTCTATTATATTCCGGGATCATTTCCCCCCCTCTGTCCTCAGAATGGGGAACCAGTCTGTCCTGTCTCCTGGGATATTTTCCCCAGTACCATAGGTTTGCAGCTTAAGTATTTCTATAGATTTTTTTTAAAAAGTTAGGAGTGGACTGTCTTAAGTATATGCAGTCATTTGCAATCAAACATTTCAACAAAGCATTAGAAACACAAAGTCCAAATGCATATAAATTGTGGGAATTGTGTTTATTGAGTAATTTGTCTGAAAATGTGGATTTAGAAAGGAAAATTTACAATCCATAAATTTGAAAAAGACTGGAGGTGTTTCAAACTAAGTTGAAATGCTGAACAAAAGTTGCAATTAGTCATTCATTTCCATTCTATAAGCTTTTTTGTTTTTTGTGAGTAATTTCTCTAATTTATATCACTACTAATCAAGTTGTTACAAGAAAGGAAGGAATAAATTAGGCTTAAAGGTAAAGGTAAAGGTACCCCCTGCACATTTGTGCAGTCGTGTCCGACTCTAGGGGCCGGTGCTCATTTCCGTTTGTTAGCCAAAGAGCCAGCGTTGTCCGAAGACGCTTCCACGGTCATGTGGCTGCATGACACGCACAGAACGCTGTTATCTACCCACCGAAGTGGTACCTATTAATCTACTTGCATTTGCATGCTTTCGAATTGCTAGGTTGGCAAGAGCTGGAGCTAGTGCGGGAGCTCACTCCGCACGCAGGGCTAGGGATTCGAACCTCCGAACTTGCAATCTTTCGATCAACAAGCCTGGCGTCTTACCCGCTGAGCCACCACGCCCCTTTCAAAAATTAGGCTTAAAGATTGCTAATTCTGTGCTGGATAGAGATAATTGAAATCACTGGACTGAAGCTGCAGACATAGGAAGAGTTCTATCAGATGTATAAGATATATCCAATTGAATGTCTTAAGACCTTATTTAAATTGTGTGTTGATCCCTTCACTTTTATCCCTTCCATAAAATCCTTATTCATTTTTTTCTTTAAAAATCTTTAACTTTCAGAATGCATGAAAGCTTTTGAAGTAAGATGTAAAATGCCTTTATATGACTTAAAGGCAAGAAAATCAAACCATTTAGCAATATTTAAAGTAGCATTCAGATAGGGTTTCACCCATTTAAGGCTTAAAGTTACATTTTTTTCTCTGGCATTGCTAAATATTGAATTAATATTTTGAAAATTGATATGCAGAATTATCCAGATAATTGTAATTTATAGCTCAAATAGGAGGAGGGGATAAGCCACCTACATAAAGCAAAAACTGTTCCCTAATGGGACCTAATATTTATTTATTTATTTTTATTTATATTTCGACTTTTATCACGACTTTTATCACCGCTCCATCTCCCCCAAAGGGAACTAATAGTGATCATTCAGAGATATCTTCAAAGACCTGCTGTCTAGAGTATTTATTATTTATTTATTTATTATTTATTTATTTATTTATTATCCCAATTAATTATTTTTAAACACATTTTTCCTGAAGTAGAAATGGAAAGAAGCAGCAAACAAATTGGCCTTGGCCAACGTGAGATGGACCTGACCGGAAAGGACAGGAAATGGTCTCTTCCAGCCAGAAGCAGGGCTTAGACATTGATCTCTGGAGGAGGGACACCCCCTCCTTAGTGACTTCAGCTGGATACATAATCTGTTCACACCTTTACTAATCCTAAAAATTAATGAGTAAATATGTACTCCCACAGTAAATGACTTGAGCAGTAAAGAACCATGTGACAAAACAGGAGAGGCCTATAAGAATAACCACCATCCCTAATACTTAAAAAAGTTCAAGAACTGTCCTTGGTCACTGAAGATGGAGTTGATAGGAAAGGGGATTACCACAGCGGGTACCCCCGGAGGCCCAGAATGATTACAGTATTCTCTACAGGAGTGAGTGTCTATCTAGCCAATTTGTTAGTTGGAGGAGGTGATACCAGACTCCTTCACCATATATTGTATAATCATATTGTAATTGTTTAATCTGCAACATGATTAATTAAATGAAATTTATTAATTTAGGAGTTAGGCCTACTAGTAAAGGCCTGTTGCTTATGCATTTGTTATGAAGATTTGGGAGTGGAGGGACCACAATATGGAGCCACCTGAATACAGAACAGCTTAGTAAACAGATGAAGAACTGGATGTAAACAACATATGATGAGGTGAGGTGGCACAAGACCTTGTGGGAGACAGACCTAAAGGTCCTGAAAAGCAGATGTCTAAAACCTCCATCCAGAATTGTGTTGGTGGTTTAGTCAAATCAACATGCCTCATAAGCGTGTATGTAAGCTCTGCTCTAGGAAGTTAATTCTCTACTCCTCCCAGAGGAAGCTGTTTCATTGTGCTCCTCCCCCTCCTCCTTCTTCATTCTTCCTCTCTCTCCTTCTTCAACTGGGAGTAAAGGTGTGTGCTGCTCCATCTTAGGCCATGGATGGGCCTAGGAGATTTCCCCCCCTTTTTACATGCATCTCTTGCCAGCAATGAGGGGCAAGAGTTAATTAAGTTTAGGGAACAGAAAGAAGAAATGGAACATCATTTATCTACCGAAGATGGTGTACCTGCAACGAATAAACGTAAGGACTCTTTTGTACTTACTTTTCATATCTGCCATGTCTAAGTGTGTGTTTCTTTATGCTAAGGTGGGCTAAAGGTGTAAGACTAACCTGGATCTCTCTAATATGCTCTCTAATATGTACTCCTGGATGTTCTGGGTTTCATCCAGGACAGTGGCTTTGGCACTCACCAGACCACGCCTGCCCTCTTTCCAGCTGGTGTACAGTCTCTGGGTGTTGGACTTGGGGTGGAAACCTCCATACATTGTGAGGAGCTTCCGGGTCTTCACATCAGCAGCCTTCATGTCCTCCTTTGCCCAGATCACTATACCGGCAGGGTATCTGATGACTGGCAGGGCATATGTGTTGATGGCATGGATCTTATTCTTCATGTCTATCATAGGTGCTCGCTCTCGCTCTCTCTCTCTCTCTCTCTCTCTCTCTCTGTGTGTGTGTGTGTATCTAGAGACACAGGAGGACTGTGTCATATGAAATTATGAAAATTTGCTTCTTTTGTGCCACTAAATGAGAATAAAGAACCTGAGAGAGAAATAGGGGGAATGACTTTTCAATTTTCCATTGGAACAAAGGAGAGTACATGAGGCTAATTCAAAAAGAAAAGAAGGGGACAGAAAAGGGAAGTGTAGATGTAAATTTTAATTCAACTGAAGGCTGATGATGTCTCGGCAAAAAATGGAATGAGAATGGAACTGCTGCTGCAGTGAACTGTATTGTCTTCTGGTTCTTCCAATGCCTGTCTTTCTGATAAGGCTGGACTTCTTGCTGGAATCACCTCTCTCTCTATCTTTCAGTCCAAGGATGTTTTCCTTTTTCTGAGATTGAGTCTCTAATAAACCTCCATTCTCAATCTCCATCTTTGGTGGGAAATGACAGCCTAGGGAGGAAGCCAAGAATTTGCTTTATAAACCCCCTTTTGGCTTCTAGCACTGCACAAACAAGTGTTCTGGACAGTTCTGGAATGGACTGCCTAGTATGTGAGGTTTGGTTTTTCCTTATGAAAGCATTGTCCTATTTGCTATTCTGAAAAGAAACATAATTTTCTGCAATCTGTTCCGCCCTCCCAAAGAATTAACTGGTACCATTAAGTGAAGTAATGTTCATCATTTAACTAACAATATTCCCAAAGTGAAGAAGAAGAAGGGGCGTGGTGGCTCAGCGGGTAAGACGCCAGGCTTGTCGATCAGAAGATCGCACGTTCGGAGGTTCGAATCCCTAGCCCCGCATGACAGAGTGAGCTCCCGCACTCGCCCCAGCTCTTGCCAACCTAGCAATTCGAAAGCATGCAAATGCAAGTAGATTAATAGGTACCACTTCGGTGGGAAGGTAACAGCGTTCCATGCGTGTCATGCAGCCACATGACCGTGGAAGCGTCTTCGGACAACACTGGCTCTTCGGCTAACAAACGGAGATGAGCACCGGCCCCTAGAGTCAGACACGACTGCACAAATGTGGGGGGGGGGAAACCTTTTACCTTTTATTCCCAAAGTATTATTATAAGGAAAAAAATCATTGCACCCATTGTAACATAACAAATGAAAGGTAACGCTGATTCCTTAATAGAGGCGCCTCAGGTTAGTTACAACACTGTGCCCTACAACAATTAGACTTGCTTACAATTTACCCTGCGTGCCATTCTTTTCTTTGCTCAGATCCAAAGAGGAAAGGAAGGCATCCTTGAGACCAGCATTGGTCCTACTTTGCATTGCGCCTTGTCTGAGTGTTACTGCTTTGCCTCTAATGAGTTGACTCAGGACGTTTTTGTTCAGTTTCAGTAACTGGCAGATGAGGGTTTCTACTGACCCAGTAGGGGTGAGAATGGAACTACTGCCTCCAGCTTGCTGTTTTCATCAGTTTTGGAAAGAGATTTCTCCATCTTCAATCTGGGATTGACTTTGGACACCTAGCTAAGACAGAATGTAGTTCATTTAGTTTTGGCTTAGCATTTTATGCAATCACTGCAGTTTGCAAAGAAATTTATTCCTTAATTCAGTGTGTGAATCCACCCATGTGGGAATCCAGCCAATGAATTCAATAAGCATGGTTAAAACAGATTTTGTCTTGGCATGATGTGCAAAGCAGTCTTCGTGTAGATATGATTTTAATTTTTCTGTGTAATTTTGGTAATATAAAGATTTAAGGTGAAAGTATTGCATCTCTCCCTAATGTAGTCAGTAATCATGCCATTCATTCTTTCCTGCAGGAGGGAATGAGAGAGAATATGATAGGAACTTCAAATGAATCACTGGTGACCGGGTTCATCTTAATTGGATTATCAGAATATCCCAGAGCTCAGATTATCCTGTTTTGCTTCCTCTTGGTGGTGTATCTCATTAGTTCTCTTGGCAATGGACTCATCATCATGTTGAGCATTGCAGACCCACAGCTTCATACCCCCATGTATTTCTTCATTTGTGTCCTTTCCACAATAGACTTTATTCTTACCAACAATGCACTTCCTGAGGTCTTGGTCAACTGCTTCATCTACAAGCCCACAATTTCTTTCTCCAGATGTTTAGCCCAAATGTATCTTGGTTTATTTCTGGTTGTAACAGAGTGCATTGTCTTGGCTATCATGGCATATGATCGCTTGGCAGCTATATGTCAGCCCTTACACTACATGCAGATCATGAGTTGGAGATTATGCATTTATCTGGTAGCCACATCAGTGGCCCTTGCTTTCATGATGACCCTGATCAATGTGCTCTTGCGGCCCACTGACTTCTGTGGCCATCACATCATTAACCATTTTGCATGTGAGCTGCAATCTTTACTCAAATTGGCTTGCTCCAACACAGCCAGTGAGCTCTTTATGCATGTTGCTAGCCTCTTTCTCCTAATCCCTCCCTTTGGTTTCATAGTTGTGACATATGGTCGCATAGGCCTGGCAATACTGCGTATAAGCTCTGCCCATGGACGCAGAAAAGCCTTTTCCACCTGCAGTTCTCACCTTGCTGTGGTCAGTGTCTTTTATGGAACCATCATGATCATGTACTTGAGACCGGAAGGGAAATCCGTTTCTGAAAAGGACAAGGTCATCTCCTTAACATATGGGGCTCTGACTCCCATGCTCAATCCTCTGATCTACAGCCTGAGGAACAAGGATGTGAAGGGGGCATTTTGGAAGCTGGTTGCAAGAAAAATATTAATGTAATATACAGATGTGCCCACCATGTACCATGTAGGTCCAATGCAGCTACTATAAATGCCAGCTCTTATGTTCCATGTGGATTATGAGCTCAATTAGGGAATGAATTACCTTGACCTGGAAATTCTTATAGATGTCAAGGATTAGCTCCGGGTCATTTTGTCAAGAGGTTTTGTTGATGTGTCCCCAACATACACACACCCGTGAAGGTAATATTACAGGTTTTAGATGGCATTAATTGGTAGTAATATTTTGAGATAATCTGCCTCTCTCCAGGATAGTTCCTGAATTTCTACTTTATAGCCACCACAGTAGCCCTTAAGTGCACCAGATGCTGAGCTGTAACTTCCAGGGAGGCAACAGTGATCTTTGTTATAGCTTGGAATATAATTAAATGATAATTAAATGATAAATTTATTTGATTAAATCAGGTCATTCCTTGGCAATGTTACTTGTTCTAGTCTCTAAAGCAAGACAGAATCTTCCCGACTTGAAGCCAAAATTATTTCCCAAAGGGAATTAATCCTTCGGGACTCATTTACCTGCATGTAGAAGTATCCTGTGGGATGCCCCTTCCTGATATGTATTATATGCATTATTTGATAGCATCTTCTAACAGTATTTGCATACCCAGAGCTTTGTTGCTGGTTAGCTCTTTCATAAATGGCCATTTCATAGCAATATCTTTTATACCAGTGAGATGGATCTCGTCTCAAGCATGTTCTTTGGTTAGGGAATATAGAGATCCTCTAACAATTTGGAAAAAATAAATTGTTCTCTTATGCATACTCAGTTTAAAATAGGGATCTACATATGACGGTAGAAAGATACGTTTTTCCTACATACTTTTAGAATGTGTATGCGTGTATGTAAAGTTGTGTATGGTCCAACCTTGGGGGGAAAATACAACAGCCATGTTCGCAGCTCTTTTTGGCCATGGAATTCATATCTATGGACAATATAATTGTTTCTCTAGTGACCATTACAAGTTAACAGGAGAAAGAGATGTTATGCAGGGGTAGGCCACCTTAGGCCCCAAAGCAGCAGGAGGCACTTTAATGCCTTTGTTGCAACCCCCAGAGAGTTTTTCAAACCAGAATTGTCCAAATTTGGCAGCAGGGATGCCTACATTTTGAGATGGAAAACACACGGAAATAGTCAGAGCACCCTTAAAACAAAAGGGCCCCCTACAAAGCTAGAGGGGGCCACAGCCCTCTAACCCAGCCATCTGCATAAGACTTCTCAGCATCTCCTCCCACTTTCAGGCCCTCATTCCTCCCAAAAATTAAACTTGGCTCCCAAACACTAAAAAGGTGGTTTACTTTGATCATGACCAAGATCGCTGGGATTTGGATTATTGTTTTCTTTTTTTCCGAGTCTCTTGTGGATGACTTGTTATAAAAGAACTATGTGAAGAACATTAAAGAAGAGCAGAATACTTTTCAGGAAAGAAAAGAGAGAGGAAAAAAACATGGTATTAATGTACATGGCAGATGCTAAGATGCGGAATAACAAAAGATATAAGATACAAGCAAACATAAAAAAATTGAAAACTGCACGTGGTGCAACATGAAAACAATTCTTTTCTTGTAAGGAGGTGAGTGTAACTGGGATGATTCCCTGAAAGGTGACTCATAGTTTTAATATTATTAATAATATTAGTCAGCCAAGAAAACAAGCAATAGATCATCAACAACCCACAGTTCTCACTTGAGGCACAAATGGCCAGGCTCAGATTATCCTACTTCGAACACATTATGTGAAGACCCAACTCTCTGAAAAAGGCTCTAATGCTAGGAAAGGTGGAAGGGAAAAGAAAAAGAGGACAAGGTGGATGGACTCAGTTACAGTGGTGACGAGTGCACCATTGGAAGACCTGAAAGGCCAGGTTAAAGACAGTTTGTCATGGAGAAAACCTATCTTTGTGGTCACAAGGAGTCAACAACAACTTGCCAGGGCACTTCCTCTGCTTGATCTTCCCTCCATGACTGCTGCTGCCTCAGGCATTCTCTCAGCAGCTCATCTTTAGATGCCATCTTACTGATGTACTCCTGAATGCTCTGGGTCTCATCCAGGACAGTGGCTTTGACACTCACCAGAACCCGCCTGCCCTCTTTCCGACTGGTGTACAGTCTCTGGGTTTTGGGGTAGAAGCTTCTGTACATTGTGAGGAGCTTCCGGGTCTTCACATCATCAGCCTCCATGTCCTCCTTTGGCCAGATCACTATACAGCAGGGTATCTGATGACTGGCAGGGAATGCATGTTGATGGCATTGGTCTTGTTCTTCCCATTGAGCTGGCTCTTCAGGACCTGAAGAGCGGTCCTTTGGTGGTAACTTCGATGTTGCTGTCTTCCTTGCCTCCTCCTCATGGTTCCCATATGACTGTGGGATACCAAGATACTTGTAGCTGGTCTGTATGTCTGCTATATGGCCCGCTGGTGGTTCCATCCCACTGGTCTTAACTACCTTCCCTCTCTTTACTACCATCCGGCCACACTTCTCTAGTCCAAATGACATACCAATGTCCTCACTGTAGATCCATGTCAGGTGGATCAGTGAGTCGATGTCTCATTCACTCTTTTTTTTTTCAAAATTTTATTAGAGTTTTAAATATACATAGTTAAAAGGGTGAAAATGAAAAAGAAATAGAAATACAAATCAAAGAAAGAAGTAAAAGTGTATAGAAAAGTAAAAAAAAAAAGATAAGACATAGATATAATCAACTTCTGATTTATCTCTGGTCTTAGTAGTTCAAAAGAAATTTTTTTCTTACATGCTAGTTCTATATATAACATACAAAAACATTTCCTGTCTAATATATCAATCCATATATATTTTAGCTTTGCTCCACCTGCATGTTGCAAATAATCCATTAATGGTTTCCATTTTTTAAGGTAGTAACAATTTGAACTTTCTTTTAATAAGCATGTCAATTTGTCATTTTCTGCCATATCCATCAATTTTAACATCCAATCTTGTATCGTAGGTAAAATTTGGTTTTTCCAATTTTGCGCATATACCAGTCGTGCTGCAGTAACCATATATTGCATAATTCTTACAAATTGTTTTCCCATTTGTTCTTCCCATATTCCTAATAAAAATAATTCCGGTTTAAATGGGATTCGAATTTGTAAAATATTTTGCATTAGTGAATGTATCTGAGTCCAAAACTTCTTTGCAATTTCACAAGTCCACCACATATGATAAAAGGACCCCTCTTTTTTTTACATTTCCAACACAAGTTAGAAACATTCCCATACATTTTTGCAAGTTTTGTGGAGTCATATACCATCTATACATCATCTTATAAAAGTTTTCCTTCAAGTTATAACACAAAGTAAATTTTAACCCTTTGTTCCACATATCTTCCCATTGCTGCATTTGTATATTATGTCCAATATTTTTTGACCAGATGCCATGATCTGGGTTTTTTTAATGTTGAGTTTCAAGCCAGCTTTTACACTCTCCTCTTTCACCCTCATCAAGAGGCTCTTTAGTTCCTCTTCACTTTCTGCCATTAGGGTGGTATCGTCTGCATATCTGAGGTTGTTGATATTTTTCCCGGCAATCTTAACACCGGCTTGTGATTCATCCAGCCCGGCATTTCTCATGATGTACTCTGCATATAAGTTAAATAAGCAGGGTGATAATATACAGCCTTGTCGTACTCCTTTCCCAATTTTGAACCAGTCGGTTGTTCCATGTCCGGTTCTAACTGTTGCTTCTTGACCCACATACAGGTTTCTCAGGAGACAGGTAAGGTGGTCTGGTACTCCCATCTCTTTAAGAATTTGCCACAGTTTGTTGTGATCCACACAATCAAAGGCTTTAGCGTAGTCAATGAAGCAGAAGTAGATGTTTTTCTGGAACTCTCTTGCTTTTTCCATGATCCAGCGAATGTTGGCAATCTGATCTCTAGTTCCTCTGCCTCTTCGAAACCCAGCTTGCACTTCTGGTAGTTCTCGGTTCACATGCTGCTGAAGCCTAGCTTGTAGGATTTTGAGCATAACCTTGCTGGCATGTGAAATGAGCGCAATTGTACGGTAGTTTGAACATTCTTTGGCATTGCCTTTCTTTGGAATTGGAACGTAAACTGACCTTTTCCAATCCTGTGGCCACTGTTGAGTTTTCCAAATTTGTTGGCATATTGAGTGCAGCACTTTAACAGCATCATCTTTTAGGATTTTAAATAGCTCAGCTGGGATACTGTCTTCTCCGCTAGCTTTGTTGTTAGTAATGCTTCCTAAGGCCCACTTGACTTCACTCTCTAGGATGTCCGGCTCAAGGTCAGTGACCACACCATCGTATTTATCAGGGATATTAAGATCTTTCTTGTATAGTTCTTCTGTGTATTCTTGCCACCTCTTCTTAATCTCTTCTGCTTCTGTTAGGTCCCTGCCTTTTTTGTCCTTTATCATGCCCATCTTTGCACAAAATGTTCCCTTGATATCTCCTATTTTCTTGAAGAGATCTCTAGTCTTCCCCATTCTATTGTTTTCCTCGATTTCTTTGCATTTTTCATTTAAGAAGGCCTTCTTATCTCTCCTTGCTATTCTCTGGAATTCTGCATTCAGTTGTTTATATCTTTCCCTTTCTCCCTTGCCTTTTGCTTCCCTTCTTTCCTCAGCTATTTGTAAAGCCTCATCAGTCAGCCACTTTGCTTTCTTGCATTTCTTTTTCTTTGGGATGGTTTTAGTTGCTGCCTCCTGTACAATGTTACGAACCTCCATCCATAGTTCTTCAGGCACTCTGTCTACCAGATCTAATCCTTTAAATCTATTCCTCACTTCCACTGTATATTCATAAGGGATATGATTTAGGTCATACCTGATTGGTCTAGTGGTTTTCTTTACATTCTTCAATTTAAGCTTAAATTTTGCAATAAGAAGCTCATGATCTGAGCCACAGTCAGCTCCAGGTCTTGTTTTTGCTGATTGTATAGAGCTTCTCCATCTTTGGCTGCAAAGTATATAATCAATCTGATTTCGGTATTGACCATCTGGTGATGTCCATGTGTAGAGTCGTCTCTTGTGTTGTTGGAAAAGAGTGTTTGCTATGACCAGCGTGTTCTCTTGACAAAACTCTATTAGCCTTTGCCCTGCTTCATTTTGTACTCCGAGGCCGAACTTGCCTGTTATTCCGGTTATTTTTTGACTTCCTACCTTAGCATTCCAGTCCCCTATGATGAAAAGGACATCTTTTTTTGGTGTTAGTTCTAGAAGGTGTTGTAGGTCTTCATAGAACCGGTCAACTTCAGCTTCTTTGGCATCAGTGGTTGGGGCATAGACTTGGATCACTGTGATGTTGAATGGTTTGCCTTGGATTCGAACTGAAAGCATTCTGTCGTTTTTGAGGTTGTACCCCAGTACTGCCTTTCCCACTCTTTTACTGACTATGAGAGCTACTCCATTTCTTCTAAGGGATTCTTGCCCACAGTAGTATATATAATGGTCTCCTGAATTAAATTCGCCCATTCCTGTCCATTTTAGTTCGCTGATTCCCAAGATGTCGATGTTCAATCTTGTCATCTCATGTTTGACCACATCCAGCTTACCTTGATTCATAGATCTTACATTCCAGGTTCCTATGCAATATTGTTCTTTACAGCATCGGACTTTCCTTCCACTTCCAGACACATCCACAACTGAGCGTCCTTTCGGCTTTGGCCCAGCCGTTTCACACTTTCTGGAGCTACTCGGAATTGCCCTCCGCTCTTCCCCAGTAGCATTTTGGACACCTTCCGACCTGAGGGGCTCATCTTCCGGCGTCATATCTTTTAGCCTTTTGATACTGTCCATGGGTTTTCTTGGCAAGGATACTGGAGTGGTTTGCCATTTCCTCCTCCAGTGGACCACGTTTTGTCAGAACTCTCCATCATGACCTGTTCTTCTTGACCTGACTTCATTGAGTTACGCAAGCCCCTTCGCCACGACAAGGCAGTGATCCATGAAGGGGAACAATAATTTATACATTTTTGCAATTAAATGGTCATCTGTCTCACATAATTGTTTCTCAAATTCCGATTTAGTTTGTTCAAATTAAAATTTGTTTTTATCTAATTAAAATTTTTCTACAAGTTGCATATATGAAAGCCATTGGAATGTATATCCTTCTAGGGCAAGTTCTTCTTTTGTTTTAGTTATATATTGTCCTTGTTCTTTCTTTAAAAAGTCTTTGTAAGTCAGCCATTTATCTTTATTTCTTACTTCTGTTCTATAAAATGCTTCTTGTGTGGAAATCCATAAAGGTCTTTTATAATATAAAGTTAGTTTATATTTATTCAAAATTCTTAACGAAGATCTTCTAATATAATGATTTTTAAAGTCCACATTAACTTTCATTTTGCCATACCACAAATATCCATGCCATCCGTATCTTAATTCATGACCCTCCAAATTCAATAATTTTTCATTATTGAAAAATTTCAAGTTATCCATTCTTTAATCCATACCAAGCAACAGGCAGCATAATATAGCTTCAAATCCGGTAAACCTAGTCCACCTCTTTCTTTTGAGTCTTGCAAAACTTTATATTTTATTCTTGGCTTCTTTCCTTGCCAGATAAATTTAGAAATATCCCGTTGCCATTGTTTAAAAGGTTCTTCTGATGTTAATATAGGTAGTGTTTGAAACAGATATAAAATTCGTGGCAAAATATTCATTTTAATTACTGAAATTCTACCTAACAATGATAATTGTAATTTTTTCCATTGGTCCAAGTCTTTTTTAATATCTGTCCAAAGTGAAATATAATTGTTCTTGAACAACTTAACATTTTTAGATGTCAAATATACTCCCAAATATTTTACTTTTTCTTCCATTGAATATCCTGTTATTTCTTTCAGTTTCTCTTGTTGATGGTAATCCATATTTTTAGTTAATACTTTAGTTTTCTGTAAATTCACTTTGAACCCTGCTAGCGACGCAAATTCTTTTAATTTTTGAATCAATAATTCAATTCCATCTAGTGGATTCTCCAAGGTAATGACTAAGTCGTCAGCAAAGGCTCTTAGTTTATAGACTTCTTTTTTTACTTTAATACCATAAATACCATCATCTTGTCTAATGTCTCTAAGTAACACCTCTAGGACCAATATGAACAAAAGTGGAGATAATGGACAACCTTGTCTTGTACCTTTTTGAATTTCACATGGTTTACTAAATTCTCCATTAACGATTATTTTTGCAAATTGGGGGGTATAGATGTCTCATTCACTCTTAGTATACAGCTTGATGTCACCCATGTAGAGGAGGTGGCTGATGGTAGTTCCACTCTTGAACTTGTATCCGTATCCAGTCCTTGTGATTATCTGGCTGAGGGGTTCAAGCCTATGCAGAACAGCAGCGGGGACAGTGCATCACCTTGGTATATGCCGCACTTGATGGCCACTTGTGCGAGGTGCCTTGAGTTGACTTCTGGTGTTGTCTTCCACAGTCCCATTGAGTTCTTGAGGAAGGTCCTTAGTGTCCTGTTGACTTTGTATAGTGCCAGGAATTCACAGATCCATGTATGTGGCATTGAGTTGTAGGCTTTCCTGTCTAGACCTTGAGTCTTGGGCGACTGCTCTGTCTATGAGCAACTAGTGTTTTGAGCCTCTGATGTTGTTCCCAATGCCCTTCTGAGCTGTGCTCATGTACTAGCCCATATGGTCCTGCAGCTTGGAGGCTATGATGCCTGATAGGACTTTCCATGTTGTAGGTGTCAGAGTAGTGCAGTTGGTGCAATCCATGAGTGCTGCAGAACAAATCTGCTTCAAGTCTGTGACTTCCAATATATACAGACTTTACTAAATACAAATATATATACACAAGCAAAATACCTTTTAACCAACTATACACAGCAATACACAATCCAGCAACTCCTTCAACACCCAGCAATATGGATTCCTCCCAACTGCCTTATATCCATGTAACTTTGCTAAGCCATTCAGTGGTGATTGATTCAGGTGTATGCAATTAGCTCTTCAGTTTCCTCAGAGCTAATAGTTCAGTGCTCTCAGCTGTGCTGCCTTATTCACTGCAGTAAAATTCTTAATACAATGTCTGGGTATACCCTGACACCCCTCCAATTTTACTGTCTGTTAATAATGTTTACAGTGTTTGGTTTACTAATCCCATTTTCCTTGCCATATCTTGGTGCTTTTGTACACCCAATGGCTTTGTCATAACATCAGCAATATTATGTTCTGACTCACAGTATACAAGTGTAATTAGTCCATCACTTATAGCATGTCTTATGTTACAATACTTAATATCCACATTTACATCTTGTATGTATCCTATCCATCACAACCATATTTATGCATGTTTGGGAATCTTCATATACAGTTACAAGCATTTCAATATACATATTTAAATCTATAAACAACTGTTTGTACCATATTACATCATTGCATAAATCAGATAATGCCGCGAATTCAGCTTCTGCTGTTGAAACAGAAATTGTGTTTTGTTTCTTTACTTTCCAATGTATGACAGAATCTGCATATGTGATCATCAGTCCTGTGGTTGATTCTCTGTCGCTTATATCGCCTGCCCAATCGCTGTCTACAAAACACTCTAGATTCTTCTTCTCCACAGAACTCAATAACAAACATGTATTAATGGTCCCCCCCTTTTTTTAGATTTTAAACTTTATTAATTAAAAAAAAACAGAATAACATAAACAACACAATCAACATATTACATACAAGTACATCTACAACGCTGTACAACGCTGTACAATGGACAACACTGGCTCTTTGGCTAACGAACGGAGATGAGCACCGGCCCCTAGAGTCGGACATGACTGCACAAATGTGCGGGGGGAATCTTTACCTTTTTACATCTACAACATATAACAAAAACAAAACTTATTAAAATGTGGTTTCCGACTATCTAAACTGTGATTATAAGTCTACAGAAATGTTACCTTAACTTCTCTGGATTCAGTCTGTCACCCCTATTTCTATTTGGTTTAATATTTAATTACTAAGTCCTATATACATAATATTATTTTTTGCATTCTCTATATAGTTGAGAAAAGGTCGCCATTCGTTCTTAAAATCATCCAAATTTTTGTCATTTAACAAGTCTGTTAGTTTTGCCATCTGGGCCAAATCCATTGTTTTAATTGTCCGTTCTTCTATTGATGGGATATATTCTTCTTTCCACCGTGAGGCATAAATGATCTGTGCAGCAGTAATCAAATACAGTAGTAGCTTTCCATGTTTTTTTTCTAGTTCCTCTTCCATTAAGCCCAATAAGTATAGTTCCGGTTTTTTAATTATGTCCAATTCCAACATTTTTGAATGACTTTATGTATTGACTCCCAATTTTTTTTTGCTTTTTTACAAGTCCACCACATATGATAGAGCGTACCTATTTCACTTCTACTTTTCCAGCAAGTATTTGATGTATTTTTAAACATTCTTGATATTTTATCCAGGGTTATGTACCATCTGTACATCATTTTGTAAAAGTTCTCTTTCAAATTGTAATTCAATGTACATTTTAATCCCCTGGTCCACATTCTTTCCCATTAGTCATACATGATGTTATACCCAAAGTTATTTGCCCATTTAATCATACATTCTTTAGTTCGCTCATCTTCTAATTTTAATTGTAGTAACATTTTATATATCTTAGCTATAGTATGATCAGTAATGGAACATAGTTGACTGTCCCACCAAGTTGATTCTTTTACGAATTTATATTTCTTCTCATCTAATTTAAACTGTTCCTTTAATTGTATATAGGTAAGCCAGTGGCAATGGTATCCTTCCTCTTCTAATTCCTCTCTTGTTTTCATTATATACTTATCCCTTCATATTTTAGTAAATCTCTATATCTTAGCCATTTATGGCTTTCTATACTTTCTCTTCTGGCGAATGCTTCCTGGGGAGATATCCATAAAGGCATGTTTGGTATTAATTTAGGTTTATATTTTTCCCATATTTTTATAATAGCCCTTCTAATGCAGTGATTGTTGAATGCTTTATTTGCATTAATTTTATCGTACCATAAAAAACCGTGCCAACCAAATTTTAAATCATGTCCTTCTAGTTTTAGCAGCCTATGGTTTTCTAATGTGATCCACTCTTTTAGCCACATTAAACAACACACCTTGTTATATAATCTTAGATCAAGTAGACCAAACCCTCCCTTTTCTTTGGCATCTTGTAGTAATTTGAACTTCATTCTCGGTTTTTGCCAGATGAATTTCAATAAGTCCTTTTGCCATATTTTAAAAGTATTATCTGTTATTAGTATTGGTATGGTTTGGAATAGAAATAGTATTCTGGGTAATATATTCATTTTAATTGTGGAAATTCTCCCCATTAGAGAGAGATGTAGTTTTTCTCATCTTGACAAGTCTTGTTTAATTTCATTCCATACTTTCAAGTAATTATTTTGAAATAGGTCATTGTTTTTTGTTGCAATTTCTACTCCCAAGTATTTATTCTTTTTAATGTTTTTGAAGCCTGTCTTATTTTCTAAAGTATCTTGGCTGTTTTGTGTCATATTTAAGTTTATCATTTTTGTTTACTGATTATTTATTTTGAAGCCTGCTAATTTTCCAAATTCTTGCAATTTTTCCAACAAGTAATCAATTGATTTTAGCGGGTTCTGCATAATAATGACTAAATCATCTGCAAAAGCTCTTAATTTAAAATTTTCTTGTTTTATCTTTACACCTTCTATTTGTCTGTCATTTCTAATATCTCCAATAAGAACTTCAAGTACTAACATAAATAACAATGGAGATAAAGGGCAGCCTTGTCTCGTACCTTTCTCAATTTTACATTCTTGTGTTGTTTCTTCGTTTACTATAATTTTAGCTTTTGGGGATGTATAAATTGATTTTACTGCTTTTATGAATAAATCTCCAAAATCCATATTTTCTAAAATCTTAAGCATGAAATTCCAATTTAGATGATCGAAAGCTTTTTCCGCATCTAAAAATAACAAAGTAAATTGTTTTTCATTGTGAATTTGAGCATACTCTATTACATCTAACATGATACTTATGTTGCCTTTTATGTGTCTTTTGGGTAAGAAGCCACTTTGGTCCTGTTCAATAATTTCTTGGAGCACTATTTTTAGTCTTTCTGTTAAAATTAATGTAAATATCTTATAATCATTATTCAATAAAGATATGGGCCTATAATTTTTACAGAGTGTCGGATCTTGTCCTTCTTTTGGGATTAATAAAATACTTGCTTCTGTCCACCTCTTTGGTATTATCATTCCAGTCAAAATCAAATTTAGTAATTCTTTGAACGGTAAGATGATTTGTTATTTAAAACATATATAATAACCTGCTGAAAAACCATCAGGTCCCGGTTCTTTCCCTATTTTCAATTTTTTAATCACTTCTAAAATTTCATGTGTTGTAATGGAGCTGTTAGCTATTAATTTCTGCTCATATGACAGTTTTGAAAGACTATGTTTTAGCAAGTATTCATCAATATTATTGGTTGAGATTTCTTGTTTTTTATATAAATTTGTAAAGAAAATATGGAATGCACTTTTGATTTTATTATTATCTACTAGATCAACATTCTTTTCTCAAATTTTAATAATTGTTTTTTTTTCTTTTTCCTTCCTTAATTTGTATGCCAGCCATCTGCCAGTTTTGTTTGCAAATTCAAAGTTTCTCTGTTTGGCATATCTCAATTTTCTTTCAATTTCATTTGTTGTTAATATTTTAACTTGTTGTTGTAATAATTTAATTTGGTGGGTTATTCCATCATCAGATGGTTTTTCTTGAAGTTCTCTTTCTTTTGTTTTAATTTGATCTAGGACTGTTTGTAATTTTTGTTGGGATGTTTTTTTTAATAACCTATTTAGGTACATAAAATATCCTCTCACAAAAGCTTTACTAGTGTCCCACACTGTTCCAATATTCACTTCATTGTTTAAATTAAGTTCAAAAATTCCTTTAGGTTTTTTTTTACAATCCTCTATTAACTCCTTTTTTCAGGATGGCTTCGTTTAATCTCCATCTATAACTTTTAGGATATGACTTTATTGCAATTTGAACTGGATTATGGTCAGAGAAAGTTTTTGGGAGAATCTTTACATTTAAATTTTTGTTTGCTAAATTTAGGGATAGCCAAATCATGTCAATCCTGGAGAAAGATTTAAATCTGTCTGAGTAAAATGTATAGTCTTTCGCTAAGCCATTTTTGTGTCTCCAAGAATCAACAAGAGCCAAGTTGTCCATTAAATCAAAAAAAGATTGAGGCAGCTTCCCTTGTGTACTTTTAATTTGTTGTTCTGATTTTCTATCAGTGGTTGGTGTGGTGACCCTGTTCCAATCTCCCATCATGAGCCAACTATTATATGAGAAGGCTGATAATTCATTTAATAAGTCCTTATAGAATTTATTTTGATTGTCATTAGGAGCGTATAGTCTTACTATTATCATTTTGGATTCTTGTTTTTCTGTTTCAATTACAATATATCTACCATTCACATCAGTAAGTAATAACTTGGGTTTTAAGTATGGCTTCAAATATAACACAATTCCATTTATTTATTTTTTCATTTGTGGCCACAAATTCATTTCCTAGATTTTTATTTGACAGATATTTAACATCTTTTTTCCTAATATGGGTTTCTTGGATACAAATTACATCTTGTTTTAATTTACTCAAATAGTGGAATATTTTTTTTCCTTTTTGCTGGAGCGTTAGCTCCATTGATGTTCCAGGATACACATTTTAATTCATTCATTTATTAGGAGAACCTCAAGTTCTTTAGAACTTGTTGCTGCTTCCTCTCTGATTAATTCTTTTTCTTTACTTTCTTTCCTATCTTTAACTTGTTCTATGTCTTTTTTATATTTCTTTAAGAATTCCTTGGCTTTCTGGATTGAGTTAAGTTTATATCTATATCATTGGAAGGTGAAGCTGACTCCCTCTAGCCTCTCCCATCTAAAGGGAATTTTTTTTTTTAGTACATCTGTGAGGAAGGTATAATCTTTCCTTTTTTTTGGATTCTCAGTGGGATTTCTTTTAGTACTATAATATCCTCCCCCTCAATACTGATTTTTTTTAATCAAAGGATGCCTGCAATATCAAGTCTCTCATCTTTTTTCTTGAAAATTCAGTTATGATATCTCTAGGCTTCTGTTGAATGCTAGCATATTTAGAGTTAACCCGAAACATTTTTTCTATATCTTCTTCCATTTTCTCCTCTTCACAGCGAACCAGATTTGCTAACATTTGAACTATTATTTCTTTAATTTCATCTTCTTTCTTTTCTAATACGCCTCTGAGCCTTAGACAGTGTTCTTTCTCTTTCAACTCCAATAAACCTAATCTGTCTAATTCACTTTCTTTGTCAGTTTCTAGTTTGTCAACTCTGTCACTGACTTTTTGGATTTCTGCTTTTATTCTTTTGTCCATCCTTTCTAATTTTTGGTCTAGTCTCTTCACAAAGCCATCTAGTTTTTCCTCCAACAAGTGTGTTACATTTTGGGTAATACTTTGAGTTGTTTTCATTGTAAAATCCTCAAACATAGCTTTTAACCATTCTCCTTCACCCATTTCTGATCCCCTCCTAATCTGTCTCCTTGTATTCATTTTTAAGATAGTTTGGTTAATTAGTTTTAAAGTAAATCACAATTTGGTAGGCACAGAGCAAAACAAAGCATGAATAAGAAATATAGAAATAGGCACAGTGCAAAACAAAGCATGAATAAGAAATCATACAAATATGGCCATTCAAAATAATTAAATAAGTCCTGTTCTCAGAAGTATCTTGAAATAGTAGTTATCTCACTGAGAAGTACAGTTTCTTTTTCACTGTTCAAATAGTCTCTTTTTCCCCTTCTTTTGGAAGTTGATGAAATTTTTAGAAAGAAATGAAGAGGGCGGCAGATATGCCTTTTTGATCAGGCTACGAACGTGGTTTTTACAGCTCCCCAGCTGGTCTCCTGCAACTTTGCAGCACTGAAAGTAAAGTTGTTTTTGACTTCCCAGCCATCCAGAAGCTCGTGGAGCACTTCACTGGCAACCTCTCTTTCCCAGCGTTGCCACCATGGTCTGCCAGTCACTCTGGACTCCACAGGACCACCAACAATGTTGCGTCATAAAATTTCACTCGCGGAGCTACAAAAAAGCTCAGCCTGTCGCTATACCTTCTTCACCGGAAAACCTATTAATGGTCCCCTTTAAATACCTTAAAACCCTTTTTACAGCTTGCAATGCGTTTTGTGTTGGTTTAGGTACTAACCTGCTAAATATCCCCACAGCATTAGCTATATCAGGTCTAGACCATTGTGCAATATATAATAAGCTGCCAATTGCAGAATGATATAATTCAGGTTCTTGAAATTCTATATCTCCTATGGTCTTTTGGAAATCTACCACCATAGGTTTTTGTACTGGCTTACAATCTTCCATATTATATTCCTTTAACAATTTTACAATCTTCTGCTTCTGGCTTAACAAAAAACTACCATCATGTGTCTTTTGTATATTAACCCCCAAATATTTTTTTATTTGTCCTAGATCCTTCAATTGAAACTCTTTACCTATATTCCCTGCAAATTCTTTTATCTGCTCTCTGGTTTGTGCAATTAGACAGATACCATCCACAAAAGTTAAAATAATAATCTGTTCTTTCCCTGTTCCCTTGGTGTATACACAGGGATCTGCAATACTTCTATTAAACCCCATGGCTTGCAATGTTACTTCTAGACATAAATTCCAATTTCTGGCAGATTGCTTTAAACCATAAATTGCTTTGTTCAATTTATATACCATGCCTTGTGTTTTACTCTCATACCCAGGAGCTTCACACATGTAAATATCTTCCTTTAGTTCTGCATTCAGATACGCAGTCGTAACATCAAGATGATTTACCTCACATTGCCTAATTGCTGCAATCTTTAATGTTAATCTAACACTCTCTGCTCTCATTGTGGGAGCGTATGTTTCATCATAATTCTGATGTTTCATTTGAGTAAATCCTTGAGCAATGGGTCGTGCCTTATATTTTACTTCCCCTGATACCAAAGTTTTTCTTTTGTATACCCATCTACACCCAACAGCTCTCTGTCCTTCTGGCAAAGCTGTTGATGTAAACACTTTATGAACAGCCATTGAATTCATTTCCTCATCCATGGCTGCAAACCATTTTTTAAATTCTTTCTTGGGTAATTGTATACAATTCTGAAATGTACTTTCAGAATTGGAAATGGCCCAATATACTTCACTCCCAACTTCTTAGATGGCTGAGTGTCGATGAAGGTTCTCAGTCATCCAGGTGGAATTGTCTGTAGCTTGAATCATGTCAACTGGATTTCTGTTTTCTCAGTGGAAACGTTTCGCTCCTTATCCAAGAAGCTTCCTCAGTCTGAGCAAAGTTAGTAAGGGAATCCCCAAATATGTTTCTAGGGTGGCTGTGGGACCTTGCACCTGGGGCTAGGTCATGGTTATTTTTGAGATGTTTATTTCTAAGTCCCTTTATCATCCAAAGGAGGATCGTTAAGATTACCTTGCTGTTGTTGAGATTGCAAAATGGTCTTAATCTTCCTAGACACAGAAGACAAAGCAGGAAGGAAAATAGGGGAAAGATTGTGCCTGAGGCCCCCACCTCTATTCAAAGAAGGATTTTCCAAGTTAGCATAAATGGATTCCTTGACCCCTCTTTCAAACCACTTATCTTCCCTGTCTAAAATGTGAACATTAATGTCCTCAAATGAGTGTCCTTTTTCCTTTAGATGAAGGTAAACTGCTGACTCTGGTCCTGTGGTGTTACTTCTCCTGTGTTGGGCCATCCTCCTGTACAAAGGTTGTTTGGTTTCTCCAATGTAGAGCTCAGAGCACTCCTCACTGCACTGGATTGCATATACTACATTGCTTTTCTTGTGTTTTGGAGTTTGATCTTTGGGGTGTACAAGCCTCTGTCTCAGTGTGTTGGTGGGTTTGAAATATACAGGTATGTGGTGTTTGCCAAATATCCGTTTTATCTTTTTAGAAGAGGACAGCACCCTTGAAAGGTGCTGTCCTCCCTTTTCACCAGCATCCCCACCACTCATGCTCTATCCACTGTCAGGAAGAGACTAGAAGAGGACAGCACCCTTGAAAGGAGAAACCATCTCAACCCAAACCAGATCTGCCATCTTCTGGACCTGTGTTTCAACACCACTTATTTCTCATACAGAGGTGACTTTTACAGACAAAAATACGGCTGTGCCATGGCTTCTCCTGTGTCACCCATTGTGGCCAATTTATACATGGAAGAAGTGGAGAAGAAAGCACTCAACACATTCCAGGGAACAGTGCCCACCCACTGGTTCAGGTATGTGGATGACACCTGGGTTAAAATCAAGGCCCAGGAAGTACAGGCCTTCACGGACCATATAAACACCATAGATGCCAATATTAGGTTCACCAGAGAAGACACCAAGGACAACAGACTGGCATTCCTAGACTGTGA
Organism: Charina bottae; assembly: GCA_023362775.1. Lineage (NCBI taxonomy): Eukaryota > Metazoa > Chordata > Lepidosauria > Squamata > Charinaidae > Charina > Charina bottae. The sequence continues at coordinate 17,525,205 of JALMGJ010000021.1, forward strand.
AGTCCTCATTGGGACCAGTGGCAAGCTAAAAATAGGGATCTACAGGAAACCCGCACACACAGATCAATATCTGATGTTTGACTCCCACCATCCACTACAGCACAAACTAGGAGTCATCAGGACATTGTCACACAGAGCAGAAACCATCCCCACCTCCATGGATTCCAAAAAGAATGAAAATCAGCACCTGAGAACAGCTCTGAAGGCCTGTGGATATCCAAATTGGGACTTCACTAAATCTAAGTCTACCAGACCTAAAACAGAGACAGATAGGGCTGAGACTCAGAGTAAACGGAAGAACCTGGTCATTCCTTACATGGCTGGCATGTCTGAAAAGATAAAATGGATATTTGGCAAACACCACATACCTGTATATTTCAAACCCACCAACACAGAGACAGAGGCTTGTACACCCCAAAGATCAAACTCCAAAACACAAGAAAAGCAATGTAGTGTATGCAATCCAGTGCAGTGAGGAGTGCTCTGAGCCGTACATTGGAGAAACCAAACAACCTTTGTACAGGAGGATGGCCCAACACAGGAGGAGCAACACCACAGGACCAGAGTCAGCAGTTTACCTTCATCTAAAGGAAAAAGGACACTCATTTGAGGACATTAATGTTCACATTTTAGACAGGGAAGATAAGTGGTTTGAAAGAGGGGTCAAGGAATCCATTTATGCTAACTTGGAAAATCCTTCTTTGAATAGAGGTGGGGGCCTCAGGCACAATCTTTCCCCTATTTTCCTTCCTGCTTTGTCTTCTGTGCCTAGGAAGATTAAGACCATTTTGCAATCTCAACAACAGCAAGGTAATCTTAACGATCCTCCTTTGGATGATAAAGGGACTTAGAAATAAACATCTCAAAAATAACCATGACCTAGCCCCAAGTGCAAGGTCCCACAGCCACCCTAGAAACATATTTGGGGATTCCCTTACTAACTTTGCTCAGACTGAAGAAGCTTCTTGGATAAGGAGCGAAATGTTTCCACTGAGAAAACAGAAATCCAATTGACATGATTCAAGCTATAGATGGCTGAGTGCACCACAAATGTTTCATAGACAAATACACATGTTCTCCTACAACCAACGGCCATTCTGGAGATCTCTTGCAGTCCACAAACTTTTTATAAGTTTGTGGACTTTTATAAGTGTCTTTTGCCCCTTGCAAAGTTTTTTGCATAATAGGCCAATTGGCCATTATTTTAGCAATCCATTCATCAGCCAGGATTGGATTGGACTGTACATTAGAGGAAGGATCTGGTAGTTCAGGAATAGGCACAAAATCCTGACCAGTGGCAATTTTAAATGGCGAAAAGCCTGTGCTTTGATGTACTGCATTATTGTATGCAACCTCAGCAAATGGTAAGAGATCCACCCAATCTTTCTGTTGATAGCTAATATAACACCTTAAATATTGCTCCAATACAGCATTAAGTCGTTCATTCGAACCATCCATGCAAGGATGGAAAGATGAGCTTAAACCTTGTTCAGTGCCAATCAGTTTTAAAAATGCTTTCTAAAATTTGGCGGTAAATTGACTTCCGCAGTCACTGATTACCCTCACGGGGGCGCCATGAGGGCGATAGACATGCTGAATAAAGATCTTGGCTAAATGACTAGCTGATGGTATGCTTTTACACGGAATAAAATGTGCTTGCTTGGAAAATAGGTCCGTAACCACCCAGATCACAGTTTTTCCCTTACTCTCAGGTAGATTTTATTTATTTATTATTATTAAATTTCTAGATCCACAAGAAAGTCCAAAGGATCTGCCAAAACATTTTTCCCAGCAGGGAGATATTTAAGTGTGAAATTGAATCTACTAAAGAATTCAGCCCACTGTACTTGCTTTGGATTTAATTTATGAGGTGATCTCAACACTTCCAAGAGGTGGCATTTGGTGAGGCTGAATCAAATCAGCTCCCTCCCCATAGAAAGGCAGACTGTGCTATTGAACTCGACCCCAGAGTTCCCTCTTCCCAAACCAAAAATATACTCCATGACTTTAAAAGAGCAGGAGGCTTTGAGAGAGTTTATTGACAAAAATTTGGAGCGAGGTTTCATCCAACCCGCCAATTCACCCCTGGGGGCTCTGGTATTGTTCCGCATGAAAAAAGATGGATCTTTATGCTTATGTACTGATTATCGAGGACTCAATGCCATTGAGTCGGACACGACTGCACAAATGTGCGGGGGGAACCTTTACCTTTTACAATGCCATTACCACTTCTAACAAATACCCTCATCCTCTCCTGCAAGACATGCTAGCACACTTGTCTACAGGGAAGATTTTCACCAGACTGGATCTAAGAGAGGCTTACTTTCGTGTGTGCATATGAGAGGGAGATGAATGGAAAACTGCTTTTAACTGTCATTTAGGAGTGTTTGAGTATCTCATAATGCCATTTGGCTTAAAGGGGGGCCCAGGGTGCTTTATGGCCCTAATTAATGAGGTATTACCTTTTTGATGGGGTGTACGCTGGCTTATAGGGAAAAATCGAGGCTTGAGAATAAACCAGACAAGAGTGCAGCTTTTAGGGCTAAAAGTACACTGCTCAAAAAAATAAAGGGAACACTGAAACAATACAATGTAAGTCCAAGTCAATCACACTTCTGTGAAATCAAACTGTCCACTTAGGTAGCAACACTGATTGACAATCAATTTCACATGCTGTTGTGCACATGGAATAGACAACAGGCGGAAAGCATAGGCAGTTAGCAAGACATCCCCAATAAAGGAGTGGATCTGCAGGTGGTGACCACAGACCACTTCTCAGCTCCTATGCTTTCTGGCTGATGGTTTGGTCACTTTTGAATGCTGGCGGTGCTTCCACTCTAGTGGTAGCATGAGACGGAGTCTACAACCCACACAAGTGGCTCAGGTAGTGCAGCTCATCCAGGATGGCACATCAATGCGAGCTGTGGCAAGAAGGTTTGCTGTGTCTGTCAGCGTAGTGTCCAGAGCATGGAGGCGCTACCAGGAGACAGGTCAGTACATCAGGAGACGTGGAGGAGGCCGTAGGAGGGCAACAACCCAGCAGCAGGACCGCTACCTCCGCCTTTGTGCAAGGAGGGACAGGAGGAGCACTGCCAGAGCCCTGCAAAATGACCTCCAGTGGGCCACAAATGTGCGTGTGGCTGCTCAAACGGTCAGAAACAGACTCCATGAGGGTGGTATGAGGGCCCGACGTCCACAGGTGGGGGTTGTGCTTACAGCCCAACACCGTGCAGGACGTTTGGCATTTGCCAGAGAACACAAGATTGGCAACTTCGCCACTGGCGCCCTGTGCTCTTCACAGATGAAAGCAGGTTCACACTGAGCACATGTGACAGACGTGACAGGGTCTGGAGACGCCGTGGAGAACGTTCTGCTGCCTGCAACATCCTCCAGCATGACCGGTTTGGCAGTGGGTCAGTAATGGTGTGGGGTGGCATTTCTTTAGGGGGCCGCACAGCCCTCCATGTGCTCGCCAGAGGTAGCCTGACTGCCATTAGGTACCGAGATGAGATCCTCAGACCCCTTGTGAGACCATATGCTGGTGCGGTTGGCCCTGGGTTCCTCCTAATGCAAGACAATGCTAGACCTCATGTGGCTGGAGTGTGCCAGCAGTTCCTGCAAGATGAAGGCATTGATGCTATGGACTGGCCCGCCCGTTCCCCAGACCTGAATCCAATTGAGCACATCTGGGACATCATGTCTCGCTCCATCTACCAACGCCACGTTGCACCACAGACTGTCCAGGAGTTGGGGGATGCTTTAGTCCAGGTGTGGGAGGAGATCCCTCAGGAGACCATCCGCAACCCCATCAGGAGCATGCCCAGGCGTTGTAGGGAGGTCATACAGGCACGTGGAGGCCACACACACTACTGAGCCTCATTTTGACTTGTTTTAAGGACATTACATCAACGTTGGATCAGCCTGTAGTGTTCTTTTCCACTTTAATTTTTGAGTGTAACTCCACAACCAGACCTCCAGGGGTTGCTTACATTTTATTTCCATTGCTTTTTGTGTGATTTTGTTGTCAGCACATTCAACTATGTAATGAACAAAGTAATTAATACGAATATTTCATTCATTCAGATCTAGGATGTCTTATTTCAGTGTTCCCTTTATTTTTTTGAGCAGCTTATTTACTTGTAGCATAAGGCAATAATGCATATACAGTACATTATCGCAAAAAGGAAAGTTAAATATACATGGTACAGCATTGCAAAAGGAAAAACAAAAACAAACTTATAAGCAGAGTTCCGTGTATTGATCCCAGGGCCAGAGTTCCTGCCACGGCCTATACACGTGAAGAACTACATGGCTAAAGACACAAAAAATCAAGAAGTATAGAACACCATTTTGCATGGTTAGATATTCAGTTCTTCCAGCTTTCTGATTGGCTGGATGTTAGCTGTGACACACACAAGGCCTAAAGCACTAGGCCTAAAGCAATAGCATAACCTGCTACTGGGTGGCAGTGCTGCATCTCAGCAAGCATGTGATCTCCTCCCTCCCTCTGCTCCCCCTGGAGCAGGCTTCCCACGGAAGGAATCAGGAGACATTGTTCCCATGCAATCTAGCCAAAACAATACACACGTGGTACCTTCTAGCTTCGTATCTAATGAAGATGATAAGCAAAGCCATTCAATGTTATGGGAAGGCTTTTTGTTATCTTGCACCTGCACTTCACGTCACCATGAGAAGCCTTTGCTTCATAAAAGATGCAATTTGCCAAAACACTTTTGCTTTGTAGAGAAACCCAATTTGCCAATTTCATATGAGAAATCTGACACCACTCCCAAATTGGATTTCGGCACAATGGGAGTTTCAAAGCTGTGAAATACATTTTTACAACCAATAGTAAACAAAATTAGAAATGGTTTAAAAACACTTGTTACACATATATATTGCACAATATACACTTCATGCAATGTTTTATTCAGATACATACAAATACATAATAATACACATTATGCAGGAACAGAAACAGTACAGAGAAAACAGCAAGAACGCCCACGATCTGTCCCCTCCTTTGCAAAAAATGCAGCTTGCATAGATAAGCAGAAACTTGCTAGCTGCTTCTGTTTTGAAGCAAAGGCTTTGTTTTGATTTTAAGAAAAACCGTAGGACTGTTTCACCCCTTTTCAGGCCTCGCAGAGATGGCTACACCATTTTGCAGGCTTAGTATGTTTACCTGGGCACACTAGGTAAACAAAATTAGGGTGTATTCACTGTGTTACTGCAGAGTGATATACAACAAATTAAGGATAAGTTTCCTTTACACAAATTACACTCTGTAGGAATTTAAGAAACATAGGATTCTCTGTTCTGGGCTTTTGTAACTTCAACACCAAGATAAATGCTTGAATTTGTGCCTTACTCCCTCAGCTGGAAAGACTGCCTCAGCTGACTGACAAATTCTTATACGTGGTAAGATTCAGTTTCTAAGCAGAAACCCACTACATAAGTAAGAAGTACTAACTCCTACACTTTCTTATGTACACACAGAAAACAGCACGTGACTGTTCTACACATCCCAGTTAGCATCTAGACCATGCTATCAATGACTGGCCTGCTTTAAAATCCATAAAGCACCCTGTTAAGTCAATGGACTGTCTGGGAATTGTCACACATGTAGAGCCACACGCTTGCCTTACACACACTGTTTCAGGGAGATCTATATTCAAATATGCTGTGTCAACATCACAATATGTAAATGGACACCTGTTTCCACACTATGCAACCAGAAAACGCACCACACTTAAACATTCTGGCCTAGCTGTGGGTGCATACATTAGATTCACAGTTCACAAACTCCTCTTGTGAAACAAATCCCTGGGCAACAAAGCTGGCTTTACGTTGCAGAGTATTATCAGGAAGAACTGTCTTTCTGAACACTCATCTGGAACCTACAGCTTACTAAAACAAAGGACAGGTTGGTTACTTTTAACACTTCTCCAAAACTCAAACAGACTATCCTCAGCTGTGTTCCAATGTTCTTCTTGCCTCTCAAAAGGCAGGAGCAACACGTCTTGAAAAGACTGGGTTTTTTCAGGTAACTTGACACACTGTCACCTGCTAAATCACAAATCTGTCAGGCTTCACACCCTTGTGGAATAAGAGGACCCATGAGGAATGACCACTGTGCTTTCCCCATCACCGTCTTCTTTCCTTCCACTACCTGACTCCCTCTCCAGGCCCTGTACCTGCTCAGGTGAAATTTCCACTCCTTCACCTGAGGGGCCCTTTTAACACACTAGGAGATTTGGGGAACAGAAGAAACCTGAACTGGTGTTTGCCCATCTACTGAACTATGGACAGTGGGTTTTACACTAGCAATGCAGCAACACTTCTGCAACCTTAGCATACAACCTTTCCCAACCAGTAGGCTGCTTAAAAATAAAGCACTTCTGGAGATTTGGATTTGACCATGGCCTAATGAAACACCGATAAGCCTTGGATTTTAATCAACAACCAACAACCAACAACCTGAAGCACTGTGCTTTTGGTTGGTTCTTCCTTCGCTGTGACCTGGGGATGTGAACACATGCAAATGTTCCACAGACATGCAGGTACTTCAGTGAAGGGCGCTTGCCATACCAAAGAAAAACAATGAACTTCTTTTTACAGTTGAATTCTACAACTTGTTAGTTAGAAACACACTGCAATCACGGTAGCCTCTCCCCAGACATGGGATGGCACCTGAGCAACTAACATCAGGCTAATTTTTAATGGTATTCACAACACCAATACTCAGCTAGAATTCCAACATTGGCAAGTCTTTGGGAGAATACTTTCCTACAAAGCCAATTCTAGAACACATGGCTCAGGAACTCTCCACTACAATCAGACTGGAACTGACCTACTAGATAACCATATTTTCTTCCTGCTATTGCTACATACACTTCAAAGCGAGCACAGACCTTCGCTTTAGACTTCAACAAGTAGCAACAACACAAAGCAGGTATGATCATCAACCAGAAGGAACATGAAATTCGCACCCCACCATTACTTGGGACATGGGGGCTAACTAGATCTCTATGAACCAACTGAAATGGTCTAGTTAACATTCTGTCACTTTGCCTAGCAACAGATACAGTCCTGATATTAGATTGTTTACACACAGTTTACACACAACACAATCAAGAAACTTTTGCACATTTCCTGGGTTCTAACTCAGAATGCATTTGGCTATCTGAGACACACTCTCCCATCCTGGGATACCCCAGTACTTTGTGAAAACTTTTATGGATGCATTTATGATGTGGGGAAACATTAAACACACAATGTCCTGTCCACACAATCTCCTTCTTAGGAAGCATCTCACACACTTGATTTTACAGGTTTTTTTCTCTAACACACTCAGTTTCATCTCTCTCAATGAAACATCCAGCACCTTTGAACACAACAAGTACACGCAGACTTGACCAGGGCTGGAACACTGAGGAGATAAAAACAAATGTACACATACACATTTCACACACTTATCACAGAAATATCAGCTAGAATAACTTGCTGAACTCAAGGCTGCAAGCTGAATTTAACAAACAAGTCTCTGAAGATATGCTTACACACAGCAGCCGACAGAGTGGAAAACTTGGATTCGTTGTTTAGCTGACTTCTGGCTTCTGGCTTCCCCTCCCTTTGTAAATCAGGCCTCTTGTGCGCTGACAGCATCCACTGGACGATACGGCAGGGAACAGCCTTCCAGTGATTTTCTGAGCCACAGCAAACGTAGATTCCATGCCAGGTTTCACTTCAGCTGGAATGCTCTGTTTGAAAATCTCAGGAACAACAGCAACAGATGGCTTACAACATAGCTCCTTGAGGTGGCTTGTAAAATAATCCACAGTAAGGTCGCAGGGAGATAGCGTCTGTGCTTTCTCGACCAGTAGACCAAGACTGCTGTCCAAGCTTGACTAAATCACCCATGCTTTTTCATATTCCCAGAAATACATGCCTTCTTGTTCAAATGCAGCAAACAAAGTCTTGAGATCACCACGGTGGGTCATCACAGTCTCACCTGGGTTGCAGCTTCAAACTATAAAGCTGTCTTAAGAGTTCACCAAGGGCAACAGAGTTCTACTTTGTATTGAAGGCTCCAACAGCTGCTCAGCACCCATCCGCAGTCCTTGAGTGGCTGATATAATTCCATTCAGAGGATTTGATTCCCAAAAGCAAAAAAGCCATAAGCATGGTCCAAACATGCCTGCACTTCTTCAGAAAGATCCTCTGGAGGTGGATTTGCCACATACTGCCACAAATCTTCTTGCAAAAAGAACGATTTCATCTCCACACACCAGGTCAGATAGTTTGTGCCATCTAAAGGCTCAAATGGCAGACTGACCAGACTCTGTTCAGCCATTGCTGACCACTCAAAGAAAACATGTTTACTCTGAAAGCAGCCTCTAAAAGCAAATTCCCTTTTACACCCAGGTAACAATGCAGCAAAGAAAACGCAAATTTCTCTCTGGGCCCATAACCTGATGGGGTGTACGCTGCCTTATAGGGAAAAATCGAGGCTTGAGAATAAACCAGACAAGAGTGCAGCTTTTAGGGCTAAAAGTATTTACTTGTAGCATAAGGCAGTAATGCATATACAGTACATTATCGCAAAAAGGAAAGTTAAATATACATGGTACAGCATTGCAAAAGGAAAAACAAAAACAAACTTATAAGCAGAGTTCCGTGTATTGATCCCAGGGCCAGAGTTCCTGCCACGGCCTATACCCAAAGCCAGGCATAGCTCACACTGCCCAGTCCTCAGAAGTAGAATACACGTGAAGAACTACATGGCTAAAGAAACAAAAAATCAAGAAGCATAGAACACCATTTTGCATGGTTAGATATTCAGTTCTTCCAGCTTTCTGATTGGCTGGATGTTAGCTGTGACACACACAAGGCCTAAAGCACTAGGCCTAAAGCAATAGCATAACCTGCTATTGGGTGGCAGTGCTGCATCTCAGCAAGCATGTGATCTCCTCCCTCCCTCTGCTCCCCCTGGAGCAGGCTTCCCATGGAAGGAATCAGGAGACATTGTTCCCATGCAATCTAGCCAAAACAATACACACGTGGTACCTTCTAGCTTCGTATCTAATGAAGATGATAAGCAAAGCCATTCAATGTTATGGGAAGGCTTTTTGTTATCTTGCACCTGCACTTCACGTCACCATGAGAAGCCTTTGCTTCGTAAAAGATGCAATTTGCCAAAACACTTTTGCTTTGTAGAGAAACCCAATTTGCCAATTTCACATGAGAAATCTGGCACTTTTATATAAAGGTGTGCTGGTGTACCTCAATGATATTTTGATCCACACCGACAACATGGCCGACCATGTAAAATTGGTCTGAGAGTTCCTACAGAGACTAATAAAAGCTCAACTGTACGCTAAACTCTCTAAATGTGAATTCCGTAAAAAACAATTGGATTATTTGGGGTACAGAATTTCCCATAAAAGCATAGAAATGGATCTGGTGAAGGTACAGGATGTTCTGGCTTGGGCACCCCCTAAAACCAGGAGGCGACTACAAAGTTTCCTTGGGTTCGCGAATTTCTACCCAAGTAACATTGCCTCTCACTGATTTGTTAAAAATGAAAGGAAAGGCAAATGCTAAGAAAGCTAAACAACCTGGTGCTGTTCTGATTTGGACAGCAGAATGCCAACTGGCTCTTGATCACCTAAAGACTTTATTCACCGCTGAGCCCATCTTTAAACACCCCAAACCTTCTCTGTCCCTCATCATCTAGGTAGATGCTTCTTTTTTATATTTATATATAGTATAAACTCTTTATTCATTAAAATATTCTACAAAATTATGTATAAATACAAAAGAATTAACATGATAATTAACATATACAAGTAGTATCTTGATATATCTCTTATCTGAATTTTCCCTTACATTACTATTATTTCTATTTGTTTAATTCCTTAAAATACAAAACCCATTGTCATCACTTCATTTTTCTCAATAGTATACAGGTAATCTAATATTGGCTGCCACATTTCTTTAAATTTTGAAATATTTTTTTATTTTAATAAAATTGTTAATTTTGCCATTTGTGCTAATTCCATTAATTTCATCATCCATTCCTCCTTTGTTGGTATGTTTTCTTTTTTCCAATATTGTGCATAAACAATCCTAGCTGCAGTAATTATGTATAATAACAAATTACCATACTTTTCTTCTTGATTATCTTCCATAATACCTAATTAAAATAGTTCTGTTTTTTTTCAATGTCTATCTTAAGAATTTTCTGAATCATTTCATATATCTGTGACCATTTTTTTTGCTTTCCTACAGGTCCACCATAAGTGGTAGAACTTTCCTTCCATTTGTAGACATTTCCAACATACATTTGAGACATTTTTATACATTTTCGCTAATTTTTGTGGAGTTAGGTACCATCTGTACATCATTTTATAAAAAAATTCCTTTAAGTTATAACATAACGTAAATTTTAACCCCCTTGTCCACATATTTTCCCATTTTTCTAATAGAATATTATATCCAAAATTCCTTGCCCAATTGATCATGCAGTCTTTGACTTGTTCATCTTCTTTATTTAATTGTAACAACGTTTTATACATTTTTGTAATAATATGGTCATTGCGCATATATAATTGTTTTTCAATCTCTGTTTTTTCTTTTTTAAATTTATAGCTCTTTTAATCTAATTTAAATCGCTCATTTAACTGCAAGTAAGTGAGCCAATGTCATAGATGTCCTTCAATTTCTAATTCTTCTCTAGTTTTTAATATAGGTAGATCTTGTTCAAATTTTATTAAATCTTTATATCTCAGCCATTTTGTCTTGTCTCCTGAACTTTCTTTTCTTGTAAAGGCTTCTTGTGGCGATAACCACATTGGTATATTTGGTAGTAATCTCCTTTTATATTTATCCCAAATTTTCCCATAATTATTATGAAATAATGTACTGTTTTTTGTTGTTAATATTACTCCCAAATATCTAATCTTCTTTTCTATTGTATTTTCCATTCTATTGTTTTTTGTTAATTTTTTTGTTGTTTTTAAGTGATATTTTAAAAAATAAAAAAATATTAATAAATTTTCATATTTTTGCACAGTATTTTTGTTTTTTGATTGTTTATCTTAAAACCTGCCACCTCTCCAAATTCTTTTATTTTCGTCAACAAGTAGTCTATCGAATCTAAAGGATTTTGTAAGATAAAAACCAAATCATCTGCAAATGCTTTCATTTCAGATGATGTCCTTTTTATTAAATACTCCACTGACACAGTAAGTGAGTAATGAAGTAGTCAGGATATACTGTTCCTTAAGTTTATTACTAGAGAAATGCCCTGCTATACTGCATCTCGCTCACCCTCAGTCTAGGGTTGATAGGAATACAAGAGGGTGAGAAGCCATTGGTCAATCATAGAAGATGTAAGTTTTTGCATAAGGGCAGGGCCAGCACTAGGTAAAGGTAAAGGTACCCCCTGCACATTTGTGCAGTCATGTCCGACTCTAGGGGCTGGTGCTCATCTCCGTTTGTTAGCCAAAGAGCCAGCGTTGTCCGAAGACACTTCCATGGTCATGTGGCCACATGACACGCGCAGAACGCTGTTACTTACCCACCGAAGTGGTACCTATTCATCTACTTGCATTTGCATGCTTTCGAATTGCTAGTTTGGCAAGAGCGGGAGCTCACTCTGCACGCAAAGCTAAGGATTTGAACCTCCAAACTTGCAATATTCTGATCGACAAGCCTGGCATCTTACCCACTGAGCCACCACGCCCCTTCAGCACTAGGTAGGGGGTGCCAAATGCCCTTGAGCCAGCACTGCTAAAGGGCGTCCCTGGAAATTGAATCACAGGTTTGCTTAAGGTCTGGGGACAAAGTGACTGAAGGGATCTTAGAAGACGGAGTCTGTTTTTCAGTCAGTGGGAGAGTATCAGGCCCTGGCCTAGCACACAGCAGAGTCTAATTCCTGCCTGTTCATTGGCTAGAAGGACCTCATCTTTTAGCCAAAGTTTCCAGTAAATATACCTGGCATTGATTTTACTAAATATACTAAGGGAACTCACTGGGCAGTAAGTGCAGTTATTTCGGAGAAGTGTGTTCAGTGTTTGTATTGATTCTGATCGTGCAAATTCAGCCAGGTCATCATGCAAACTGGAAGAAATCCCAGAGTTCAGTTCCAAGATTGTTCTCCCACCTTGCTTGTGCAGTGGCTTCCGATAATCGAGGTGGATGAGGCGATGGTCCTCTTGGCTTATGCTATTGGTATTGAGAAATTGAAATTCTTCCCCACGTTTCTGAAAAGAAAAACTGAGTGGATGAAGGGCCTTTCTTTCTTTTTAATGTCATTTTTATCAAGAGTTTTTACATAGATAAAAGACAAATATAAAAATATATAAAGAAAAGAAAGAAAGATAATGAAAGAAACAAGAACCAGAAAAATACAGTAAGCGACTTCTGACCTTCTTTCAACAGTTATTAACAAACTCATTGTCCCTCCTCCCTCTTACAAAAATCCTTTCAGCCCCTTATTCAATCCTTTTTCAATCATCAAATCCAGAAATCATCATTTCACTTTTTTCCATTTTCAGCAAAAAGTCCATAAAAGGTTCCCAGTCTTTTAGAAAAGTACTTATTGTTTTGTCCCTGACCAAACAGATTCATTTTGCCAGTTTTGCCATTCTCACAATCCATTCCTCCATTGTGGATGTTTCAGTATTTCTCCATTGTTGAGCATCTAATAATCACATCATAAAAAAATCTCTTTTAAATTATAACACATGTAATTGTTCTCTTGACCTCATCTTAAGTTCTCCATCTTTCTGTATTAATAGATCTTGATAACCATTTCTCTTGGCCTGCTGTTTCTTTTCTATAAAATGCTTCCTGCTCTGAGACCAGGAAAGGTATTTCGGGCAAAACCTGGGTTTATATTTATTCTATACCCTTAATATGTCACAATGAAGGGCCTTTCTTCAAGGGAAGGAGAACCTTTCAAATAATTTCAGAAGGATGGAAAAACCCCAGACCAAAGAAAGTATGCCACTTTTAGGTTAAAAAGAAAGAGCAACCATTTAAAACCACATAGCGGTTGCCATGGAGGGGGTGCGAGAGACACCAAAATGAATAACAATGATTCAGATTCATAAGAGGAGTCCTATGACATCCTGGCCTAGGGACTGAGGAAACAACAAGGTTTTCAAGGCTCTTTTCAAAGACAGCAGGGTTGGGGCTGTATGGATCTCAGGGGAAAGAGGTCAGATGCCTCCTTCCTGGGTTCCAAGTAACAATAACAGTAATAACAGTAAGAAGAAGTAAGAAGTAAGAAGTAAGAAGTAAGAAGTAAGAAGTAAGAAGTAAGAAGTAAGAAGTAACAAGTAACAAGTAACAAGTAACAAGTAACAAGTAACAAGTAACAGTAAGAAGATGTTACTGTTTAACAGATGTGACCCAAAACATGCCAAACCTGTTAGATCTTTCTAGGTAGACAGACAAAATTGGAGATGAGGTAGTCCTGCAAGAGTCCAGGCCTGTGACCATGTAGGGCTTTTGTGAATAAAAATGAACATTGTGATGTCATGATGCAGGCTCCACCTCTTATATGTCTTTGTGCACCATCACAGTGCAAGTACAAAAGAGTCAGTCAGAGTTTGCCTCCTGACACTGCAAACTTCATTTCATTGTGTACTCATTACACCACCACCCCCGCCCTCACAGGATATCTGTTTCCTCCCTTTACCACTTAACAACCCACCCCACCCCCTTTTCTGCCTCCATTTCCAGTCAGTACTAGTCCCCTGATTTCCCTCCAGGGAAATGGGTGACAAAGCCCAGGTGATTTGGCAAGCCCCGAGGCTGATGGGGTCAGAATAAGGGGGGAGATAAGCAGGGAAGACGTGTAGAAGGACATGCCAAATGTTTACATTGGAGGAAGTGTGCCTGAAAATGTATGTGAACATCCATGCATGTTTTTTAGTCTGCCAACATTTTACAGTGAGAAACGTGAGGCATTCAAGGATATTCAAATTCCCCTGGCCTTCTGTTTTATCCCCAGGGATGTGTAAAGAAGGCATTCTCACAAGACTACTTAAGACTATGTTAGGCTCTTCATTCATCTAGCCCAGTATTGCCTACTTTGGCGATAGCTCTTCAGTGTCCCAGGGTGAATTCTTGCTCCTCCTTTGCCATTAAAAGGCTCTTCCTCACTTGACCCCATCTTCAACCCATTTTGGAGGCAGCTTCAGGTCATGCTTAGCTGTTCCAGTTTTCCAGTGTTTTCCCTCTGGAAAATGCAACTCTAATATTGCTCATTTGGAAAAGATATTAAAATGTTGTGATTTAGCTATACCTACAAAGATCAGAATTGTGTAGGCAATGGTGTTCCCTCTGTAGGGAACACTCAATAGAAGCAAAGCTTGGACTTTGAAGAAGCAGGATAGGAGGAGGAGTGGCACTTTTGATCTTTGATGTTGGAGAAGACTCCTGAGAATACAGTGGAAAGGAAAGAAAACCAACAAGTGGATCATCAAACAAATCAACCCAGTGGTCTCACTCGAGCCACAAGTGACCAGGCTCAAATTATCCTACTTCAAACGCAATATGTGAGGCTCTCTGGAGAAGGCCCTAATGCTGGGGAAGGTGGAAGGAAAGAGAAGAGGAGGATAATCAGCAGCAAGGTGGATAGACTCCGTTTCAACAGTGATAAGTGCAGCGTTGGAAAACTTGAAAGACCAGGTTAGGGACAGATCATCGTGGATAAAAATCTATCTATGTGGTTGCTAATAGTTGACAAAGACTTGATGGCACAATCAATCGATCCATATTATTCATAGCAAACTATGACTATTCCAACACGTTTTGTCATCCCAACTCACACCAGCACTCTCTGCTTGGTCAGTCAATATTTACCTCAGGTTGGGGAATTATTGCTACATACTTTGTTCGCAATCTCTCCAGAGGAGCCCGTTTCACAAGCTGTGCCTATAAAATCCAGCAGCCATCATACAGAAGACAGAAATCATCCTCCAAGGAGCTGCAGCAATGAAGGCGTTAGTGCTCGCCCTCCTCTTCCTCCTGATTGCAGCCAATGAAGCCAAAGTCTTTTCCAAATGTGAACTGGCTTCACTTCTGAAACGAAGTGGCATGGATGGCTATTATGGCTACGCCTTGGCCAACTGTGAGTTTACTCCCTCTTTCTCTCTACCTTAGCAATGTCCAGGCTGGCAAGGGGGATCCAAAATGGGGCAGTGCTTTTCAAGAAAGAGTTCTAATTTTAATGAGGGTGATCAATATCCAGTTGGTTGCCTGTTTGGGGCAAGAGCAGAACTGGAGTATGCTTAGACCGCTTGTATCTCTGTACTGTCCTTTTACTATCACTGGCTAAGCCAATATTTTATTTGGTGTTTTAAAAATAGGGTTAGAGGTTAGGGTTCAGAAGGGGCCATCCCAGAAGACTTTCCACATGTGTGTCAGTGCGGAAGATCCACAATGGAAAAGGACCTCCTCCCTGGAATGCCCGGATTAGGGAGGGAGAAGAAAGGAGAGGTGGCTTTATGTGCCATTAAGAACCCCAGGAATATCTTTGAGAAGACAAAAATCAGACTTATTCCAAATACCTCTGAAGATTTCCAAAATGTATTGGACTGCTTCGGTTCTTCCTTGGTTGGGGGAAGAATGAGAAGTTGTGAATGAACAGAATGAACATTCTGTTCTAAATGTTGCTATTAAAACAATCAGGATAGCATTTTCATTTACAACACGGGCCTGTTATAGTCCTCCTCCTGTATGCTTTCTTCCAGGGGTCTGTATGGCTTATCATGAGAGCAGGTACAACAGCCGACTTGTGGGGCCACCAAACTGGGATGGCAGTCGCGACTATGGGATTTTCCAGATAAACAGCCGCTGGTGGTGCAACAATAACCAGGGTCGTACATCTAATGGCTGCAATAAGCCTTGCAGTGGTAAGCCACGTAGTGCAGAGGAGATCAGCTTGATAAAGGAATGGCAGAGTGGTTAGGAGAACTACTAAGGTAAAGTTGATGAGAAAGTAAGAACAACTCAGTCCTGAGAAAGAGGAGGCATCAGGAAGAGACTGAAAATAACCCCACCTTCATTGTGTTTGGTATAAGAGGCAGGAGAGAGAAGCTTTGACAAGCTTTCAAAATTCTGTTGTTATTGTTATGTTCTACGACAGTGAAGTAGAGTTCCTGTAATCCTTGCAGTGTCTGTTCCCTGACCTGTCCCACTTCCAAGAGCTGACACCTCTTTGGAGAAGTCTCCCTTTCCCACCCATATCAACAGTCTCACAGCCTCTCTCACTGATTTCTAGCACCTGCAATGCAAGGGGTAACTTGCTTGGCAGACCCGCCTGATCTTATCTTCACTGAAATTAGTCAGTATCTTGCCAGAGACACAAGTTAGGGGCACCAATTTCAGCACCTAAACAAGGAACCTGATCCTTGCAGGGCTTTCTGCCCTTTGTTGGAAAAATCTGGTTCTTGGACTCAGGTGAGAGAAATCTGTCTCTCGCTCCTTTCCAAGATTGCAGTAAGACTTTAGGGAAGTCATGCATATCCAGCTCCTAATTCTTGGCGCTCTACATTTTTCAGACTTGTTACACTACAAGGTTAGAGCATGAGAAAAGGCATTTTATGGTGTGCAGCAGCTGTACAAAAAGTAGGTGATACTGTTAAAGATGTGGATGTATTGCATACATAACTAATGAAGTCCTAGGACTAGAATTCCTGTTGGGTAGGAATCTCTTTTAAATGATAATATTATGCAATTCTTTGGAAATGCCTTTGAAACCTGTGGGGTTGGACATATTCCAGTTTGCCTCTTTCGGCAGCTTTCACGGATGATGACATCGCAGATGATATTGTTTGTGCTAAGAGAATTGTGCGTGATCCCAATAAGATGAGTGCCTGGTGAGTCAATCTCTCATTAACAAATTTCCACTTGGAACATTCAATAGCAACTGAACTCATTGTTGTGGTCATGTAAGTTAATGACCTTCTTTAGACTGTTGTACAACTTTTAGCATTGGTGGTAAAATACATACATTTTCTGAATATGGCAAGTAGTATTTTTATTGCTACACTTGCATTCTGGTTGCTTTGGTATATGGGTTTAGCGATCTTTTAAACCCAGGTTTAAAAGTAGACTGACACAGAGTTTACGGGGATTGGGGGTGGGGTTGATGCTTATTGTAGCTGGGTAATTCCTTCCCATTCATTTCACATCCATTATCCATTTCTGAGCTTGTCAGCTGTTTTTAGATCTTTTAAACATGAGCTCCATGGGATCAGAGATCTGGTGGGTAAAAAAGATGGTAGTGAGAGAAGCAGGGAGGGAGAGCTTGTCAAGCCTCCAGTCATAGGATGTAGAGGAAAGGGGGCTGCAGCCGCAGTTCATTAGATGGGAAACCATTAAGGTGGGTATGAGCACCTAAAAACAAACAATAAAGATGTTATGTGGTCAACAATCAGAATAATTTGAAAGTTACCGTGATGTGTGCCCTACTGATGCATTTGTTTAGATTAATCTAGGACTATTTTGGCTAAAACAATTATTTTTTTCCTTTGATTTTAACCTGGAGGAAAGGAGATTCATTGAAAAGTAGCAAAGGAACATTATCAGTCAGTGAACAGGAAAGAGGAATGATAATTGTCACTAGCTCACCTGGAAACTTCCTGGATCTCTTGAAGTAGACCTACATCGTCTGAAACTATCAAAGAAATAATTATGTGTGCGATGTAGAAAGGCATACAATATTCTTATTCTTACTTTTAGGGTTGCCTGGAGAAACAACTGCAGAGGAAGAGATCTGTCACAATGGACTCGTGGCTGCAGCCTCTGAGATTTATGACCTTCATTTCTCTTCATCCTCCTGTGATGAAGATGATACTATTCCTTATACAGTATAATCAACATTTAACAACTTGATTCTATGCTTTAACACCACGTTTTGGGAAGGAAGGGTTTCTTTGAATACAAATGATGATTTTAAAAAGATTTCTGGGTGGAAAAGAGGGAAAGAGTTTGATTTTAAAAATCTTCAAGAATTGCTTGAAAGTGTTCAATAAAACGAGTATTGTGCATTTTGCCCTTCTCTGTTTCATGCTTTGTTTATTTTGTTTCTTCCTTCATTATTCCCACATAACTGAACTGGCTTCCAATCATTCCTATGGCACAGGAGCATCCTGTGCAACCTAGCATGTAGTTGCTTCAAAGCCTGCCTCCACTTAACGGAGATCCTGATGCATCTCTTAATACAATTTTATGAAACGACCTTGAAATTGTTATGTGAAAACTCTAGGTTGGCATCCAAGGCCACACAATGTCTAGGGTTAACCTCCAATTCTATTAAAACTTGGCTTTTGCTCTACAGCTGGGGTGGGGAACGTTTTTTCTGCCAAGGGCCATTTGGATATTTATAACCGGGGACCGTGGGGGTGGCGGGCGGGGTTTCTGGGAATTCTGCAGACTGGGGGCTGGAGTTTGCAGGCGGGAGCCAATCACAAGCACTGGGGGGCGGGGTTTGTGGGCGGGAGCCAATCGCGTGGAAGAGGCGGGGTCTGCGGGCAGGAGCCCCGCGGGCCTTAAGCGGGAGCCCCGCGGGCCGTATACGGCCCGTGGGCCTGACGTTGCCCACCCCTGCTCTACAGTATAAGAAAAACTCATGTCTGAATTTAGAATTTGGTGACCATCTTCCTCCCATCCATTCACCTGGCAAATAACCGAGCATCCAAACAAGAGGGCAACATCAGCGAATTATTGATACAAGCCAAATTATTGTGATTTCTGCCATCCCAAACTTCTCACCTCATCTCCTCTCGAACTCTAGATATGCTGTCCTGTTTAAGCTAGTCCATTCTGTAGATCCTCAGTTCTAGGATGTAGTGAACAGTCATGGTTCCTCCTGTGATCACTGGACATGCAGAAATGTGAGAAGATTGCAGTGTATTCTGTTCTAGTAAGTATATGCACAAAACAGCAGGCAGCAGATGGCCGCAAAAGGTCATGGCAGCTCTTGGCTAACTTGGGGAATGCTCAGCTAGGCTCAACCTCAATGGGATTTGCAGCACTGGAGCCCTATTGAGAACTGAGGACTGAAGCTATTCTGTATTTCAAGGCTCCAGCATAAGGATGATTCAGTTTTTAGTTTGATAAGGAACTCGATATGTCTCCAGTCTTAATTTCCAAAAGGCAGGTGTGTTCCCACAGCCACGTGCAGCCCCATTTTGTAAACAGTAAGGTAAAGGTTCCCCACAAACATTTGTGCAGTCGTGTCCGACTCTAGGGGCCGGTGCTCATCTCCGTTTGTTAGCTGAAGAGCCAGCGTTGTCCAAAGATGCTTCCATGGTCATGTGGCCGGCATGACGCATGCGGAACGCTGTTACCTTCCCACCAAAGTGGTGCTATTAATCTACTTGCATTTGCATGCTTTCGAATTGCTTGGTTGGCAAGAGGTTGGGCTAGTGCAGGAGCTCACTCCGTCACGTGGGGCCAGGGATTCGAATCTCCGAACTTGCGATCTTCAGATCGAGAAGCCTGGCAGCTTACCTGCTGAGCCACCACGCCCCTGGTTTGGTAAACAGTACTTCAATGCTAAGATGAAATATGTTTTCATAAAAAGAAGTAAGTCCGTTAGTAAATAAATTAATCATGTACCATGTTCCAGTCAGCCTAACTTTAATGTTTGAAATGAAACATTCAAAGGTGATAGTTAAACTATTTGATGTTTTAATCGTTTCTATAACACATGACATTAAGTCTGTAGCTTGAATCATGTCAACTGGATTTCTATTTTCTCAGTGGAAACGTTTCGCTCCTTATCCAAGGAGCTTCTTCAGTCTGAGCAAAGTTAGTAAGGGAATCCTTAAATATGTTTCTAGGTGGCTGTGTGACCTTACACCTGGGGCTAGGTCATGGTTATATTGAGATGTTATTTTAAGTTCTTTTATCATCTAAAGGAGGATCGTTAAGATCACCATGCTGCTGTTGAGCTTGTGAAATGGTCTTAATCTTCCTAGGCACAGAAGACAAAGCAGGAAGGAAGATGGGGGAAAGGTTGTGCCTGAGGCCCCCACCTCTATTCAAGGAAGGATTTTCCAAGTTGGCGGCGGTTTTGCTGGTGGGCACGTCGTTTTTTGCGTTTCTCCGGTCAGGAGTGGTTTTTTGTTATTTTTTTCCGTGAGCCTGGCCGCCCGTTCCTAGGGGCGCGCCAGGGCCGTTTGTAGGAGGGTTTTAAACAATAAAAAAATCGTGTCATTTCCTAAAATCGTGTCATTTCCTAACCCTAACCCTAAGTAAATATCAAGGGCAAACAGCAAAACATTATGGCCAATGGAGCACATTGTAAGAGGTGGGATTTTTCTTCCTTACTGAATGACCCGGGGGGGTGGTAAGTCCCCCTTAGAGCCCCTCCCCTTTGGTAGAAGGAAGCTTGATAAGAATAAATTTTACAGGAGCTGAAAGAAATATGGCTTGTCAAGTCTCTGGGGGATTCAGCTTTTTTTTAAAAAAAAATTGTTTTATTACATTATAGAATACAAAAAATAACCAAGTACACTGCTAGTCATACAATAGGAACTGAAGACTATTAACACTGTAGTGATGAAAGTAAATTGAACCTTTCAAATATAACGTTTGCTTCCTTGTTCTTTCTCTGAAGAATCCCTGATCAAACACAAGAAGACCATTGCCCTCTTTTGAAAAGTTTCTAATCTTAGGAAGCCATAAATAATGACTGAGAAAGATATAGATACTGTATATAAAATATAGCATAGAAGTGGGAATGATTGTCTCAATTAAAAAAAAACTAGGAGAGAGAATTACGTGGTAGCCCAACAGATGTGGAAAAGACAAAGCAAAGCAATGTTTAAAAAGTTCTAGCGAATGTGGCCTCAAAGAAAAGCTTTCATAAGCTGTTCTGTCACTGGCATTACTAACATGGACCATGCTGTTTAGGTCCCCCAAATTGCACCTAAAATGGAATAATTATTCATAAAATGGATGAAATCTTCCCCACGTTTGTCAAAATTTCACAAGCTATCCTGCACGAATGCTGAAATGTTATTATGTGAGATTTCATGAGGAGATTTCAGCTTGTTTGCATGAGACCTCAGTTCAAGGGAACTAAAATCATAGTATTTTGGGATGGGGTGTTGTCAAGACATCCTATGCAATTGTGCAGGGTTTAGAAAGGTTGGGAACCCACTCCTTTCAAATGTATCTCGGCCATGTCAGAAGTGGAGAAATCTCTTCCGAGAGATTTCAGTCCATACTTGAAAGACAAGTTCTCAGGCAAGAAGCTTGATTTATTGGAACAGTTCTGTTCTTGATTCATCTGACTTTTTGTTCATTATTTATATATACAGTATTATGTTGTTATTAAATTATACTGAATGAATGAATATCTTTATTAAATCTTAGACCAGCCTTTACAATAAAAGAAAAGTTTAATCCAACAATTTGTGGTCATAAAAAAGGAAAACAATAAAACAGTGAAACAATATATCTAATTAAAAGTTTTGTGCAATTGTTTAACTTGATAAAAAATACTATTTGGCCACCTGGTGTGTGAGTGTAGAGTCAGTATCCCTTAAAAAGAAATAAATGTAAAATCTATCAGTATGACCCTCAAATTTAGAGTTTATAGGGAAACAACTTGGGGAATCATAAAAAGGACACCGTATGAGGACATGGGCAAGAGTTTCTACCTCCATGGATCCACAAGGGCAAATTCTCTGTAAATAAGGAGTCCCGTGAAATCTTCCTGCCAGCAGTGCTGAAGGGAGGGCATCAAAGTGGGCTCTGGAAAAGGCCCATCTATATTTGCGATATAATTTGGGAGCACCAGTAATATCATTTTGGCAATCAACGTCCCTAATTCTTTCTTTGGACAATCTTGGTCCAAAACAAGAAAAAGAACTCTTTCTGGCCAAACAACCTTTTGCCAAAGTAAGTGAGCAGTAAAATAGAAGAAATGTAGGGGACCATCCATCATTTTTTATTTATCAAATTTCATCACCGACCATCTCCCCCAAAAGAGGGACTCTTATCTTTGATAAGCAGTTGATCAGCTTGCCTGTGACAGTTCCTTAACCCCAAAATGGTTGATCTATCGTATGATGTCTTGGCTGTCCGGCATGTGATTTCTTCTTTAATAACTGCTCTGAATGTAATGCCCTCTTACATTCTCCTTTCCCAATATTGCAATCACAAACCATAGCATGATTCAAATTTAAATTGCATCCCCCAAATTTGATGAGAAATATATCCGGGGACTGCACAGACGGTGTGCATTTTATTCCCAAAGTCATGTGAGCGAGTGACATCCGGGGACTTTGCAGCCGATACACATTTTCTTGCCACATTTTCACTTGTGTGCAGGACCAGTGGAGGGAAGTACCTGTAAGATTACCTGGCTGGTAAAATCGGCTAGGGAGGTGACGTGTGGCTGGGTCCAGGGGATGATTAATACATCTCTTCGGGAAGGAGTGTTCACGGTGGCCTTTAAGGAGGCGCTGGTGCACCCCCTCCTCAAGAAGTCATCCCTGGACCCTACTGTACTAGACAATTTTCGTCCTGTCTCCCACCTTCCCTCTTTGGGAAAGGTGGTTGAGAAAGTGGTGGCACTGCAGCTTCAGAGGATCCTGGAGGAAGCAGATTATCTAGACCCCTTTCAGTCAGGTTTCAGGCCGGGATATGGGACAGAGACTGCATTGGTCATGCTTATGGATGATCTCTGGCGAGGGCGGGATGGAGGGAGTGCATCCATCTTTGCTCTCTTGGACCTCTCAGCGGCTTTCAATACCATTGACCATGGTATCCTTTTGGGTTGGCTTAGGGAGTTGGGGATGGGTGGCGTAGTTTTGCGCTGGTTCACCTCCTTCCTCCAGGGCTGTTCCCAGTCAGTGGTGATAGGGGAGGAGAGATCCGGCCTGTGACCTCTCTTATGTGGGGTGCCACAGGGTTTGGTGCTCTCCCCTCTCCTGTTTAACATCTATATGAAGCCGCTGGGTGAGATCATCCGTCACCACGGGATGAGGTATCATCAATATGCAGATGATACTCAATTGTATATCACCATCCCGGGTGAAGTAAGTGATGCAGTCAATGTCCTCTCTCAGTGCCTGGGGGCTGTGGGGGTCTGGATGGGGAACAACAGGCTTCAGCTGAACACATGCACTTCCTGACTTTCTTTCGTTCTTTAGGTTTAGGACACTGACCCCCTGCTAAACATCTCCTCTAAACAACTTCACAAACAACCCAAACTACTTTGTGTGCTCTTCTCAGAGCTGAGAGCCATTGAGTTCAATTAGACTTACTTAAAAATGTCTATAGAATTGCAACCTAATATCAAGAAATACAATAAAAGCTCTGCCCTTTGGATCAAACTTAACATTATGTAAATACACGAGTGCCATTAACCAGTATCTCTTTGGTAACGTTGGCAGTAAGAAATGTATTACATAGCATGATACTGCATATGTATTCTGTGTTTCATGATACTTGGACACCAGGGGCCTTCAACAGGTACGAGTAGCTCACTGGGTGGTAGGCGATGGCTCAACAACTTCTCACCAGGGAATCTGCTTACCTTCCACAATGTAAGGTGGTGAGACGTTACTCTTTTGATATAGAGCCAGTGACAAGCGACTCCTTTAGTTACGTCAGGAGAGGTCTTATTCCTTACAAAGTGCCCATCTTCTCTAGATGCTGGTGTTAGAGATATTGGGTTTCAACCAAGCACGTCTCACACAAGCTTGAAGGAGGGGCAGTCCTGCTGCAACCTAATCTTACTTGCTTTGTGTGGGAGGGGCTTGAAAATCCAATTTCTTGTTACTCTACTTCTTTTCTTTCTCTTTTCCTGCTTGAATCTCCACCTGGGAGGATGGTCATCCATGGCTGTCCATGTTGCTCATACTCATATTCAGCAAGGCCACAATAAGAAGACCATGGGTTTGGTCAGAACCTATTGCTCGCACAAATGAACCATCCTCTGCTACCATAAAACTGATCTACAATAAAACTTTAAGCTATTTTTCTGTAACTTTACATTAACGTGTGAAGTGTGTTTATTTGACTCTGAACTTAATTGAGCCTTATGTGCAAGATTATTACAGGACACTTTTTACTCTGCTAAATTAGATAAACGCTGCATGGGTTTTTTTGTTACTAGGATTCCAGAATTCCCCAACATAGGGTTATGGGCCCAGATCAGCCTATGAAAAAGGGATTCTTTGGACTCACAGCCAAGAAACTGCTTGCACATATATTTTTTTAAAAAAGCTAAATTCAGATTTCCCCCCTTCTTTTAACAATGGAAAGAGAGGAGGGGCTCCTGCCCATTCCAAAGCTGAATGAAGATAATTTCTCAGCTTGGCTATACAGACTAAGGTTGCAATTGGACTTTGAAGAATGTTTATTTATTTATTTATTTATTTATTTATTTATTTATTTATTTGATTTATATAACTGCCCATCTCCCCCATCGGGGAACTCTGGGCGGTTTACAATAAAATAGTTAAAATCGAATATAAAATATAAAATATAAAACATCAATTATACAATATATAAAAAATAATAAATAATTATAAATCCAGATGGACGATAGAATTAATAAGGAAGGACATTATAAGATTAAGGAATTAGCCACCCCCATGAGGAACTATCCTTTCCTCCTTCCCATGCCAGGTGGCAGAACCAGGTCTTCAGTTCTTTCCTAAAGGTCGGGAGGGAGGAGATCTGTCTCAACTCTGGGGGCAGGATGTTCCACAGTGTGGGTGCCACCACAGAGAAGGCCTGCCTCCTAGACCCCATCAGATGACACTCTTTAATTGATGGGGTTCGTAGCAGGCCCTCTCTGAATGACCGGGTGGGGCGGGTCGATAAAATGGGGATAAGACGGTCCCTCAGGTATTCTGGCCCCATGCCATGTAGGGCTTTAAAGGTGATAACCAACACCTTGAATTGTACCTGGAAGCAAACCAGCACCCAATGCAGCTCGCGGAGCAAAGGTGTTATATGTGCAGATCTTGGCGCACCCAAAATTGCTCGCGCGGCCGCATTCTGCACCAGCTGAAGCTTCCGGATAGTCTTCAAGTGTAGCCCCATGTAGAGTGCATTGGAATAATCTACATGGGAGATGACGAGAGCTTGAGTGACTGTTCGGAGGGCATCGCGATCCAGGAATAGGCGTAACTGGCGCACCAACCGAAGTTGTGCGAAAGCCCTCCTAGCCACGACTGCCACCTGCTCTTTGAGCAGGAGTTGTGAGTCTAGAAGGACCCCCAAGTTCCGCACCAGTTCCGAATGGGGCAGTGCTACCCCATCGAGAACCAAAGATGATAATTTCCCAGAAGACGCTAAGCCATCAATCCACAGCCATTCGGTCTTGCCAGGGTTCAACTGAAGCCTGTTGTTCCCCATCCAGGCCCTCACAGCCCCCAGGCACTGGGACAGGGTGGTCACTGCATCACTTACTTCACCAGGGATGGAGATATACAATTGAGTATCATCAGCATACTGATGATACCTCATCCCATGGTGTCAGATGACCTCACCCAGCAGTTTCATGTAGATGTTAAATAGGAGAGGAGAGAGAACCGAACCCTGTGGCACCTCACACAGGAGCGGCCACGGGTCAGATCTCTCCTATTACCACCGACTGGGAGTGGCCTCAGATCAAGGAGGTGAACCAGCGTAAAGCTACACTGCCCACCCCCAACTCCGTAAGCCACCCCAAAAGGATACCATGGTTGATGGCATCGAAAGCCGCTGAGAGATCCAAGAGAGCAAGGATGGATGCACTACCTCCATCCCACTCCCGCCAGAGATCATCCATAAGCACGACCAATGCAAGCTACCCCTCCCTCTGGGCCCAGCCAGGTTTCAGTAATACATGCCAGGTCTGCCCCTCTCTCCGTGATTAATTCACTTATGAGAGGGGCTTTGTTGTTTACTGACCTGTCATTGAGCAGCAGCACCCGAAAACCGGGGCCCTCGAGGATCTGCTGTCCAGAACCTGGGGTTGAACTCGGAGGACCGGAACACGCCACCGGTACTAAACACCAGGGGCGCCTTCCCCGAAGATGGCCTGTCCTCCAGTTCCCATCACAATATCTCCTGCCCGTCACCACCTCGATCGGATTGCCCACATTATAGTCCCCAGAGTTCCCTGGCCCGGTCGCCCCCACTCCCGGAACCCTCGAAAACCTGGATCTAAGTGGGGATCTCTTCCATACATACATCCTTTCACTCTCAATCTTCCTGGGGAGTCATAGGCCACCCGCGCAACCAGCTAAAGCTCTCGGCACTGGTAAGCCCCAATTGCCCCTTCCATTCACCATCCAATCACTCACTATGCCCCCTGTGGCCTCTCTCACTAGCCACAAAGGGGCAAACAGTCACTCCTACCTACCCTGTCTCCCACTCAGGTTTAGGTACTCTCACAACCACATACAATCCTGGACCCCCTCCCGCAACTCTCACTCACGGGGGGAACCACACTCACACAAGAGACCCCACAATTTTTCTGCTGCCCTGGCAGCGGGGGTGGCTGTCCTTCAAGTAACCAGCAAGCTAACACTATTGGGACGATCTTCATTAATTCCAATAGTGGAGTCCAGATATAAACTATACAAGTCCGTCCTATCCCAGGAGCACCCCAGTTCCAGTTCATCGATCTTGGTGAGGCTGCTTCGCCCAGGACCACCAACATTCTACCAGCCACAGTCACTCCACCACCTACCACGACCAGTTTCACATCGGCAGGCCACGCCAAACTCTGCTGGTCTCCACAGCCTCCGCAGTCGTCTCGGTGCCAGTGCTGGCCCCAACTGGCCTCCACCGGCCACCGCAGGCATCACCCCTCTGACTGATGAGGCCACCTTCTCCACAGGCACCCACTCCTCGCTGGGGCCCCCCAGGTTTGCCAAACCCGTCGGACTCCGCCGCACTGCGTCGCTCTGTCCGGGAAGGCTACCAGGCTCCACCAGGTTCCGCCAAGCCCCGCTGGGCCGTGCCTCTAGTAACTCCGCTGGGCTGCCACTCCTCAGCTCTATTGGGCCTACCAGGCTCCACCAAGTTCCGCTGAGCCACGACTCCGGCAACTCCGCTGGGCCCAAGAAGAAGCCTCGGTCCGTCGCACCAGGTTCTGCCCGGCCTCCACCAAACTCCCACCAGGCCAATGGCTCCAGCAACTGGCTGCAAGACCGCTGGGCCACAACTCCGCTGCAGCCACGGCCCCAACCGCCGAACTCCGCCGCGGCCCCAACCGCCAAACTCCGCTCGCTGCTCACCGCTCCCTCTGGAGACGTCCGCTCACCCCAAACCCCCGATGCAGCCTCTCGAGTCCCCAAGGTAGAATTTGTGGGGTATAAGGAGGGTTCTTTCAGGGGCTTTTGGGGCTTACGGCTCAATTCTCCCGGAGCAGCAGCCGGCGTCTGCTTGCGGTCGCCATCTTGGATTTAGATTTATTTAGTATATGTGTTCTGGATTCACCTAAACCCAGAACAGATGATAATGATGAAGCCAGTAGACAATGGATTAAGAAAGACAAAAGGGCTAAAATTCTCATTGCCAGATCAATTCCTGATCACAGACTAGCAGAGATTAAAGATATTCCTACTGCAAAAGGAGTGGTTGAGAATTTGTGCATTTTGTATTCAGAACATGATGACCAAAAAGCCATTTCTCTGTTGAGAGAGCTGATTACATCTAACTTTGCAAATGCAGGAGACATTAATGAACATTTATTAAAAATGCAGTCAATATTTGAAAAATTAAGCACAGTTCAAAACCTAAAGAATGAAAGATTAGAAATGTCTCTCTTGCTAAGCATGCTACCAGATAAATTTTATCCTTAACACAAAATCTGCAAGAGATGAATTTGTCTCAATTGTTTGGCGCCATTAGGTCTGAGAATCGCAGACGGAATAATTTGCATTTGAATAGACAGCCTGCAAAAGACCAGACCTACCCGGCAGCAAGGGGGAAGGGTGAGCAGCCTGCTCATCAGTAAAACAAAAGCCCCACAATCTGCCACAATTTTAAGAAGCCTAGACACATAGCTAGATTTTGCAGAGGCAAAGACAGGAAAGATTTTTCAAAAGAGAAGTCTTCCAGAGGAAAAATGGCTATGCATACAGTTTTCAGAGCAGAAACAGTCCTTGGAGTTAATTCCAATACTTCCACAGGGCAATGGATACTTGATTCAGGCACGAGTAAACATTTATGTGGAAACAGAGGATTTCAGTGAACTAAATGAAAAGCCAGAAGGCAGTATAAACTTGGCAGATGGGAATTCCATTTCCATTGAAGGCAAAGGGAATATACCCTTGAGATGTTTCAAGAAAGGAGGACACAAAGGCCTTGTGGTGACAGATGCATATTATGTCCCACAATTAGCTGCAAATTTACGAAGTGTCCCAACATTGAACAGAAAAGGGTGCAATGTAATATTTAAAGCCAACAACACATGTGAAGTAACATATGGAGGAGAAATTTATGTTACAGGTTTTGAGAAGGATGGAGTTTACCAGGTGAACTGTGAACAATCACGTGGATGAAGGTTCTCAGTCATCCAGGTGGAACAGTCTGTGGCTTGAATCATGTCAACTGGATTTCTATTTTCTCAGTAGAAACGTTTCACTCCTTATCCAAGGAGCTTCTTCAGTCTGAGTAAAGTTAGTAAGGGAATCCTTAAATATGTTTCTAGGGTGGCTGTGTGACCTTGCACCTGGGGCTAGGTCATGGTTATTTTGAGATGTTTATTTCTAAGTCCCTTTATCATCTAAAGGAGGATCATTAAGATTACCTTGCTGCTGTTGAGCTTGCGAAATGGTCTTAATCTTCCTGGGCACAGAAGACAAAGCAGGAAGGAAGATAGGGGAAAGGTTGTGCCTGAGGCCCCCACCTCTATTCAAGGAAGGATTTTCCAAGTTGGCATAAATGGATTCCTTGACCCCTCTCTCAAACCACCTATCTTCTCTGTCTAAAATGTGAACATTAATGTCCTCAAATGAGTGTCCTTTTTCCTTTAGATGAAGATAAACTGCTGACTCTGGTCCTGTGGTGTTACTTCTCCTGTGTTGGGCCATCCTCCTGTACAAAGGTTGTTTGGTTTCTCCAATGTAGAGTTCAGAGCACTCCTCACTGCACTGGATTGCATACACTACATTGCTTTTCTTGTGTTTTGGAGTTTGATCTTTGGGGTGTACAAGCCTCTGTCTCAGTGTGTTGGTGGGTTTGAAATATACAGGTATGTGGTGTTTGCGAAATATCCGTTTTATCTTTTCAGACACGCCAGCCATGTAAGGAATGACCAGGTTCTTCCGTTTACTCTGAGCCTCAGCCCTATCTGTTGCTGTTTTAGGTCTGGTAGACTTAGATTTAGTGAAGGCCCAATTTGGATATCCACAGGCCTTCAGAGCTGTTCTCAGGTGCTGTTTTTCATTCTTTTTGGAATCCATGGAGGTGGGGAGGGTTTGTGCTCTGTGTGATAATGTCATCACACAGAGATGATGTCATCAGGACATTATCACACAGAGCACAAACCATCCCCACCTCCATGGATTCCAAAAAAGAATGAAAAACAGCACCTGAGAACAGCTCTGAAGGCCTGTGGATATCCAAATTGGGCCTTCACTAAATCTAAGTCTACCAGACCTAAAACAGCGACAGATAGGGCTGAGGCTCAGAGTAAACGGAAGAACCTGGTCATTCCTTACATGGCTGGCGTGTCTGAAAAGATAAAACGGATATTTGGCAAACACCACATACCTGTATATTTCAAACCCACCAACACACTGAGACAGAGGCTTGTACACCCCAAAGATCAAACTCCAAAACACAAGAAAAGCAATGTAGTGTATGCAATCCAGTGCAGTGAGGAGTGCTCTGAACTCTACATTGGAGAAACCAAACAACCTTTGTACAGGAGGATGGCCCAACACAGGAGAAGTAACACCACAGGACCAGAGTCAGCAGTTTATCTTCATCTAAAGGAAAAAGGACACTCATTTTGAAGCAGGTAGGCCCAAAAGTCTCCTTTTGATATTAGAAGCTTAATTAACATTTCTCTGTTGCAAACATAAGACAGAGATAGAAGTCTTGCTCAATGTTCTTGCATGCATACTAACCCTTGTAACACAAAGGTGCAGACATTGTAAGTTCCCTAAACTTCCCTAAACTCACAGATGGTGTACGATAAGTTCCCCTTTTGTTATCCTGTTTTGATGTGCTAATTATAAACTGCTGAGCTTGTGACACGTAAGATGACAACTGCTGATTCTATGTCTGAACAATCTGTCTGAACAAGCTGAGCTTGTGACACGTAAGATCTTGTCATATCCTGATTGTCTGGATTGCAAAAACCTATAAAAGATTAGCCCTGGGTGTGACCCAGTGTTCAGACTTGCTGAGTTATCGCTCTGAACCTTGCTAGCAATAAACCTGTGTTCTCTAACCTTGGTGGTCTCGCGTCCTGTTATTGGGAAGGTGAGTTTTCCCGCTACATTTCTGGCGACCGCGGCAGGACACGACTGGGCCCTGAGGCCCCTCTGGAGGGTCGCCACGCTCACAGGGATTCGGTAAGTCAAGGGGAATTTCCCAGGCGCCATCGGACACTTTTTGTTCCGAGGGACTTCCCAGTGACGCCAGCTCCCTGTAGCGCCGGTTGATGCCTTCAAGAACCACTTGCGAGGAACTGAGACCAGGCAGAACCCCAGCACTGGAAGACGTGGAAACAAGCCCTGCAGGCGAGTATTGGGGAAGGGAGCTCCCACAGAGAACGACTCGAGACGACGGGAGGGGTTGATCACCCCCGAGGCGAACAGGGGCCAGAGTTGGCCGGCTGCGGTTCCTCGAAAAAATCCCTATTGAGTCGGGGATGTACCGGTGAGACCGAGGTGAGAAGAAAAAAAACAAAAAAAACAAGGAAAAGGAGGGGAGGTTGTGTGTTGTGATTGCTGTGTGAATGTTCGCTGCGTTTCCCAACGGTGACCGTTGAATGTCCGGCACCCTGGGCCAGTGAAAAGCGAGTGAAGTCTGCAGTTCCCAGTGGAGACCGTGAGTGTGGGCTCCTGGGGTCAGGCTTGAGAGCGTGACCAGTCCCTCTATGTTATCCCAAGAGTGAAGGACCCCTTACCTTCCTCTCAACCCCCCTCCCTCATTGTCTTGTCTGGTGCCCTGGGAGGAATATGGGTGGAGGAGGTAGTGTGCCCTCTACCCCCTTAGGATGCATGATGAAGCATTTTAAGTCTGCGTATGTCAGTCAGGACTACGGCATTAAGTGGAGCAGAATGCAGTTAAAAAGCTTTTGTAAGGGAGAATGGCCAACCTTTCAAGTTGGGTGGCCGGCCAAGGGTACATTTGCCATCCCACAGAAGGCCATCCCGATCAGGCCCCCTACATCGATGTGTGGCTCAATTTAATCCAACACATTTCAGCCCCTTCGGTGGAAACCCCTTTCAAGATAGTTGTTCTGTAGGATAAATAGCCTTTAAAGGCTGCCAGCGTGTGCTGGGAGGCTGTTTGTGGGAGAGCAATAACCTTTAAAATTAGCCAGCGTGTGCTGGGGGGTTATTGGGAGACAGGACCTTAAATTTATCTGGTGAACAAGTCCAGCGCATGCTGGAGGTTCTAGATAAGGACCTTAAATTTGGTTACCAAATAAATCCAGCGCTTGCTGGAGGTCCTGGATCTAAGAGAAAATAACATTCAGAAGAGAACAACTTTCAATTGTGCGGTCCCTCGACTGCACTCCTCCCCCCCCCCACCCATTCATTCCTGTTTATTTATTTATTTATCACTCTTATCACTGTTCCTGTTAGCTCCTCATGGGCTTCCGCTGCCGGCCACGGGCGGCTGCCGCGGCCAGCGGAGACGCAGGGCCGGTGAGGATGGAAAGAACAGGAAAACCCAAAAAAAAACCCTTTAAATGTGTTTTAAGAAACTGGAAGCTTTTAAAACCCAAGGCGGCAAGACCCCTGCAAGTCACACCTTGGAGCCTTTTGCTCCAATGTCTGGCCATTCTATCCGCCTATTTACGGCTGCCACTGGCCCCACCATGGGACATTGGACTCTGATTATCTCCAAGCATTATTTAATTACTTAATCTCAATGGCCGAGCAGATTCACTGGAACAAGTGGCATTTTTGTTCCTAACAAGCTGCTCTCAGCCGCACCTCCCTACCACCTCCAGAAGGAGAGGGGGAGGAAGATGGCATCCCTACGCCCCCCCGCCAACAAAGTGATATTAAAACTGCTCCTTGTTAGCCAAAAGTGCCCCAAAGGTCTAGAGAGAACTGTAAAAAAAACTCCAAGCCCTTATGGCTGCATTCACTGACAAAGAAGGAAAAATGCATAAACAGGCTAACATTCAGCAAGAAATCACTTACCGTAAGAATACGGGGGCCATCCAACTGCTGTCAGCTAAGCCTCCAAAATGTGTGTGTGTGCCTGAAAGGGTGTGTTTCAGTTGTAAAGCAAAGGTTTGAAATTGTGAGAGTTTGTCTTTTTCCCTCCCCCTTGCCCAAATCTCCCCTGTCATGTTTCAATAAAAGCCTCTGTTTTGTACAGTTTGAATGCTGTTTTCCTGCCTTTCGCCCTTGCGGGGGAAGAGGAGGGGGGAGAAATATGCCCACAAGAGCTCTGCTTCTAATGAGCAAAATTAGAATGCTGAGAAGTAACAGGGAAAATGCACACAGAAGTTCCTCTCGCCTGTGTTGGCTCCCTAGAAGCATGTAGATAGAACTGGGAATTTTCCGGAAGATGGGCGAGGAGACAGAGGAAAAGGCAAGGATTTTCCGATGCACAAGGGGTTGATAATAAATCAGCTAAACTTTGGACCCCTTTACTAGAATTTTATCTGAATATTAACTTATGAGTGTGTGGTTGTGTGTGTATATTTTCAGTTTGTTGAACTGTGTGGTGTGTGAATAACAAAAAAAAAAAAAGAAGAGTTTTTTATTTCTGAAGATTTTGGCAATAATGGAGCCTCCATGGATTGGCATAGTCTATCTGAAGGTTTTGGTTTTTTTTCCGTTTTTGAAAATTTTTACTGCAAAAGCGGTCTACTCCTTACATTACATTATGTCAATGCTAATTTCTCTTTTCTAACCTCCTAGGCATGTTTTTGGATTTTATTTTTATTTTTATTTTTATGCATGTTCTACCTCACACATCAGAAGTTGCTGATGTGGTGAGTGCATGCGTGGGGGAAAGGAATCATATCCTGGGAAATTAAAGATTTTGCATACCCTGAGCTATTTGTTTTTGCTTCTGTAACACGCTTAAATGCATTATTTGACTATAAGCTATTTGGACTGGTTCAGTAATATTTTCACTGATTAGGGATGCTTTGTTTTTCTGGTTTTACTTGCTCTGGGAAATCTTTTCTCTTTGCTTCCAACTGTCTTCCATTGATGGGATAACTGTTATTACCACACATTGCTTGAGCCCAGCCTTCCAAAGTAATAGTAATTACTGAGTGTTACTACTCAGGTGTGTTCCTCATGAGTGCACCCCTTTGGTGGGCTGGCCTCTAGCGAATAGCAGTTCGCTTGTTTATACAAAGGGAGAAATGTAAGGATTAGCTTAGCATAACCTACGCCATCAGCCTGGCGAGTGGAGAGGGACCCCGCCCAACCCCTGAGGCTACCCTTGCGTAAACCCACATGAAAGTTCTCCCCTTCTGGTGACACTCCGGAAGCTGTCCCTCTACGAACGGGAGATGAAGACAAGGCTTCTCACCCCTTGCAGGTGTTGCTCCAGAGGCCAACACCCATCGCACGGGCTATGAGGCTCCTCTCTTATTTGGTTGCAAAAGGGGGGCCCACGGGATGGATGCACACCAAAGGTTGAGAGCCACTGCTTGCATCCGTGAGGGCCTCATGCCTTCCATCTGGGTGGTTATGATTCTCCTGCTAATTAGTATTGTCATTAACTTCCTTTACCTATTCAGCATTCTGCTTGCGAAAGGGGGGAATGGTGACGAGGGTGGCGATGGGCCAGGAGAGACAACTTGCGATTGGGTAACCGTAACCCCACTCCCCGAGGCCCAGCCTGAAACTCCTCCTCCAGGAGATAGCTCCCCAGGTGGGTGCTGGGACTCCCAGGCACCTGCACCAGTTCCCCTCATGGCTCCGCCCCGAAGGCAAAGAGTCACCCATGCTGCTACACAAAGTCCAGTTAATTGTTCGCAGTGTGTTACGTGGGCCCAGGTGGGAAACGTTAAGCAACACACCCTCCTGTACCATACTCAACGCCCAACGGACTGCAAACCTCAAGGGTCCTGTGCCACACAGGGAAAGGTGTTTACTGTGTAAAGGCAAGAAAGGAGACATAACCTGCTACAACCCTCAGACTGAGGTTAGGTACAACGTCTCCGTGTGGGCGGGCCTGGGAATGGTGTCCTCCAGTGGGGTCCGCCCGACCTTGTATTACCTAAACCACACAGTAAGCCCTAAAACCTCTGCTGGCTGGAACTTGGAGTTTGACGTTTGTGAGGCCATGGATAAAATAGCTTACACCTCCTGTGGAAGCCAGGCCTGGTGGGACACATATAAGCGTAACAGCAAGTATTTATGTGCCAGAAGCCCACCCAGACCAGCGGACTCTCCCTCCCCTGACAACCCTTGCCGTTGGTGGCCACACCCCGACCACCCTCGCTCTTTTGCCTGGGCTACCATGTGTGCGGGGTCTTTTCGAGGCTTCAATAAGTTTGGGGGGTGTGTCAGCGCAGATAGTAAGTGGCTACATATCTTGCTTGTGGCGGGCAGGAGGAACTCCCATTGGGGACTTGCAATGCCTCGGGTTCTGGAACAACTCCTGGACTGACTGGCAGAGCCCAGGGAACCTCACAGCCCCTGATCCCTTTAACTTCTCATCTATCTCTCTAGCAAAGGACACCACAGACAAAATCCGCACTGCAGTCTATCAAAACCGCCTGGCCCTAGACTTCCTGCTTGCTAAGAAGGGTGGAGTCTGTGGTAAGTTTAACCTCACCAACTGCTGCCTGCAGATTGGGGAGACTGGCCAGGTCGTCCACCAGCTAACCACCGAGCTACAACACCTCACTTATAACCCTCCACAGGAGTGGAAAGGGTTTACCCTTCAGGATTGGCTTGATGGCTGGGGCCTTCCCAAACTGCCAGGGCTTAAGGTAATTGTTGGCGTTGTGGGCCTCATCGCCGGAGGCTGTGTCATTCTCCCTTGTGTCCTGCCTATCTTTGCCCAAACCATTTCTACCTCAATCTCCCTCCTCATAGATAAACAGGCCGCAGTGAAAGCTATGGCCTTGTGGGACTACGAAATGCTCACTACCTCCCGAGAGGACAACCCCTATGCTGAAATAAGTGGAACTCCACAGTAATTAGGGAATTTTGGTGGAGTTCCAAAGGGGGGAATGAAGCAGGTAGGCCCAAAAGTCTCCTTTTGATATTAGAAGCTTAATTAACATTTCTCTGTTGCAAACATAAGACAGAGATAGAAGTCTTGCTCAATGTTCTTGCACACATACTAACCCTTGTAACACAAAGGTGCAGACATTGTAAGTTCCCTAAACTTCCCTAAACTCACAGATGGTGTACGATAAGTTCCCCTTTTGTTATCCTGTTTTGATGTGCTAATTATAAACTGCTGAGCTTGTGACACGTAAGATGACAACTGCTGATTCTATGTCTGAACAATCTGTCTGAACAAGCTGAGCTTGTGACACGTAAGATCTTGTCATATCCTGATTGTCTGGATTGCAAAAACCTATAAAAGATTAGCCCTGGGTGTGACCCGGTGTTCAGACTTGCTGAGTTATTGCTCTGAACCTTGCTAGCAATAAACCTGTGTTCTCTAACCTTGGTGGTCTCGTGTCCTGTTATTGGGAAGGTGAGTTTTCCCGCTACAATTTGAGGACATTAATGTTCACATTTTAGACAGAGAAGATAGGTGGTTTGAGAGAGGGGTCAAGGAATCCATTTATGCCAACTTGGAAAATCCTTCCTTGAATAGAGGTAGGGGCCTCAGGCACAACCTTTCCCCTATCTTCCTTCCTGCTTTGTCTTCTGTGCCCAGGAAGATTAAGACCATTTCGCAAGCTCAACAGCAGCAGGGTAATCTTAACGATCCTCCTTTAGATGATAAAGGGACTTAGAAATAAACATCTCAAAATAATCATGACCTAGCCCCAGGTGCAAGGTCACACAGCCAACCTAGACACATATTTAAGGATTCCCTTACTAACTTTACTCAGACTGAAGAAGCTCCTTGGATAAGGAGTGAAACGTTTCTACTGAGAAAATAGAAATCCAGTTGACATGATTCAAGCCACAGACTGTGAACAATCACCACCAGATGTCAGCCTCGCCTGCCAGCAGCAGCAGCAGCAAAAAGGACAACAGTGCCACCACCTGGCACCGGCGCTTTGCACATCGTGTATTTGATGCATTTTTTAGGATGAAGAAGGAAGATATGGTAAGAGACCTCGAACTAAGCAATCGTGAAAAGTGCCAATCAAGGTGTGTAGTGTGCATCAAAGGCAAAGCCACCAGACCAGCCATACCCAACCAAGCCACTTGAACTTATTCACACCGATTTGTGTGGACCTCTTCAAGCATCAGCTGGTGGAAATAAATATGTTATATGCTTTATAGATTATTTTTCCAGGTACTGTGTAACCTACCTACTGAAGGAAAAATCCCAGGCACCCGACATGTTGAAGGCGTATGTAGCCATGGTGACCAACAAGTTCAACAGGACCCCTCAAGCCCTCCAGAGTGATCGGGGAGGTGAGTTCCTATCTAACACCATGCAAACATACCTGACACAACTAGGCATAGAGCACAGATTAACCACTCCTTACACGCCAGAAAGCAATGGGGTGGCAGAACGGAAAAATCACTCACTAATGGACATAGTAAGGTGTATGCTGTTAGAGGCAGATCTACCTGACAAATACTGGGCAGATGCTGTGATGACAGCTACATACTTGCAAAACAGACTGCCAACCAGAGCCAACAAGGTAACACCTTTTGAGCTATGGCATGAGCGCAAACCAAACGTGAAACATTTGAGAGTGTTTGGATTGAAGGCTTACGCCCATGTTCCAAAAGAAAGGAGGTCCAAGCTAGATCCCAGAGCTGAAGAAGGGGTCATGATTGGCTATGCTCCAGGAAGCAAGGGATACCGAATCCTGAACCCAAAAACGGGGAGAGTAGACGTATGCAGAGTGGTGTACTTTGATGAGAGGGAGAGAGGCTGCCACACTCAAGCGGGAGATGCCTGCATACCAACCAGCAGTAGCAGTTACCAGCCTGAGATGTTCAGTCTGATGCCAGAAGACACTACCACACCGACCCAGAGGGAGATGGAAGCCCAGGAAGAAACTCCACCAGAGTCAGATGATGAGGCTGAGGGTGCAGAAGGTGGTGAACCACCAAATGCTGCTCCTGAACCTGGTCTGAGATGCTCATCATGACCCAACAGGGGGGTTCCAGCTGAGAGACTGTCCTACCTCGCAAGGTCATCGCAACCACAAGAATCTGCATCATGGAATGAGGTGCTGCACATGCCTGCAGATGAAGCAAGTAAGTGGAAGAAAGCAGCACAGGAGGAGCTAGATGCTCTACACACAAACAAGACATGGACCTTGACAGAGCTACCTAAAGGCAAGAAAGCCATAGGTTGTAAGTGGGTGTTCAAAGCAAAACAGGATGAGAATGGCAAAGTACAAAGGTACAAGGCCAGATTGGTAGCAAAACGCTACTCACAGAAATATGGAGAGGACTATGATGAATGTTTTGCTCTCGTTGTGAAACACACCACAATTAGAATGCCTCTAAGTCTAGCAGCATCCAGAAATATGGATGTTGAACACTTAGATGTTAAAACTGCATTTTTACATGGGGAGATACAGGAAGAGTTATATATGACACAGCCACCAGGTTTCACTAATCCCAATACGAAACATCTTGTTTGCAAACTACAGAAGGGGATTTATGGCCTGAAGCAGGCAGCCAGAGCATGGAACAAGAAGTTAAACCAAATACTTCTTGAGCAGGGTTTTGTTCAAGGAAAGGCTGACCCCTGTCTGTACACAAGACACAGAAATGGCAGGGATGTGTACATACTGTGTCATGTGGATGATTTAATGACCTGCCACAGTAACAAAAGGGATGTTGATGGTATTGTTTCCCTACTAAACAAAGAAGTAGAAGTGAAGCATCTGGGCAATGCCAACTACTACTTAGGGATATAGATTGAAAGAGAAGAAGATGGGAGCTTTCTTCTAAGTCAGAAGCAAAAGATCTTAGAGCCTAGGACTGCAAAATGCTAATCCTATGGCTACACCGATGGAAACAGCTTTCCACAAACAACATGAACCCAGCGATCTCCTACCAGAAAACAATGACAAAGCTCCTCACATGTGTCACCCTTTAGGAAATCAAGAGTCATTGGTGTTCTGGTAGGTTTTGCATTTGACATTTCAAGTTGACTCAACAATTGATCAATTTTTCTCTTCTGACTCAGATAGAATTCACCACACTTATCCCCAAACAAGGAATGTATACTTCACCCTGAAAAGACACATCAGCCATGGATCCATCAGCTAGAGCAACTTGTTGGATTTTAGGCCTGTTCTTTGTTAATAGCAACTGTTCATTGTTTACAATGATTTGGTTACAAGCAGAGTCCAAAAGCCAAGTCTCTGGGGAACGTTTACTCACAACCGTGAGCAAAGCAGACACTTGGGTACGTTGTCTAGGCGGTTGTTTCCCCTTCTTTTGCACGAACCTCTTTCCACTGGCACTACCGGCTGGGCGAGGTGGCTGGGGACAATCTCTCATGAAGTGTTGACTCGAGTTGCACCGAATGCATCTTCTTACAGCACACGCAGCCTCTGTTCCAGCTGGAAAACGCTGTGCAGAAGTCTCAGGAACAGCAACAGATGGCTTACCCTGCATCTTCTCCAGGTCACGAGCTTGCTGGATTTCTTGCAGCCGATTTGTAAGATAATCCACAGTAAGGTCTTGGGGTCTCAATGTCTGAGTTGCCTCGATGAGCATATCAAAGCTCTTGTCCAGGCTTGACAGGATGACACAAGCTCTCTGGGTATCAGGGATCACAACATCCCGCTCCTCAAGTTCAAGAAACAAAGTCTTGAGTTTATGGAGGTGGGTCATCACGTTTCCACAGGGCTGCAGCTTCAGGTTGTAAAGCTGACGTGATAGACCAACGATGGCAGCAGAGGTTTGATTGGAATAAAGGGCTTTGAGAGCCTCCCAACATGCATGTGCAGTGTCTAGATTGCTGATATGCAGTAGCTGCGATGATTCCAGTCCCAGAATCAAATTGCCATAAGCACGATCCAAACACAACTGCACTTCATCAGTAACGGGACCAGCTGCAGGTGTGTCTCTCACATACTTCCACAAACCTTCTTTTAGGAAGAAAGACTTGATCTTCACACACCAGGTCCGATATTTCATGCCATTCAAACGCTCAAAAGGCAGACTAGTTAGCCCTGCAGCAGCCATGCTGACCACTCAAAAAAAAAACACGTTTACTCCAAAATGCAGCCTCAAAAACAAACCCCTTTGTTACAGCCAGATCCAGCGCAGCAGACCATCCAGACTGGACCCATAACCTGTGGGGTGCAGCTGGCTATTGGGGTTCCAGGCGCAGAGTAATCCAAACAACGTGTTTTAAGGCTAACAATATCTTTATTGATAGCATAAGGCAATAATGGATGTATGGTGCATTATTGCAAAAAGGAAAAAACAAAGCATACGCAGAGTTCCATCACCAGAAGTGAGGAAAGAAAACATCATGGTCTGTGCAAAGACCAGGCATAGTTACAGTTCAGATACAAAGTACATGTAGATAGCAGTCAAAAGAAGCATAGAAAAAGCATGAGTGAGATGAGTACCCATAGTTCATAGTTGAATTATACCCATGGTTCAACATTCTGATTGGCTAGGCCATTTTTCAGCTTAACTTTTTAGTAACAGTTGTATTTACTATAAACCGCCATGGGATGGCGGTGTTACATATTGGCTTTCCCTCGGGACGCTGTTCTCATGGGAAAAGGATTGTTATCACATTTGTTTTGACTAGAGAAAAGCACATCTGTTGTTTACTGCTTTTTTGTTATGGGAAACGCTTACAGCAGAGGAACCTGGAAAATTCCACTTTCCAGGCTAGAGATTCATAGTGAAAATCCATTCATTTGAATCTTACATAGAATAACTTTAACAAAAAACTTTAACAAGGAGTGCCATAGGCAAGCTGCTGTATCTAGCCACCACCACTAGGCCGTACATAGCTGCTGCAGTGGGCATTCTATGTAGGAAAACCAGCACACCCACACAGAGAGACTAGACTGGTGTCAAGCGGGTGGGAAGGTACCTAAAAGGGACCATGCACCTAAAACTAAAACTGCCAGCCACTGAGAATCCTAGACTAGTGGGATTCACAGATGTGGACTGGGCAGTAGACATTGCTGGCTGCAAGTCCACCAGTGGTTATGCGTTTTTCTATGGGGGTGGAGCAGTAAGCTGGGGAAGCCACAAGCAAGGCACAGTTGCTCAGTCATCCACTGAGGCAGAATACATGGCAGCTACTGAAACATGCAATGAGATTAAATGGCTCAAGCTACTGCTTGCAGACATGAGAATAGAGGAACCAATCCCGGTTCAGATATTTGAGGACAACCAAAGTTGCATTAGACTCTCACAGTCAGAGAAGATTGGGGGGAGGACCAAGCACATTGATGTAAAGCATCATGTGGTGAGAGAGCTCCAACACCAAGGGTTAGTCAAGCTAGACTACTGTCCCACAGGGAACATGACAGCAGACATCTTCACAAAGCCATTGCCAAAAATCAATTACCAGGAACTGAGAGGGAAATTAAATCTCGTGGGACAATGAGACATGCAAAGGTTGAAAAGGAGGGGTGTTAGAGATCTTGGGTTTCAACCAAGCACGTCTCACACAAGCTTGAAGGAGGGGCAGTCCTGCTGCAACCTAATCTTACTTATTTTGTGTGGGAGGGGCTTGAAAATCCAATTTCCTGTTACTCTACTTCCTTTCTTTCTCTTTTCCTGCTTGAATCTCCACCTGGGAGGATGGTCATCCATGGCTGTCCATGTTGCTCATACTCGCATTCAGCAAGGCCACAATAAGAAGACTGTGGGTTTGGTCAGAACCTATCGCTCGCACGCATGAACCATCCTCTGCTACCATGAAACTGGTCTACAATAAAACTGTAAGCTATTTTTCTGTAACTTTACATTAACATGTGAAGTGTGTTTATTTGACTCTGAACTTAATTAAGCCTTGTGTTCAAGATTATTACAGGACGCTTTTTACTTTGCTAAATTAGATAAATGCTGCATGGGTTTTTTCTGTTACTAGCATTCCAGAATTCCCCAACAGCTGGAAGCCACAGAGCACAGAGAATGTAACAACAGGGCGGTAGCTTTGATGGCCCACCTGTTGGAGAGCTTGGTTAGAATTGTTTCATGCTGGATTTACTCTCTCCAAGCAGATTTTCTCAGGGTTTTCTTTCAATTTGTTACTTCATTATTGACCCCCATTTATCATAAGTAAAGATCCTTGCTTTCTTCTGCTTTAGATGGCAGAGATAATTCCTACCCCAAGGCCTGCTCCCACCTAGAGTTGTCTTCATGGTTAAAGGAGTGCATGAATGAATGAATTAATGTAGCTCCTTCTTGAGATGAAGACGTGTGTATTCCCAGTTTGGGAATCTGGCCTTCACTCTTTTAAATGCAGGTCAGCATCGCACAAGGAAGGTCTCGGGGGAGTTGTATGAAGTTCACTTCCTATACAGATAGACCAATTTTCAGCGATTCACAACTAATATGTAGACAACATGCATTGTCTATCTATTCTCTAAACTCCTGATTTTCAACTTTGCAAGCTATTTTTATGATTCTTTATCCCTTCCTATGAACCCTGGCGTTTCCTCACAAATGGCCTGTATGTAGAGTCTGGCCATCAGAGTTCACTCTTTCCGATTGTCAAGAATCAGATTCAGTCTTGTACGCTAAGGAAAAAAACATGACTGAGAAGAGTGGAGCAGGGAGCCAGTTAAGAACAAAGATGGAGTGCAGGACTGCAACCATATCTGGATTGCAACCACAGAGTTTCTTAATATAATTGTGCTGGAAAAAAAGGGGGGGCAGTAGAGTTGGAGAAGCAGGAGAAACCAAAAGCTGTTTTCACACTACAAACTTAACCTGGTTAATCAATTAACTCATTTTCTTGGCTTGCACAATACATTGAACCAAACACTAACTAATGTTAAATCTAACCAGAGTTAGCAAAGTTAGCATGTTGTGCTAATTCAGTTACTAGATTCATGACTGACTTAAGCAAGCATATTGTATGAATGCCGCAAATGAGTTTCTCTGTCCCTGGAAGGGAAATCAACAACCAAATGTCCTTAAAGTCCATTTCCCCAAAATGGGTGCATTTTGTGTACCTGGGTGTGTTTTAAGGACTGTTTGTCTGGTTAAGAGCCCTTCCAGTTTTCTTTTTATATGTATACTTTTTATTAAGATTTTAAAATATACATAGTTAAAAGTTAGAAACGAAACGGGAATAGAAATACAAATCAAAGAAAGAAAGAAAAAAGTGTAGAAAAGCAAAGAAAAGAAATAGAAAAATAGAAAAAGGTATAGAAATTAGTCGATCTATTACTTCCGATCTATCTATGGTCATAGGAATACATAAAAAAGATTTTTCTTACATGCTAGCATTTGATATGATTTTCATATACATTTCTTGTCTAATATATTTTATTATATAATATAATATAATCATCAAAACCCCATGCAAGCTTTGCTCCGCCTGCATTTTGCAAATAGTCCATCAACGGTTTCCACTCTTTAAGATAATATGTTGGGGTTTGATATACCCAGGAATTTACAGCTAGATATAAATTATATTGAGAGGCTTGATATTTTGTAAGCCATTGGAATTAAAATGCTATGTAGATAGTGATTGGGGTAATGATGTACATGATAGGAAATCAATGACAGGATTGATAATAATGTTTGGTAACACCTTAATTGGGTGGAGGTCTCGTAAACAAAGTTCAATCGCAGTATCAACTGCAGAGGCGGAGTACGCTGCATTATCTGATTTATGTTCAGAATTGATTTGGTATAGGCAATTGTTAATGGATGTAAATATAACAATTGAGGGTCCTATATGTGTATACGATGATAGTGAAGCATGTATACAGATTGCAAAGAGTGATAAGGTCAGAGCAAGGAGCAAACATGTTGATATTAAATATCACAATGTTAGGAATGCTGTCAAAGAGTCTCTGATAGATTTGCAATATTGTCCATCTGAATGTAATGTAGCAGATGTGATGACAAAGCCTCTAAGCATAGATAGACATAGGATGTGTATATCTAAAATGTGTATGTCTTCTATTCTGTATATGTGAATGTAATATCTATTGTAAATTGAAGGGGTGTTGGGGTTTGATATACCCAGGAATTTACAGCTAGATATAAATTATATTGAGAGGCTTGATATTTAGGTGAAAGGGGAAATATTCTGCAGAGTCACCTAATTAGCAGCCATTGTTGTAGGGATGATGTGGCAGTGTATGACACATACAACAGGTGCTAAGAGTTAAGTTGGGTGTGGTAGATAATGAGAGTGACCTATACTGTGATTGGTCAGTTTGTATATATAAACAGAGAGATTCTGTATCTCGTTCTTCTCATTCTTCTCATTCTACCTCTGTATGCTGTATCGTTGGTTTATCATTTGTTACCTGTGTGGAAGTGATCTGTAAATACGTATGTATATAAGTAAATAGGATATTTGATATAACTTCTGTTTGGAGTCTATTTACTGCATAGTACTTGGATCGCTGATGCCTAGGAGAGAAGCAGGCCGCTCAATCTGCTCGCCCTGACATAATAACTATTTGAATTTTCTTTTAGTAAACATGTCAATTTATCATTTTCTGCCATATCCATTAATTTTAACATCCATTCTTGTATTGTTGGTAACGTTTGATTTTTCCAATTTTGTGCATAAAGAAGTATTGCTGCTGTAATCATGTACAGTATTGTATAATTCTAATGAAATGTTTCTCTGTTTGTACATCTAATAATCCAAGTAAAAATATTTCTGGTTTAAATGGAATTCTTGTTTGTAATATATTTTGCATCAATGAATGTATTTCAGTCCAAAATTTCTTTGCCACCTCACATGTCCACCACATGTGGTAAAAAGACCCCTCTTGTTTTTTACATTTCCAAC
The DNA here is from genome assembly GCA_023362775.1 of Charina bottae. NCBI lineage: Eukaryota > Metazoa > Chordata > Lepidosauria > Squamata > Charinaidae > Charina > Charina bottae. The sequence continues at coordinate 17,569,491 of JALMGJ010000021.1, forward strand.
ATATGTTGGAGACATTCCCATACATTTTGGCAAGTTTTTGTGGGGTCATGTACCACCTGTACATCATCTTATAAAAATTTTCCTTCAAATTGTAACACAAAGTGAATTTTAATCCTTTATTCCACATATCTTCCCATTGTTGCATTTGTATATTATGTCCAATATTTTTTGCCCATTGAATCATGCAATCTTTAACTTGTTCCTCCAAGAGCCCTTCCAGTTTTCCATTGCTGGCAGCCAAAAATAAAGATTAGCTATTTAAATTGTTTGGATTGGGCTGAAGTGCATCCATCTGTTGCAGTGTTTTATATTCCATCAATCAATCTTTATTTCCATCATAGACCAGCATAGAACTAATAACATAACAATTATGCTAAAATAGAAATAGAAATAAAAAACATATTAATAGAATAAAATAAGGTAAAACTAAAATTATTAAAGTAAAATTACAGAGTGCAGATATTAAAAAGCAAAAGAATCATATAAATTTACTAAATTGTTTGGATTGGGCTGAAGTGCATTCATCTTTTGCACTGTTTTATATTGATTCTTGTAAGGGGCATGGTGGCTCAGCGGGTAAGACGCCAGGCTTGTCAATCGGAAGATCGCAAGTTTGGAGGTTCGAATCCCTAGTCCCGCATGATGGAGTGAGCTCCCACACTCGCCCCAGCTCTTGCCAACCTAGCAATTTGAAAACATGCAAACGCAAGTAGATTAATAGGTACCACTTCGGTGGGTAGGTAACAGCGTTCTGCATGCGTCATGCTGGGCACATGACCATGGAAGCGTCTTCGGACAACAGTGGCTCTTCGGCTAAGAAATGGAGATGAGCACCGGCCCCTAGAGTCGGACACGACTGCACAAATGTGCAGGGGAACCTTTACCTATATTGATTCTAATTTATTGCATATTCTACCACAATGTGTTTGTTCTGTGCATGGAGGAAATCACACTTTCTGTTTCCTGCACATTTCTAGGATTATCAGGATTAAGGGAAGCATGTCTAAAATTTGGAAATACTCAACCATTAAATCTCTTGGCAGCTTCCTACATTGACATTGAGTATGCAGTGAAACGTGTGGCTGAATCTGGGATGGATGCCTCATAGGTTCATCTCTTATTAATATCTCTCCACTTCTAAACTGAGGACCAGCTAAAGTTTTCATTATTATTGCTATGCAGTTAAGAAGATTGCCTACAGGTTGTAGGTTAGCTATCTCAGACAGGACAGCCTCGAATTGGCATTTCTGCTAAAAGGCACACATCCAGAAGAATGCACATTACATTTTCCTATTAAAAAAAACTTCTCAGAAAAAGTGTGCCCATCGGAAATTGGCTTTCAAATATGCATCTTAAAAGAAGCATGCTTGAGAATGTGCATGAACATACATCCAAACTTTTTCTGCCAGATTCACTTGTCATGAACATGATAAATAGAATGAAAATGAAATTAAGAGACTCCATCTCATTTCTGTATTTTTAGGAGAATCGAGAAAGTAATCTTAGGAAAGTTTTGATTGGAAGGATAGCCCTGTATTGTTAACTCAGGTGGCCATGGCATGACTGTAGACCACTGTTTCTTCAAGGCAGGAATGCACATCAGCTTCCACCAGTTCCTAGATGACAAAGAAGGGACATCTGCCCATCTTTTCCAGATATGCATCAAAGGTAGCGTTTTCTACCTTGTGCCAGCTCAAGCATTGCTGTCCGGTTCACCTCCTGTGTATCATTTCAGTGTAGGCAAACATCTCCACTCTAGTTGCCTCTTGTCCTCCCTTGAAACAGTATATGAAATCCTTGGGTTAGCACCAGAATCCTGTTTTTTGGTAAAAGTTCATCTTCTATTGCCTAAAAACTTGCCTTGAGCCCTTTCCCTGAAAACATGGAAGCCAATTTAGGTGATGACAACCAACAGTGCTTCAGCAGAACAAAGGTCAAACTGTAAGTGGAGCTCTAGCCTTGAGATCAGCTTGTCCCAAAGCCTGGCTTTGCCAGGGGATATCTATAGCCTTGGCTTTATTGACCTTTAATTCTATAATGAAGAATAGCGTAGGGCCCCTTTATCAAAAGATTTCCCTCTCTAACATAGAGGCTGAGCTTCCTTTATATTTTTATTCCATGCTTTTGGAAACCCATCTGGCACAGGCACCTTTCCAGAATTCATAGAATCAGTTGCATCCAAGATTGTCTACAGTATTAAAACTGTGGCTAAAACTTTTGCATTTGCTTGGGAAATCCTTGAAAGATTTACTTTACTGTATTTTAAAAACTAATAATCTTGCTCTGACAGGTGTCTCCATAATTGAATGATAGAGTTATATATAAAATTGACATGGGGAGGATGGGTAGAAGCATTCACAAAATCAGCAATTATACTATGTAATGTGTGTTGCCAGAATGGGTGCTTTTATATACCACTGCTTTTCTATAATGGATCAGAAAGGGCTGTAGAGGCCATGCACACATGTGGGTGTACATGTATACAGAAAGTTTGGGAGCTCCTATAGATAGGTCTATAGGAAACCCATGCCGGCTGCACTCCTCCTGTTGCTCTCTTTGCTCTTATCCAACTATCAGCTGTTTGCTGTCACAAAGGTGGCCATTACGACACTCTTGCTGAGTTGGGTTGACATGAAATCAACAAACAAAAGCTGGAAATTTCCCCATTCCCAAAAATGGGTGCAGTTTGTGTATCTGGGTGTGTTTTAAGGACTGTTTGTCTGGTTAAGAGCCCTTCCAGTTTTCCATTGCTGGCAGCCAAAAATAAAGATTACCTATTTAAAGTGTTTGGATTGGGTTCAAGTACATTCATATTTTGCACATTTTAATATTGATCCTTAATTAATTGCTTAAGTTAAACACTTGGACTTTCCAGTTCATTTCCAAGGGGAACAATGTTTGTTTAGCAAGATAAGAGGAGTCAAGACTTGGGGTTGAAAATTAATCATTAGTTAGTCTTTAAAAACACAAGGAGACTCTTGTTTCAGCCGTCCACTGCCCCACCTCCTGCCCCAGGGCTGCATTAGGAATGCATCTTCCTACTTGAACAGTTTTTTAAGGAATTAGTATGCACTCTTCCTGGTTAGCATAACCAATACGAGGATTTAACAGCCCCCTGCAGAGCTGGGCCAGCCATTTGGCCTCAGATATTTACAAACCAAGTGGGATATATTGTGTGCTTCCGGAGAAAAAAGTATCAAGAATTGCTGCTGAAATTTCCTGGGCCTTCAGTGAAATCAAGGCAGGGTGGGCATTTCGCTTCCCTCTATGTGCCTGATCAATCAGCTTCCCATCCCAGCTGCAGGAATGCTTTTTACTTCCTCCCAAAGTACATGACCTTAGTTTTCCTATAATTAATTCACAATAAATTATCCCTACAGAAGTAGGATAGTGCTCTCATGGTCCTTCTTAGTTGTACAGGAATCTGTGATAGTACTACTGCCTCATCTACATAGAATTGAATAAATATGGGCCTGTTTGCCAATTTTGAAGGGATGATGTCCTTTTTATTAAATACTCCACTGACACAGTAAGTGAGTAATGAAGTAGCCAGGATATACTGTTCCTTATGTCTATTGCTAGTTTCCGGTACATCTGAGAAATGCCCTGCTATATTGCATCTCGCTCACCCTCAGTCTAGGGTTGATAGGAAGAGCATACCAGAGGGTGAGAAGCCATTGGTCAAGCGTAGAAGATCTACGTTTGTGCAAAAGGACAGGGCCAGCGTTAGGCTAAGTCCAGATAGGCACTGGACTAGGACGCCAAAGCTTAGGGGGCGCCAATGCCCCCTCCTTCCAAAAACAATGGCTATTCTAAAAATGCAACTCTCTGCATCTGCCGGAAGTGGCGCCATCACTCCATGTGGCCTAGGTAGGGGGTGCCAAATGCCCTTGAGCCAGCACTGCTAAAGGGTGTCCCTGGAAATTGAATCACAGGTTTGCTTAAGGTCTGGGGACAAAGTGACTGAAGGGATCTTAGAAGACGGAGTCTGTTTTTCAGTCAGTGGGAGAGTATCAGGCCCTGGCCTAGCACACAGCAGAGTCTAATTCCTGCCTGTTCATTGGCTAGAAGGACCTCATCTTTTAGCCAAAGTTTCCAGTAAATATACCTGGCATTGATTTTACTAAATATACTAAGGGAACTCACTGGGCAGTAAGTGCAGTTATTTCGGAGAAGTGTGTTCAGTGTTTGTATTGATTCTGATCGTGCAAATTCAGCCAGGTCATCATGCAAACTGGAAGAAATCCCAGAGTTCAGTTCCAAGATTGTTCTCCCACCTTGCTTGTGCAGTGGCTTCCGATAATCGAGGTGGATGAGGCGATGGTCCTCTTGGCTTATGCTATTGGTATTGAGAAATTGAAATTCTTCCCCACGTTTCTGAAAAGAAAAACTGAGTGGATGTAGGGCCTTTCTTTCTTTTTAATGTCATTTTTATCAAGAGTTTTTACATAGATAAAAGACAAATATAATATATATATATAAAGAAAAGAAAGAAAGATAATGAAAGAAACAAGAACCAGAAAAATACAGTAAGCGACTTCTGACCTTCTTTCAACAGTTATTAACAAACTCATTGTCCCTCCTCCCTCTTACAAAAATCCTTTCAGCCCCTTATTCAATCCTTTTTCAATCATCAAATCCAGAAATCATCATTTCACTTTTTTCCATTTTCAGCAAAAAGTCCATAAAAGGTTCCCAGTCTTTTAGAAAAGTACTTATTGTTTTGTCCCTGACCAAACAGATTCATTTTGCCAGTTTTGCCATTCTCACAATCCATTCCTCCATTGTGGACGTTTCAGTATTTCTCCATTGTTGAGCATCTAATAATCACTTCATAAAAAAATCTCTTTTAAATTATAACACAATGTGAATTTCATCCCATTTAACCACATTCTTTCCCAATGATCGATCTGTATATTATAAGCAAAATTCTTAGCCCATTTTATGCGATCTTTAACTTGTTCCTCTTCCGTTTCAAATCTCAACAAAAGTTTATACGTTTTTGCAATCACAGGTTCATCATTTGTACATAGTTCATTTTCAAACTATGTCTTATGTCGTTCAATTCCCACTATCTTTTTTATCTATATTAAATCTTTCTCTTAATTGCGTAGACAAAAACCATTGAAAACTAAATCCCTCTGCAATCCATTGTACTCTTGACCTCATCTTAAGTTCTCCATCTTTCTGTATTAATAGATCTTGATACGTTAACTGTCGGAGGGCGCGCGGATGGAGCGGCCTGCCTCTCTCCTAGGCACCAGTGATCCAAGTACTATGCAGTAAATAGACTCCAAACAGAAGTTATATCAAATATCCATCTTTCTGTATTAATAGATCTTGATACATTAACCATTTCTCTTGGCCTGCTGTTTCTTTTCTATAAAATGCTTCCTGCTCTGAGACCAGGAAAGGTATTTCAGGCAAAACCTGGGTTTATATTTATTCTATACCCTTAATATGTCACAATGAAGGGCCTTTCTTCAAGGGAAGGAGAACCTTTCAAATAATTTCAGAAGGATGGAAAAACCCCAGACCAAAGAAAGTATGCCACTTTTAGGTTAAAAAGAAAGAGCAACCATTTAAAACCACATAGCGGTTGCCATGGAGGGGGTACGAGAGACACCAAAATGAATAACAATGATTCAGATTCATAAGAGGAGTCCTATGACATCCTGGCCTAGGGACTGAGGAAACAACAAGGTTTTCAAGGCTCTTTTCAAAGACAGCAGGGTTGGGGCTGTATGGATCTCAGGGGAAAGAGGTCAGATGCCTCCTTCCTGGGTTCCAAGTAACAATAACAGTAATAACAGTAAGAAGAAGTAAGAAGTAAGAAGTAAGAAGTAAGAAGTAAGAAGTAAGAAGTAACAAGTAACAAGTAACAAGTAACAAGTAACAAGTAACAAGTAACAGTAAGAAGATGTTACTGTTTAACAGATGTGACCCAAAACATGCCAAACCTGTTAGACCTTTCTAGGTAGACAGACAAAATTGGAGATGAGGTAGTCCTGCAAGAGTCCAGGCCTGTGACCATGTAGGGTTTTTGTGAATAAAAATGAACATTGTGATGTCATGATGCAGGCTCCACCTCTTATATGCTTTTGTGCACCATCACAGTGCAAGTACAAAAGAGTCAGTCAGAGTTTGCCTCCTGACACTGCAAACTTCATTTCATTGTGTACTCATTACACCACCACCCCCGCCCTCACAGGATATCTGTTTCCTCCCTTTACCACTTAACAACCCACCCCACCCCCTTTTCTGCCTCCATTTCCAGTCACTACTAGTCCCCTGATTTCCCTCCAGGGAAATGGGTGACAAAGCCCAGGTGATTTGGCAAGCCCCGAGGCTGATGGGGTCAGAATAAGGGGGGAGATAAGCAGGGAAGACGTGTAGAAGGACATGCCAAATGTTTACATTGGAGGAAGTGTGCCTGAAAATGTATGTGAACATCCATGCATGTTTTTTAGTCTGCCAACATTTTACAGTGAGAAACGTGAGGCATTCAAGGATATTCAAATTCCCCTGGCCTTCTGTTTTATCCCCAGGGATGTGTAAAGAAGGCATTCTCACAAGACTTCTTAAGACAATGTTGGACTCTTCATTCATCTAGCCCAGTATTGCCTACTTTGGCGATAGCTCTTCAGTGTCCCAGGGTGAATTCTTGCTCCTCCTTTGCCATTAAAAGGCTCTTCCTCACTTGACCCCATCTTCACCCCATTTTGGAGGCAGCTTCAGGTCATGCTTAGCTGTTCCAGTTTTCCAGTGTTTTCCCTCTGGAAAATGCAACTCTAATATTGCTCATTTGGAAAAGATATTAAAATGTTGTGATTTAGCTATACCTACAAAGATCAGAATTGTGTAGGCAATGGTGTTCCCTCTGTAGGGAACACTCAATAGAAGCAAAGCTTGGACTTTGAAGAAGCAGGATAGGAGGAGGAGTGGCACTTTTGATCTTTGATGTTGGAGAAGACTCCTGAGAATACAGTGGAAAGGAAAGAAAACCAACAAGTGGATCATCAAACAAATCAACCCAGTGGTCTCAGTCGAGCCACAAGTGACCAGGCTCAAATTATCCTACTTCAAACGCAATATGTGAGGCTCTCTAGAGAAGGCCCTAATGCTGGGGAAGATGGAAGGAAAGAGAAGAGGAGGATAATCAGCAGCAAGGCGGATAGACTCTGTTTCAACAGCAATAAGTGCAGCGTTGGAAAACTTGAAAGACCAGGTTAGGGACAGATCATCGTGGATAAAAATCTATCTATGTGGTTGCTAATAGTTGACAAAGACTTGATGGCACAATCAATCGATCCATATTATTCATAGCAAACTATGACTATTCCAACACGTTTTGTCATCCCAACTCACACCAGCACTCTCTGCTTGGTCAGTCAATATTTACCTCAGGTTGGGGAATTATTGCTATATACTTTGTTCACAATCTCTCCAGAGGAGCCCGTTTCACAAGCTGTGCCTATAAAAACCAGCAGCCATCATACAGAAGACAGAAATCATCCTCCAAGGAGCTGCAGCAATGAAGGCGTTAGTGCTCGCCCTCCTCTTCCTCCTGATTGCAGCCAATGAAGCCAAAGTCTTTTCCAAATGTGAACTGGCTTCACTTCTGAAACGAAGTGGCATGGATGGCTATTCTGGCTACGCCTTGGCCAACTGTGAGTTTACTCCCTCTTTCTCTCCACCTTAGCAATGTCCAGGCTGGCAAGGGGGATCCAAAATGGGGCAGTGCTTTTCAAGAAAGAGTTCTAATTTTAATGAGGGTGATCAATATCCAGTTGGTTGCCTGTTTGGGGCAAGAGCAGAACTGGAGTATGCTTAGACCGCTTGTATCTCTGTACTGTCCTTTTACTATCACTGGCTAAGCCAATATTTTATTTGGTGTTTTAAAAATAGGGTTAGAGGTTAGGGTTCAGAAGGGGCCATCCCAGAAGACTTTCCACATGTGTGTCAGTGCGGAAGATCCACAATGGAAAAGGACCTCCTCCCTGGAATGCCCGGATTAGGGAGGGAGAAGAAAGGAGAGGTGGCTTTATGTGCCATTAAGAACCCCAGGAATATCTTTGAGAAGACAAGAATCAGACTTATTCCAAATACCTCTGAAGGTTTCCAAAATGTATTGGACTGCTTCGGTTCTTCCTTGGTTGGGGGAAGAATGAGAAGTTGGTTAAACATTCTGTTCTAAATGTTGCTATTAAAACAATCAGGATAGCATTTTCATTTACAACACGGGCCTGTTATAGTCCTCCTCCTGTATGCTTTCTTCCAGGGGTCTGTATGGCTTATCATGAGAGCAGGTACAACAGCCGACTTGTGGGGCCGCCAAACTGGGATGGCAGTCGCGACTATGGGATTTTCCAGATAAACAGCCGCTGGTGGTGCAACAATAACCAGGGTCGTACATCTAATGGCTGCAATAAGCCTTGCAGTGGTAAGCCACGTAGTGCAGAGGAGATCAGCTTGATAAAGGAATGCCAGAGTGGTTAGGAGAACTACTAAGGTAAAGTTGATGAGAAAGTAAGGACAACTCAGTCCTGGGAAAGAGGAGGCATCAGGAAGAGACTGAAAATAACCCCACCTTCATTGTGTTTGGTATAAGAGGCAGGAGAGAGAAGCTTTGACAAGCTTTCAAAATTCTGTTGTTATTGTTATGTTCTACGACAGTGAAGTAGAGTTCCTGTAATCCTTGCAGTGTCTGTTCCCTGACCTGACCTACTTCCAAGGGCTGACACCTCTTTGGAGAAGTCTCCCTTTCCCACCCATATCAACAGTCTCACAGCCTCTCTCACTGATTTCTAGCACCTGCAATGCAAGGGGTAGCTTGCTTGGCAGACCCGCCTGATCCTATCTTCACTGAAATTAGTCAGTATCTTGCCAGAGACACAAGTTAGGGGCACCAATTTCAGCACCTAGTCAAGGAGGGGCGCGGTAGTCTGCCGACCATAAGGTCGGCAGTTCGAATCCGCGTGGCGAGGTGAGCTCTCGTCACTAGCCCCAGCTCTCTGCCAACAAAGCGATTCGAAAGCTAAATAAGCAAGTAGATAAATGGGTACCACTCACGTGGGGCAATATGCTGGCATCCTGTCGGGGAGTCGCCTCGGAGCCGAAGACGGAGACGGAGATCGGGAGAAGCCGGAATGGCGGCTGAGGACGGTGGCAGAGGACGGCGGATCCCCAGTTACAACTTCCGGGATGTCAGCAGCCGGCTCCAAAAAGCGAGGCATTCTGGGACTTGTAGTTCCGATGCCTGGAAAAGAAGAGCCGGTTCCCTCACCCCCTCCCTAATCGCGCGGGTATTGTATGATATGATTGTATAAAAATTGAAGTACATGATTGCAAGCCGCCTAGAGCCCTCCATTAGGGAGGGGATAGGTGGGGTATAAATAAGATAAATAAAAAAATAAAAAAATAAAGGAACCTGATCCAGGGCTTTCTGCCCTTTGTTGGAGAAATCTGGTTCTTGGACTCAGGTGAGAGAAATCTGTCTCTCGCTCCTTTCCAAGATTGCAGTAAGACTTTAGGGAAGTCATGCATATCCAGCTCCAAATTCCTGGCGCTCTACATTTTTCAGACTTGTTACGCTACAAGGTTAGAGCATGAGAAAAGGCATTTTATGGTGTGCAGCAGCTGTACAAAAAGTAGGTGATACTGTTAAAGATGTGGATGTATTGCATACATAACTAATGAAGTCCTAGGACTAGAATTAATAAATTCACGTGGGACTAGAATTCCTGTTGGGTAGGAATCTCTTTTAAATGATAATATTATGCAATTCTTTGGAAATGCCTTTGAAACCTGTGGGGTTGGACATATTCTAATTTGCCTCTTTCGGCAGCTTTCACGGATGATAACATCGCAGATGATATTGTTTGTGCTAAGAGAATTGTGCGTGATCCCAATAAGATGAGTGCCTGGTGAGTCAATCTCTCATTAACAAATTTCCACTTGGAACATTCAATAGCAACTGAACTCATTGTTGTGGTCATGTAAGTTAATGACCTTCTTTAGACTGTTGTACAACTTTTAGCATTGGTGGTAAAATACATACATTTTCTGAATATGGCAAGTAGTATTTTTATTGCTACACTTGCATTCTGGTTGCTTTGGTATATGGGTTTAGCGGTCTTTTAAACCCAGGTTTAAAAGTAGACTGACACAGAGTTTACGGGGATTGGGGGTGGGGTTGATGCTTATTGTAGCTGGGTAATTCCTTCCCATTCATTTCACATCCATTATCCACTTCTGAGCTTGTCAGCTCTTTTTAGATCTTCTTAAACATGAGCTCCATGGGATCAGAGATCTGGTGGGTAAAAAAGATGGTAGTGAGAGAAGCAGGGAGGGAGAGCTTGTCAAGCCTCCAGTCATAGGATGTAGAGGAAAGGGGGCTGCAGCCGCAGTTCATTAGATGGGAAACCATTAAGGTGGGTATGAGCACCTAAAAACAAACAATAAAGATGTTATGTGGTCAACAATCAGAATAATTTGAAAGTTACCGTGATGTGTGCCCTACTGATGCATTTGTTTAGATTAATCTAGGACTATTTTGGCTAAAACAATTATTTTTTTCCTTTGATTTTAACCTGGAGGAAAGGAGATTCATTGAAAAGTAGCAAAGGAACATTATCAGTCAGTGAACAGGAAAGAGGAATGATAATTGTCACTAGCTCACCTGGAAACTTCCTGGATCTCTTGAAGTAGACCTACATCGTCTGAAACTATCAAAGAAATAATTATGTGTGTGATGTAGAAAGGCATACAATATTCTTATTCTTACTTTTAGGGTTGCCTGGAGAAACAACTGCAGAGGAAGAGATCTGTCACAATGGACTCGTGGCTGCAGCCTCTGAGATTTATGACCTTCATTTCTCTTCATCCTCCTGTGATGAAGATGATACTATTCCTTATATAATCAATGTTTAACAACTAGATTCTATGCTTTAACACCACGTTTTGGGAAGAAAGGGTTTCTTTGAATACAAATGATGATTTTAAAAAGATTTCTGGGTGGAAAAGAGGGAAAGAGTTTGATTTTAAAAATCTTCAAGAATTGCTTGAAAATGTTCAATAAAACGAGTATTGTGCATTTTGCCCTTCTCTGTTTCATGCTGTTTATTTTGTTTCTTCCTTCATTATTCCCACATAACTGAACTGGCTTCCAATCATTCCTATGGCAGAGGAGATCTGTGCATCCAAGGATGTAGTTGCTTTAAAGCCTGCCTCCACTTAACGGAAATCCTGATGCATCTCTTAATACAATTTTAGTAAACGACCTTGAAATTGTTATGTGAAAACTCTAGGCTGGCATCCAAGGCCAGACAATGTGTAGGGTTAACCTCCAATTCTATTAAGACTTGGCTTTTTATTTTTTTATTTATTGTTTGATTTATATCACCGCCCATCTCCCCCCACAAGGGGACTCTGGGCGGTCTTTTGCTCTACAGCAGGGGTGGGGAACCTTTTTTCTGCCAAGGGCCATTTGGATATTTATAACCGGGGACCGGGGGGGTGGGGGGCGAGGTTTCTGGGATTTCCACAGACCGGGGGCCAGAGTTTGAGGGCGGGAGCCAATCACAAGCACTGGGGGGCGGGGTTTGTGGGCGGGAGCCAATCGCGTGGAAGGGGTGGGGTCTGCAGGCGGGAGCCTGGTGGGCCTTAGGCGGGAGCCCCGCGGACCGTATACGGCCCACGGGCCTGACGTTGCCCATCCCTGCTCTACAGTATAAGAACAACTCATGTCTGAATTTAGAATTTGGTGACCATCTTCCTCCCATCCATTCACCTGGCAAATAACCGAGCACCCAAACAAGAGGGCGACATCAGTGGATTATTGATACAGGCCAAATAATTGTGATTTCTGCCATCCCAAACTCCTTACCTCATCTCCTCTCGAACTCTAGATACGCTACCCTGTTTAAGCTAGTCTATTCTGTACATCCTCAGTTCTAGGATGTAGTGAACAGTCATGGTTCCTCCTGTGATCCCTGGACATGCAGAAATGTGAGAAGATTGCAGTGTATTCTGTTCTAGTAAGTATATGCACAAAACAGATGGCCGCAAAAGGTCATGGCAGCTCTTGGCTAACTTGGGGAATGCTCAGCTAGGCTCAACCTCAATGGGATTTGCAGCACTGGAGCCCTAGTGAGAACTGAGGACTGAAGCTATTCTGTATTTCAAGGCTCCAGCATAAGGATTATTCAGTTTTTAATTTGATCAGGAACTCGATACATCTCCAGTCTTAATTTCCAAAAGGCAGGTGTGTGCCCACAGCCAGGTGCAGCCCCATTTTGTTCCCCAAGACCTCTGAGACCAGGGCACAGAAATTCAGGAGCACTGGTAGCTCTTCTCAGGGACTGGGAAATCAGAAAGGCAACTTATAGTTTCAGAGGCAGGAGGGATACATAAACAATGCAAGTTATACATACTGTATATGGTGAAAAACCTTCGAGAAGAAATGCATCATCAGCTGTATGTAAGCATCATTCCTTCCTTCTTCCTGCCATTGCTTTTGGTAAACAGTAAGGTAAAGGTTCCCAACACACATTTGTGCAGTTGTGTCTGACTCTAGGGGCCGGTGCTCATCTCCGTTTGTTAGCTGAAGAGCCAGCGTTGTCCGAAGACGCTTCCACGGTCATGTGGCCAGCATGACGCACGCGGAATGCTTTTACCTACCCACCGAAGTGGTACCTATTAATCTATTTGCATGCTTTCGAATTGCTAGGTTGGCAAGAGGTGGGGCTAGTGTGGGAGCTCACTCCATCATGTGGCGCTCAGGTCTCAAACCTCCGAACTTGCGATCTTCAGATCGACAAGCCTGGCATCTTACCTTCTGAGCCACCACGCCCCTGGTTTGGTAAACAGTACTTCAATGCTAAGATGAAATATGTTTTCATAAAAAGAAGTAAGTCCGTTAGTAAATAAATTAATCATGTACCATGTTCCAGTCAGCCTAATGTTTGAAATGAAACATTCAAAGGTGATAGTTAAACTATTTGATGTTTTAATCGTTTCTATAACACATGACTATAAGCCATTCCACACGAGCCTCAAATGTCCTGCTTTCTCAAGTTTTTCACTCTCTCAGCAAATGAGACCACAGAATCAAAGAATGAGACATAGCAATAGAAGGCAATACTTGGTAAAAACAAAACATTTTCCTCATGACTTTTCTAAATGTTTTGTCAAGGTCAGATGACGTTACTTGTTCTATATATGTATCTATTAATCATCCCTTCTGGTGGTGGTTACTATAAGCATAATGAACTGCGTGAGGTAAGAACTGAAAAGCTCCCTTTGACATGCCCACAATCTCAAGATTGGGAAACAATTGGAGGAGTCAGGTTGGCCGGCTGGGTCATTTCTTAATTTTGGCATTGGGAAAACGTCTCAAAGGAAACATATCAGAATGATAATAGCTCAGAGGAGAAAACAATTAGTGCAAAACCCCATTGCGTGGCCCTTCACACTAGGCATTGCCCCAATTAGCCAGCCAGTCACTTAACATACGAAGGATTGGACTGTTTATTGTTTATCTTTGTCATAAGGGAAACTGCTTGTGGTCACTAAACGAGGACTACCTGTAGTCCCTACTATATCAATGTGTTTTCTTTACATATGCCTGTATTTTGTTTCCTAATCATGAAAGTAAATTAGGGTTAGAGGTGTTGACCCTAACCCTAAGCCTAACCCTAAGGGCATATCAAGGGCAAACAGCAAAACATTATGGCCAATGGAGCACATTGTAAGAGGTGGGATTTTTCTTCCTTACTGAATGACCCGGGGGGGGGTAAGTCCCCCTTAGAGCCCCTCCCCTTTGGTAGAAGGAAGCTTGATAAGAATAAATTTTACAGGAGCTGAAAGACATACGGCTTGGCAAGTCTCTGGGGGATTCAGCTTTTTTTTTAAAAAAAATTGTTTTATTACATTATAGAATACAAAAAATAACCAAGTACACTGCTAGTCATACAATAGGAACTGGAGACTATTAACACTGTAGTGATGAAAGTAAATTGAACCTTTCAAATATAACGTTTGCTTCCTTGTTCTTTCTCTGAAGAATCCCTGATCAAACACAAGAAGACCATTGCCCTCTTTTGAAAAGTTTCTAATCTTAGGAAGCCATAAATAATGACTGAGAAAGATATAGATACTGTATATAAAATATAGCATAGAAGTGGGAATGATTGTCTCAATTAAAAAAAAAACTAGGAGAGAGAATTACGTGGTAGCCCAACAGATGTTGAAAAGACAAAGCAAAGCAATGTTTTAAAAGTTCTAGAGAATGTGGCCTCAAAGAAAAGCTTTCATAAGCTGTTCTGTCACTGGCATTACTAACATGGACCATGCTGTTTAGGTCCCCCAAATTGCACCTAAAATGGAATAATTATTCATAAAATGGATGAAATCTTCCCCACGTTTGTCAAAATTTCACAAGCTATCCTGCACGAATGCTGAAATGTTATTATGTGAGATTTCATGAGGAGATTTCAGCTTGTTTGCATGAGACCTCAGTTCAAGGGAACTAAAATCATAGTATTTTGGGATGGGGTATTGTCAAGACATCCTATGCAATTGTGCAGGGTTTAGAAAGGTTGGGAACCCGCTCCTTTCAAATGTATCTCGGCCATGTCAGAAGTGGAGAAATCTCTTCCGAGAGATTTCAGTCCATACTTGAAAGACAAGTTCTCAGGCAAGAAGCTTGATTTATTGGAACAGTTCTGTTCTTGATTCATCTGACTTTTTGTTCATTATTTATATATACAGTATTATGTTATTAAATTATACTGAATGAATGAATATCTTTATTAAATCTTAGACCAGCCTTTACAATAAAAGAAAAGTTTAATCCAAAAATTTGTGGTCATAAAAAAGGAAAACAATAAAACAGTGAAACAATATATCTAATTAAAAGATTTGTGCAATTGTATAACTTAATAAAAAATACTATTTGGCCACCTGGTGTGTGAGTGTAGAGTCAGCATCCCTTAAAATGAAATAAATGTAAAATCTATCAGTAAAGGTAAAGGTAAAGTTTCCCCCCGCACATTTGTGCAGTCGTGTCCAACTCTAGGGGCCGGTGCTCATCTCCGTTTGTTAGCCAAAGAGCCAGTGCTGTCCGAAGACGTTTCCGTGGTCATGTGACCAGCATGACGCACACAGAACGCTGTTACCATCCCACCGAAGTGGTACCTATTCATCTACTTGCATTTGCATGCTTTCGAATTGCTAGGTTGGCAAGAGCTGGGGCGAGTGTGGGAGCTCACTCCGTCTCGCAGGACTAGGGATTCGAACCTCAAAACTTGCAATCTTCCGATCGACAAGCCTGGCGTCTTACCAGCTGAGCCACCACACCCCCCATAATATCTATCAGTATGACTCTCAAATTTAGAGTTGATTGGGGAGTTCAGAGCACATTTTGGGGCATATAAAAATGACACCGTATGAGAACATGGGCAAGAGTTTCTACCTCCATGGATCCACAAGGGCAAATTCTCTGTAAATAAGGAGTCCCGTGAAATCTTCTTGCCAGCAGTGCTGAAGGGAGGGCATCAAAGCGGGCTCTGGAAAAGGCCCATCTATATTTGCTTAAGGAGAGATTGTATAGATACCCTGCAGTAGAAGGTTCGTGGCTATCTAGAATTTGACGATAGAATTCGGGAGCACTGGAAATGTCATTTTGTCAGTCAATGTCCCTAATTCTTTCTTTGGACAATCTTGGTCCAAAACAAGAAAAAGAACTCTTTCTGGCCAAACAACCTTTTGCCAAAGTAAGTGAGCAGTAAAATAGAAGAAATGTAGGGGACCATCCATCATTTTTTATTTATCAAATTTTGTCACCGGCCATCTCCCCCAAAAGAGGGACTCTTATCTTTGATAAGCAGTTGATCAGCTTGCCTGTGACAGTTCCTTAACCCCAAAATGGTTGATCTATCGTATGATGTCTTGGTTGTCCGGCACGTGATTTCTTCTTTAATAACTGCTCTGAATGTAATGCCCTCTAACATTCTCCTTTCCCAATATTGCAATCCCAAACCATAGCATGATTCGAATTTAAATTGCATCCCCCAAATTTGATGAGAAATACAGGTAGTCCTTGACTTATGACCATTCGCTTAATGTCTGTTTGAAGTAATGACGGTGCTCCAAAAATAGACTTGTGACTAGTCCCCAAAATTACGATCCCTGCAAGGCCTCCGCAGTCACATGACCGACATTTGGTACCCTGGAAGCAAAACACACTTACGACCTTCGCTTTCCCATAGTCACGTGAGCTAGCGACATCCGGGGACTGCACAGACGGCACACATTTTCTTCCCACAGTCATGTGAGTGAGTGACATCCAGGGACTTAGCAGCCGATACACATTTTCTTCCTGCATTTTTGCTTGTGTGTAGCACCAGTGGAGGGAAGTACCTGTAAGGTAAGCATTTTATTTTATTATTATTAATCTATTATTTTTATTTTATTTTATTTTATTTTATTTTATTTTATTTTATTTTATTTTATTTTATTTTATTTTATTTTATTTTATTTTATTATTTTATTATTTTATTTTATTTTATTTTATTTTGTTTTGTTTTATTTTATTTTATTTTATTTTATTTTATTTTATTTTATTTTATTTTATTATTTTATTATTTTATTTTATTTTATTTTATTTTATTTTATTTTATTTTGTTTTGTTTTATTTTATTATTTTATTTTATTTTATTTTATTTTATTTTATTTTATTTTATTTTATTTTATTTTATTTTATTTTATTTTATTTTATTTTATTTTATTTTTATTTCCTTTCCAGTATGGAACTTCTCTTTAAAATAAAAGAGGAAGAGTGATAGTAATGTGCAAAATAATGTTGGAAGTCTTCTACCCATTCCCATCTGCTTTTTTTTGTGTTTTCCAACAGCAACAGGGCTATTTTTTTCAAAAAATAAATCCAATACCTCTGCTGACATGCATTATGTCAGCAGACCTGGCTTACTAAATCCTGTCCTGGCTGATACTATTTAGACAGGGTGGCAATTTTGGCTTGCTATACAGTCTTAGTGGCTGTTGTTGATCTAGGACAGGGTTTCTCAACCGAAAATGGGTAGATTTTGTGTACCTGGGTGTGTTTTACGGACTGTTTGTCTGGTTAAGAGTCCTTCCAGTTTTCCATTGATGGCAGCCAAGAAATAAAGATTACCTATTTAAATTGTTTGGATTGAGCTGAAGTGCATTCATGATTTGTACTTTTTTATATTGATCCTTAAATATTTGCATATTTTCAATATTTGGACTTTCATATTTATCTTTCCAGTTTGTTTAGACACTTGTACTTTCCCATAAATGCCCCCAAGACCAATGAGATTGTTAAGTAACACATGCACTTCCTGACTTTCTTTCGTTCTTTAGGTTTAGGACACTGACCCCCTGCTAAGCATCTCCTCTAAACAACTTCACAAACAACCCAAACTACTTTGTGTGCTCTTCTCAGAGCTGAGAGCCATTGAGTTCAATTAGACTTACTTAAAAATGTCTATAGAATTCCAACCTAATATCAAGAAATACAATAAAAGCTCTGCCCTTTGGATCAAACTTAAGATTAAGTAAATACACTAGTGCCATTAACCAGCATCTCTCTGGTAATGTCGGGACCTATTCGATTGGTCCGCCCCCGGCGACTGATGGACCCGGTAGGGTTCCAGAGGGAGTTGGGGGTTATACCTGGAGGTCTGCTGCATGGTCCAGTGGAGGCCCTGGCGGCTGCCTGGAATAGGGAGGCGGCCAGGGCCTTGGACAGGATCGCCTCTGTGTGACCCAAGTTCACTATTAGAAGAGTTGTGACATATTTATGTAATAGTAACTGCTAAACCATCTTTAGGGGGCGTGGTGGCTCAGTGGGTAAGACGCCAGGCTTGTCGATCGGAAGATTGCAAGTTCAGAGGTTCGAATCCCTAGTCCTGCGTGTGGAGTGAGCTCCCGCACTAGCTCCAGCTCTTGCCAACCTAGCAATTTGAAATTCAAAAGCATGCAAATGCAAGTAGATTAATAGGTACCACTTTGGTGGGTAGGTAACAGCGTTCTGTGTGCGTCATGCCGGCCACATGACCATGGAAGCGTCTTCGGACAATGCTGGCTCTTTGGCTAACAAACGGAGATGACCACCGGCCCCTAGAGTCGGACACGACTGCACAAATGTGCAGGGGCAACCTTTACTTTTTATATAGCCAAGAAGAACATAGCAGACTCATAGCAGAGATAGTAATGCAACATCTAGAAAGGATAGTACTCCCACGCATACAACCCAAAGTATGGATCTGGTATGTAGATGACACCTTCATTATAATAAAAAAGGATCAACTGGAGGAAACACATGAAACCATCAACAACAGGTGAAGAATATCCTTCTTAACGTATCATACAAAGGCAACATTTTTCTGCAGAGAGATTTCCCAAAGGCTATTCTGCAGGTGGCTCAGTGGGTAAGACGCCAAGCTTGTCGATCGGAAGATCGCAAGTTCGGAGGTTCGAATCCCTAGCCTGGTGAGCTCCCGCACTCACCCCAGCTCTTGCCAACCTAGCAATTTGAAAGCATGCAAATGCAAGTAGATGAATAGGTACCACTTCGGTGGGAAGGTAACAGCGTTCCGCGTGTGTCATGGGCCACATGACCGTGGAAGCATCTTCGGACAACGCTGGCTCTTTGGCTAACAAACGGAGATGAGCACCGGCCCCTAGAGTGAGACACGACTGCACAAATGTGCAGGGGGTACCTTTACCTTTACCTTTAAACCATCTCTCCTGTATACATGCCTTAACTACCCCCTTGTGGACATATTCTCCTGGAGTTGTAACCTTTTGTAATATCAGTCAATGGCTTTTGATTCACAAATTGTATATCTCTATAAACTGCAACATTCTCAAAGGGTGTGTTTACAATTCTCCCCATTCAAAACGGGATGCAGGGTCAAGTTATTAGAATAACAACCCACTGAATTGGCATTCACACTTCAAAGGCTAAGTACCCTACCTTACAACATATTTTCTCTCCTGATACAGGGATGCCCAGATTTCTGTGTATCCCTATCTATAGCTCTGATCAATTGTGCAACAATTGTATGCCATTGATCAAATGCATACTTATATTAATCTTCAATTTCTGTAACCTTTTTTTCTTAGCAGGAGACCAGTGGCTCACTCTAACTTCCTAGCTTTGATAAAATGATCATTTGGATCCTTTCCAATTGTTGGTTTGTTCTTGGTGAGTCTTTCCATCACACATTACATGTCTGTCCCTTATAGAGCTACATTGCCTGTGTCTTGTCCCTTCCCTAGCCTAGATGTCTAATGATGTATTACTGGTATTTTTTTTTCAACTTCAAAATAATATATTGAAAGGAAGTGCTCTCTTTTTCACTTTAAAAGCTTATGATGCCTTCATTTGACTAATGAAGTTCCTATCTACTAGTCCAGATTTCTCTCGGCTATACTGTTTTGCAATTTCTTCATGTCTAACTGGTCCAATTGAGCAGCACGTTGTGTCAATCAACTATATTCACTTCCATTATAATATAGGCCTAAAAGAGACCTCCTCTGCCCTCCATTGAGATAATATGCTCTCCACCCAATGTGTATCATCTTGTTCATTCCCTGGTTTATTTCAGGTGTAGCTCATCTAGAGAAAGGAGATCGTTCTGGTGTCTATTTTACATACCTCTTTAATGTTGGTTGTCACTGTTACATCTGTTTAACTCTCTTGATCCCAGATTGTTGTTGTTGTTGTTCAGTTGTTCAGTTGTGTCCGACTCTTCGTGACCTCATGGACCATAGCACGCCAGGCCTTCCTGTCCTCCACTGTCTCCCAGAGATCACTCAAATTCATGTTCATTACATTGGTGATTCTATCTAACCATCTCATCCTCTGCCGTCCCCTTCTCCTTTTGCCTTCAGTCTTTCCCAGCATCAGGGTATTTTCCAGGGAGTCCTCTCTTCGCATTAGGTGGCCAAAGTATTTGAGCTTCACCTTCACTATCTGTCCTTCCAATGAACAGTCAGGGTTGATTTCCTTTAGGATTGACTGATTTGACCTCCTTGCAGTCCAAGGGACTCTCAAGAGTCTTCTCCAGCACCACAGTTTGAAAGCATCAATTCTTCAGCGCTCAGCCTTCCTTATGGTCCAACTCTCACAGCCATACATTACTACTGGGAAAACCATAGTTTTAATTATATGGACCTTTGTCGACAAGGTGATGATGTCTCTGCCTTTTATTTGGTCCCAGATAGGGCAGAGGAAAATGGTGAAGGGAATGCTGTGTTGTGACTGAAAGCTTGTATGAGTACTTTTTTGTTAAGCTGAGTACCTTGCCCTCAGAAGGCTTGTGAGAGTTCACCCATTTTTAATCTCCAGTATTATGGGTCCCTTGTGCTCAGAGACATTGTTTTACAGATCTCCTGCCTTATGTGATTTTTAAGAAGGCACAGTATAGCATATAAAAGCCTTACCTTCTTAAAGTGTTGGGATCCTATCTATTGGGATTATGAGAGTTGTTATCTAAAATAATTTAGTGGGCCATAAATTGTGGAAGGATGGAGTAGAACCTAAAATGATCAATGACAAAACTTTGCCAGTTTAAGGCCTATGAACTGGTTTCTTTAAATTTATAGGGATAGAGCCCTAATTCTGGGAGAAGCTAGTTTGGAAAGCATTACTCTGTTGTGGTGGGGAAAAGTTAAATACTGTAGCTGAATAGTATTCATAGACTCTAATCAGTTTATAACTTGTGCTAATACATTCTATCTATGATTCAATTGCAAGGGACAGGCCCTATATGACTTGATATAATTCCATTGTTACTGCAGGACTACCGCTTTGACTTTACCTGGGTAAAATTCCAGGATGATGCCTTGATTGCTCCTGGCATCACAGAGATAGAAGGAAGAGAGATGGTATTTCATCATCTCAATTGCTTCATCCTTAAGGAGACACATAAGGGTGATGATACATGATTAAAGATATTGCCACTAATTCTGGTGCAAGCATGAAACTGTAGAAAGCAATGTATACTAGTGAAAGGATGGGACCTGGGAGATACTGCTTGTGTAAGGTCCCCCATCAGAACCTTCCACCCCGACACATGCGCCAGGCAATACACGTCGGGATACCGGCTACGGGAGACAGAGAGAAGGAATGCGGCTAGCTGGAGAGTGATCGTTAACACCTGTCAATGTCAGACAACCCAATCACCTACGGGCGAGACAAGAGAGGCACCAAGAAGGAAACTGACAGCACTGGCAATACACATTGAACTAAAGGGGGGGGGGAACATAATAAAAATCAATCGTTTACCAACATGGGGCATTCAGATCTTCACCGGTGTTAGGGCTTGTATGTTTCCTTAATAAAGTTCATTCCGTATAACCTGGCGTGAGGAACTTTCATTGGGACATAACACCCGGAACCATCACAGAAAGATCTGAATCAACAACACCAGTCGATTTTCCCCAGAGACAACCCCGTAACTTCGGAAAATTTTTGGTTGAGAATCGACGCCAGCACAACAAAGTAAGCAATGTCGAGTGACAACTCCGAGAGACTCACCACCCCACCCCAGAGGGCAGCAACCTCATCCCAGGGGGCTTCAGCAATCCCAAGAGAAGAAAAACCGGTGACCGTCGCACCCAGAGGGAGCTGAAAGAAACGTGAGTCACAAAGAAATGAAACCGGGGCACGGTGGCTCAACGGGTTAAACCACTGAGCCGTTAGACTGCCGACCATAAGGTTGGCAGTTCGAAACCGCGTGACGAGGTGAGCTCTCGTCACTAGCCCTAGCTCTCTGCCAACCCAGCGATTCGAAAGCTAATATAGCAAGTAGATAAATGGGTACCACTTACTTACGTGGGGCAATTTGCGGGCGTCCAGCGGAGGGTTGTCCTCGATCCAAGAAAGACCTGGAAGAGCGGTGATGACGGCGGAGGACGACGGATCCGGAGATACCAGCTTCCTGGACGTCAGCAGCCGGCGCGGAGCAAGGCATTCTGGGACTTGCAGTCCAATGCCTGCAGCTGAAGAGCCGGTTCCCTTCCTCTCTCCCTGTTGCGCGCGGTAAAAATTGTAAAAATGTTAAATGATGATGTATAATTGAATAATTGGATATGTAATGTTGTAAGCCGCCTAGAGTCCTCCAGTAGGGAGGGGAGAGGCGGGGTATAAATAAGACAAATAAATAAATAAATAAATAAATAAATATTTATATAAAAGAGTCATTGTATATTTAGACGACATCCTGATCTATAGCAAGAACCTGGAAGAACACGTGAAATTAGTGCGAGAAGTGTTAGAACACCTATTGAAAGCACAGCTGTATGTGAAGCTATCCAAGTGTGAGTTTCACAAAGAGAAAATTGACTTCCTTGGATACCGAATATCTAACCAGGGGATCGAGATGGACCCTGCTAAGGTCAAAGATGTCCTGGGGTGGGAACCCCCCAAAACTCGTAGACAACTACAATCATTTCTCGGGTTCGCAAATTTCTACCGCCAATTCATTCCCAAATTTGTGCAAATAGCCTTACCCCTGACTGACTTATTAAAAACAGGGAAACAAGGGGAAGCAGTAGCAATGAAAAGACCAGGAGCGAAAATTAGATGGACTCCGGAATGCCAAATGGCTTTGCAACAGCTTAAGATGCTTTTCACGGAGGAGCCAATTTTAAAACACCCTGACCCAGGAAAACCTTTCATTGTGCAAACAGATGCCTCAAACATGGCACTGGGCTCTGTATTGTTACAAAAAGATAATAAAAATAAACTGAGACCATGTGCTTATATCTCATGGAAATTCTCTGAAACTGTGAGGTTTCGTGCACTTACCTGGATGCCGGCCAACATGCTGGACTCGGAGGAGGAGGAAGAGCCAATTACAGGAGACAGCAGGCTTGGCGCGAAACCAACCAGAGACCCAGAAATGCTGATTGGCAGAGACTCGGAAAGAAAGATGCCTCCGCCAATCAGCGCGCACCAAAGGAGAGCAGAAAGGTGGGCAGAGCAATGCGAAGCCCGATTGGCTCCTGCTCTCCCAAGGCGCGAAAAACGGAATAAAAAGCCGGCGCGACTTACCTCAGGTGCCGGAGACAACCGTTCTATGCTGAAGTCTCTAAACTCCGTGCCAGACCCTGCTCCCGAGCCCTGCCTTGCTGCCGCCCCGGACCTCGCTCTAAAGCCCTGCCTTACCACAGTCCCAGACCCCGTGAACGAGCCTAGCCTTGCTGCAACACCGGACCCGGTTTCCACGCCTTGCCCCGCCACCGCGCCAAGCCTTAGATCCAAGCCTTACCTTGCTGCTGTGCCAAGCCTCGTGCCCGAACCTTACCCAGAAACAAAAACTTTCTAGCAGATGCACTTTCACGGTTACTCTAATTTTTTCTTTTTCCTTTTCTTTCTCTCTCATTTCTCTCCCATTCTCCTTCTCGTTTCAGGTGCAGCACACCAGGACCCGCTAATCCCACTTCATTTCTCATTAATTGTATATATTACTGTTTATATTAGTTTATATTTTATAGTTTAGATTGTAAGGTATTTTGGAGGAGCGGCATGTAAGGTCCCCCATCGGAACCTTCCAGCCCGACACGTACGCCAGGCAATACACATCGGGATACTGGCTACGGGAGACAGAGAGAAGGAATGCAGCTAGCTGGAGAGCGATCGTTAACACCTGTCAATGTCAGACAACCCAATCACCTATAGGCGAGACAAGAGAGGTGCCAAGAAGGAAACTGACAGTGCTGTCAATACACATTGACCTAAAGGGGGGGAACATAATAAAAATCAATCGTTTACCAACACGGGGCATTCAGATCTTCACCGGTGTTAGGGCTTGTATGTTTCCTTAATAAAGTTCATTCCGTATAACCTGGCGTGAGGAACTTTCATTGAGACATAACACCCAGAACCATCACACTTGTTTTATTCAATTCTTCATTTTCAGGAGGTTAAGAAAAGGATGCATTTATTTCTTTTGTGAAACATATATTTATGACTTCTCAATACAGTATTCCATGGTTGGTATTCATGATGCATATACCTGCTATCAAGTATAGCACAAATGTGGAAAGTGAAGAATTTAAAATTCTGCCAAGAGCTGATAATCCACAGAACCAGTGACAAAGGAAGGGATACCTAAGTATTTTTCCAGAGGTTTTTTTTACTGCAACAAAATTTGTCATTTATTATAAATGACAGTTTAATAAACTGAAATACAGATATCTCTCATACTTTATTTGGACATATTTCTTGGTTTGAGCTTAGGAGAGACTATTGTCATGGAGGCAAATGCAGTTTCAGTACCAGTTACTAATATTTTGTTCTGCAGAATCGATCCTTTTAGGAAGTAGAATGTTTGCTGTGGAGTGAAGAAAATCAGTCAGTAAATAAATAAATAAATAAATAAGGGTGTAACTATTGCATAGAACACAGCTACTGCTTTCTCCTGATTACTAAAAGACTTGGATTCAGGCTGGAAGTATAGCCATAGCTAAGCCATGGCGAGGTGGGAGCCACAGGTTGACATAGCCTTATCCCATTTTTATCATGACTGAATGTGCAGTACAACCATACCAATATGGCCATATATTATCAGGATGAAAATAAATGGAAGCAGTAGAGTGAAAAAGCTATTGACTCCCGTGGAATAGAAATTTGGCAAATTTTATAAAACATTTTATAACATAAAAATTATCATAAGACATTTTGTGACATAATACAAAATGTCATAAAACATTTCCTGTGGTCAACTCCTGATGTATGGCTGTGCTACACAGTTCAACATTGGCTACTGTCAAGGCAGATACATCTCTGAATGTCTCCCTGAATTTTTAAGAACTATTCCAGTGAAGGCAGTACATTAGAAGCTCTGCCATTGTTGAAGGCATCAAGGAATGTGGTAAGGAAATAGCCGGTTTGGTCTAGTGGTTAAGGTGCTGGACTAGAAACCAGGAGACTGTGAGTTCTAGTCCTGCCTGAGGCATGAAAGCTGGCTGGGTGACCTTGGGCCAGTCACTCTCTCTCAGACCAACTCACCGCACAAGGTTGTTGTTGCGGGGAAAATAGGAGGAGTATTAGGTATGTTTACCGCCTTGAGTTATTTATAAAAATAATAAAGGCGGGATAAAAAATTAAATAAATGAAATAAAAATAAAAATAAAAATATCTCTGAAACGATGACCCAAGGGGTCATGGGTTGTCTAGTACTGTATATAGGACTTCTAGCAAAACAAAAGCAGAGCCAGAGCTTATATACCTTTGGCCCACTGCAATGCAAGACTAGACAAGACCAAAAAAAAAAGGCAGCAGACACAGTGTGAATTACAGCCTGATGTTAGAATGTTTTAGATCAGAGCTTTCCAAACTTTTCATGTTGGTTACACACACCAATGGTGGTGGTGGTGGCAGCGCAGCCTGCGGTGTCCTGGTGTGTCACGCGCAAACCCGGAAGCGCTGATGGGGGGGAACCTGCCAATCAGTGCTGCCGCCACCACCGCCACAGTGGTGGTGGTGCTGGCGGCAGCGGCACTAATTGGCGGGGGTACCGCTTCTTCCGGTTCCCCCCATCAGCGCTTCCGGGTTTGCGCGTGACACACCAGGACACCGCAGGCTGCGCTGCCACCACCACCACCATTGGTGTGTGTAACCAACATGAAAAGTTTGGAAAGCTCTGATCTAAAACATTCTAACACACCAGGACACCGCAGGCGACACAGTAGTGTGTCGCGACACACACTTTGGAAAGCTATGTTTTACTGTAGGTAAACCCATCTGTCTGACTTATTATTGTTTATCCCTTCCTACTAGGTTAGCATGCTAGCCATACTATCTCTGAGATATGGTTGGTGAATAAAAACAATTTGGTGTACTGGGCCACAGGTTCCTGAGTGATTCCTTGCCCTGTTGCCCCTCCCTGTTGCCAGTGAGGGCCAAATCAGCTTGCTGTAAATGTTTTCTTACAAGGGCACTTTAAGCAGTTCACATGTATGGTGGGCGGGGCACCTTTTACCATCACACATGGCTTGGACTTCACACCTGTAGTGGTTCAGCACATTTTTCTCACACAAATGTGGCTGCAAGAAGAAGAATGGAATAATGGCCGTGATGAAATCCATAGCCCATAAGCTGATGGGCAGTTTTATGTATACTCTCCACCTTATAATTAAACTATACTAGAGGGGGCTACAAAGGGTATAAGCCATGACAGCTAGCAAAATAAACTCAGCTCCCCCCACCAAAAAAAGATTGTAACATTAATTTGTCCATAACACTGGCCCAGTGGAATGGTGGGCCTGTTTGTGAAGCAGTGTGCCAGCATCTGGGTGACCATGGTGGTGATACAGCAGACATTGAAAGAAAGGTTGCTAACCACAATGAGTAAAGGAAGGGAACCAGCACAATCAACATGTAAGAAGAAGACGGACAATGCAGCCTGCACTTGAAGTGAGCTGAACAGATCCACAAGCACAGCTTAGTTGTGTGGGTTATGTCATCTGACTCTTCCATCTGATTTGTATTTTGAATAACAGAAAATTGCATTCGTGTTACATTCTATCTTAGTTATAGTTCTCATTTGTTCAAAGTTGCCCTGAGAATTTTGTTAGGAATTTAAGGTTAGGGGGCAACACGTAAAGGATAAAACAAGTAATTCATATTAACATTGCCTCCATTAAGAAGGCAGCCATAAATCAAAATCTGTACTTTTTAAAAATGGTGGTACAATTCGCAACTAAAAAGAACACGATGTATAAAAATGCCTATATCAGCAGGGTGCATGGTTAGTTCTCTGATTGCATTATAGTTCACATGTAGGAGAAGTACCTCAAAATACAAAATAAGGCTTATTAGATGTTTAGAACTATTTTTTTTCAGTGTGAAGAATAGATTTTACTGAAACATTTAAATTAATAAGCATATAGAAGGTCATGAGTTCATGCAAGAAAACTATGTTGTTGCTTAGATTCCACTGAGACCATATCCCATGGTTACAATTAGCTGGAGCAAAACAACATTCCTCATGTTAACTTCTATAGAACTTGAAATAAAATAAAAGCAATGTGACCACAAACTCATTAAAGTCCAGATAATTCAGTGGCCTAGCTCATACATAATACTGACCCAAGGTATGATTTAATATCTTTTTGATTGAACTACACTTGGACAAACCATGGCTTAGTGTAAAGTGGGAATCATAAACAATCCTGTTGTTTCCCAAATACTGATGTATGGATCAATTACAGGCAGTCCTCGTTTAGCGATCACAACTGGGACCGGCAACTTGGTTGTTAAGTGAAGCAGTCGTTAAGTGAAACTGCAACTGTGCTTATGGTCTTCCTTCATCTTTCCTTTGCTTTACAAACCTGTGAAGGTCATAAATATGAGGATTGGTCCTAAAGTTACCTTTTTATCACCATTGTAACTGAGAGCAGTCGCTAAATGAGGCAGTCGCTAAATGAGGACTACCTGTACTAAAAGCTACATCAGTTAAAACTAAAGCAGTATATGAATATGTGGGAAACAGAATGGTCAAGTTGTACTTGTGTGGTGAGATTATTGCAGAGGCCAGTGAACTGTGGGTACCACATTTACAAGCTTGCCTAGCTACATCCCATGTTGGCTAATGGACAAAAGCAACTTCTTGCATGAACCACCTTCCTTTTAACTTGGCTGCAGTTTTTTCTTCACCCCAATATAGCAGTTTAAGGGGCAGAGTTATATTTATCAGCTCCATCAGTTTGCGTTCACAATACTGAAGCTTACATCGACCATAGTATCATCCGCAGATAGCCACCTGATGGCTTTGTTTCGGGTGACCTGGAAGGTGGTGGATCAGAGGTTTACCTTCAAGGTCACTCTGAGGAATTTGCAAGGCATCTGACAGATAAAGGCAATCGGATTCCAGCTTGGGAGTTCATGGCTACCATGGCAGCCATGGGCCTGTCCCAGATTATTTGGGACCCAACTCAGGACAGTGGCCTCACCCCAGATTTGGTTTTCTTGTCAGAGCAGTGGCAATGTGATCTGAGGGGAGAGTTACATGTGTCCCCACTGTCATGGTCAGATCATGCCCTGGTGACCTTGAGATTCTCCTATGCCACCCCCATCTGCAGGGAGGCAGGACCCATTCGATTGGTCTGCCCCCGGCGACTAATGGACCCAATAGGGTTCCAGAGGGAGCTGGGGGTTATACCTGAGGACCTGCTGCACGGTCCAGCGGAGGCTCTGGCTGCTGCCTGGAATAGAGAGGTGGTGGGGGCCTTGGACAGGATCGCGCCTATGCGGCCTCTCTTGTCCAGTTGGGCCCGAAGCTCCCCCTGGTTTACGTAGGAGCTGAGGTCCTTGAAGAGGATTAAGAGATGCCTAGAGCGCCACTGGAGGAAGACAAAGACTGAATCTGACCGAACACAGGCTAGAGCCGCTATTGAGGCCTACCTTGTGGCGATAAGAGCGGCGAAACGTCAATATTTCTCTGCTCTTATTGCATCTGCGGAATGCCGCCCGGCGGCCTTGTTCAAACTTACCCGATCCCTTTTGGGGAAAAGGGAGGTAGAAATTCACCTCCAGGGCCTTGCGGAGGAATTTTCTCGGCATTTAGTGGATAAAATCGCTCGGGTTCGCTCTGGGTTTGATTCCGAGTGTGAGACAGAGTCTGTTGAGATACCCAGGGAGCGTACTTACTTTGTTAAATGGGAACGGTTTGAGCCTGTCGGACCCGAGGAAGTGGACAGAGTTCTCCAAACTGTTAATGCCACCACCTGTAGATCCATGTCCCTCCTGGCTGGTGAAAGCAGCCAGGGAGGTGACTTGCAGTTGGGTCCAGACGATGGTCAATACATCGTTAGGGGAGGGGGTGTTTCCGGCAGCTTTTAAAGAGGCGCTGGTACGCCCTCTCCTCAAGAAACCGTCGTTGGACCCTACTGTACTGGATAACTTTCGTCCAGTCTCCCACCTCCCCTTTTTGGGGAAGGTGGTTGAGAAGGTGGTGGCGTTGCAGCTTCAGACGATTCTGGAGGAAACGGATTATCTGGACCCCTTTCAGTCAGGTTTCAGGCCTGGTCATGGGACTGAAACTGCATTGGTCGCACTTATGGATGATCTTTGGTGGGAGCGAGACGGAGGTAGTGCATCCATTCTCGCTCTTCTTGACCTCTCAGCGGCGTTCGATACCGTCGACCATGCTATCCTTCTGGAGCGGCTCAGGGAGTTGGGGGCAGGCGGCGTTGTATTGCGCTGGTTCGCCTCCTTCCTCCAGGGCCGGTCCCAGTCGGTGTTGATTGGGAGTGAGAGATCTGGCCCGCAGGCCCTCTTTTGTGGGGTCCCGCAGGGCTCGGTACTCTCTCCGCTCCTTTTTAACATCTACATGAAACCGCTGGGTGAGATCATCCGTCTCCATGGGGTGAGATATCATCAGTACGCTGATGATACTCAATTATACATCTCCATCCCAGGGGAAGTAAGTGATGCAGTTTCTACCCTGTCCAAGTGCCTGGGGGCTGTAGGGGCCTGGATGGGGAAAAACAGGCTTCGACTGAACCCTAGTAAGACAGAGTGGCTGTGGATTAATGGCTCCTCGATTTCTAGGAAGTTGTCATCTCTAGTTCTGGATGGGGTAGCACTGCCCCAGACAGACCCGGTACGTAACTTGGGGGTCCTCCTGGACTCACGACTCCTGCTTGAAGAGCAGGTGGCAGTCGTGGCCAGGAGGGCCTTTGCACAACTTTGTGTTGTGCGCCAGTTGCGACCTTTCCTGGAGCGGGAGGCCCTTCGAACAGTCACTCATGCCCTGGTTATCTCACATATAGACTACTGTAATGCGCTCTACACGGGGCTAC
Organism: Charina bottae; assembly: GCA_023362775.1. Taxonomy (NCBI): domain Eukaryota; kingdom Metazoa; phylum Chordata; class Lepidosauria; order Squamata; family Charinaidae; genus Charina; species Charina bottae. Next base: position 17,599,353 of record JALMGJ010000021.1, read on the forward strand.
CCTTGAAAAATATCCAGAAGCTCCAACTGATCCAGAATGCGGCTGCACGAACCATTTTAGAAGTCCCATATCGGACTCATGTGACACCATTACTACACGAGCTGCACTGGGTTCCAGTTTGCTTCCGGGTGCAATTCAAGGTGTTGGTTATGACCTTTAAAGCCCTTCATGGCATGGGACCAGGTTACCTAAGGGACCGTCTTATCCCCATTACATAGGCCCGTCCCATCCGGTCATGCAGGGAGGGCATGCTACGGACCCCATCAGTTAAAGAATTCCATCTCACGGGGTCACGGAAGTGTGCCTTCTCTGCAGAAGCGCCTGCCCTGTGGAATATTCTTCCTCCAGTTAAGACAGTCCACCTCGCTCCTGGGCTTTAGGAAACAACTTAAAACTTGGCTTTGTCAACAGGCCTGGGGCGGTAAGGAGGGCAGAAACTCCTGGGGATGGCTAATATAGTAAGATAGTCCTAGAATAGCCCTTCCAAGGCTGAAAGAACACATCGCCTTCTTAATTTTTATATGTATGGTATTTTAAATGGTTATTTTAATGTTTTAATCTTTAATATTCGTAATTTTGATGATTTGTAAACCTCCCAGAGTCCCTTGAGGGAGTTGGGCAGTGAGAAATCAAATAAATAAATAAATAAATAAACAAACAAACAAACAAACAAACAAACAAACAAACGTCGGCAGTAAGAAATGTATTACATAGCATGATACTGCATATGCATTCTGTGTTTCATGATGCTTGGACACCAGGGGCCTTCAACAGGTATGAGTAGCTCACTGGGTGGTAGGTGATGGCTCAACAGCTTCTCACCAGGGAACCTGCTTACCTTCCACAACGTAAGGTGGTGAGATGTTACTCTTTTGATATAGAGCCAGTGACAAGCGACTCCTTTAGTTACGTCAGGAGAGGTCTTATTCCTTACAAAGTGCTCATCTTCTCTGGATGCTGGAAGGCACAGAGCACGGAGAATGTAGCAACAGGGCAGTAGCTTTGATGGCCCACCTGTTGGAGGGCTTGGTTAGAATTGTTTCATGCTGGATTTACTCTCTCCAAGCAGATTTTCTCAGGGTTTTCTTTCAATTTCTTACTTTATTATTGACCACCATTTATCATAAGTGAGGATCCTTGCTTTCTTCTGCTTTAAATGGCAGCGATAATGCCTCCCCCAAGGCCTGCTCCCACCTAGAGTTATCTTCATGGTTAAATGAGTGCATGCATGCATGCATGCATGCATGCATGAATGAATGAAGCTCCTGCTTGAGATGAAGACGTGTGTATTCCCAGTTTGGGAATCTGGCCTTCACTGTTTTGAATGCAGGTCAGCATCGCACAAGGAAGGTCTCAGGGGAGTTGTATGAAGTTCACTTCCTATACAGATAGACCAATTTTCAGGGATTCACAACTAATCTGTAGCTGTTTTCTGGTGCTATTATTATTTTTAGATTAACATCCTAAGTGTAACTCGTTCCAGTCAACGTTTACCAGCAGCCCAAATATACAGAAAGATGGAGGAGCAAACTGCAGTTCAGCATGTTATCTCCAAGTATTCTGCTAAATACAGAATTAGATCCAGCATTCCTCACATCTTGGGACACACTGCTTTATAAGCTGTTTCATAATGAATGTGGGGGTTAAAATATTTTCAACATGTGTACTCACTGCACTGAAATGGAACAGCCTGGATGGATTTTGTGACTACAACCTGGGCAATGTGAGGTTGTTCTTCTAGGAGTTCTGAATGTTCTGGGTTATGCTGAAATGGAGGATTTCTTTTCAAGAAATAGCTCCCACCTGGCTCAGCCGGGACAAACTGGCCATGACTGAAAGAATCTTCTCCACTTCACTCCTCCACATTAGGAGGACCCTAATGCAGCTGTGCAGTTCCCATCTGGAGGACTGACTTTGTTGCTATAGAAGTGCCTTTTGTCTTGTTTTAATTTATTTTAAGAAAGGAAGTTGTTGCTATCGTTCTAAGTATCTGTCCAAAATATTCCAAATTTTCCCCAATTCAGAGAATGGATGAAATGACATTCCCAGATTGGAGAAATTTCCTACATGGATGGTGATAATGGGGAAGTTTTACAATAAGAAATATTGACTTTGTGAAATGCTGAAAACCTGAAGCGAGTGGCGAGGAAGGAAAACCCTATGGGAAAACCTAAGAATGCCTTTAAAAATAGAAGAATTTTTACTCAGCTCTTACAGAATAAAAGAGTAATTCCAAAATATGCTGGGTTTCAGTAAGTAGCTTTTCCTACCTTCTCAAGTGAATACTAATATGTCTTAGAGTAATTTCCTTTCAAAATATTGAATTTAATTTAAATCACATTTTCTCTTGCACCATCACCCTCTGGAGCAACTGCTACTGGCTAGTTCAGTTGCGGGTCGGATGCCAAAAAAAGTGAACACTAGGAAAGACTCCAGGATGCTTATAATAAATAAAGATTTATTAAAATGGTCCCTCTACTGACAGCATTGGAGATTCCCCTCCCAGACCACTGCAGTGAGTCTAAAGAGCAGTGAGAGTGGTGTTCCATGGAAACAACTCACAAAGGGGGTCAACTTTGTTCGAAATATGGGGTTTCAACCAAGCCTGTCTCACACAAACACAAAGGAGGGGTGGCTCTGCTGCAACCTAGCTTTGCTGCTTTGTGTGGGAGGGGCTTGAATCCTGGTTTCCTGTTTCCTCTTTTTCTCTTCTCTCCTTGGAAGTCCATGAGGGAAAAAGGTTTTTACCTTCTCTCTCCTCGTGGCTCATACTTGCACCCAGCAAATCTGCCAAAAGCGGTTTTGGTCAGAACAACTTGCTTGCACGCATGGGACCGTTTCAACAATGAAACTGCTTGTATCAACATCTACAATAAAAATGTAAGCAATCTTTATTTTCCCTTTTTACACTAACTAATGTGTTTGAGAGTGTTTTTTTTTTCTCTGAACTTAATTAAGCCTTTCTGTGCAAGTTTATTGCTGGACGCTTTCTACTCTGCTAAACTAGATAAACACTGTGTGGGATTTTCTGTTATTAGCATTTCAGAACCCCTACAACCTTTATGGGGTAGTTCTTAGAGCCCCCAACTCAATCAACCTGGGCCTGGACCAGATGGATTATCAGGTTTTTATTATAAATGTTTTGAGGATGAACATTTATAACCTCTACAAAACAAGATGGACTCTATCCTACAGGGAGGAAAGATGCCAGAGAGCTGGAAAGAGGCCAATATAGCACTAATTCCTAATGATTTGACTTTAACAAGAAATTATAGACCAATATCATTACTGAATAATGACTACAGGTTGTTCACAACAATTCTAGCTGATAGACTTGTAGGAATTCTGAAATGCTAATGACAGAAGTCCACGCAGTTTTAATTAGTTTTAGCAGAGCAGAAGCATCCCAATAAACTTGCACAAGGCTTAATCAGTTCAAAACACAAAATAAAGACAATTCACACGTTAACGTAAAGTTACAGAAAAATAGCTTACAGTTTTATTGTAGATCAGTTTCATGGTAACAGAGGATGGTTCATGCGTGAGAGCGATAGGTTCTGACCAAACCCACAGTCTTCTTAATGTGGCCTTGCTGGATGCATGTATGAGCAACTTGGACAGCCATAGCTGACCATCCTCCCAGGTGGGGATTCAAACAGGAAAGAGGGAGAAGAAGGGAACAGGAACAGGAAATCAGGGTTCAGCCCCTCCCACACAAAGCAAGTAAGATTAGGTTACAGCAGAGGCTGCCTCCTCCTTCAAGCTTGTGTGAGACATGCTTGATTGAAACCCGATATCTCTAACAAGACTGAAAATAATTTTGCAAGAATTGATTCATGAGGATCAATGTGGGTTTTTACCTAAAAGACAGTTAAAGGACAACATTAGAAACATCTTGGACATTTTGGAATATTTGGGGCAACATAATGAAACCCAGCCACATTGATTTTCTTAGATGCAGAGAAGGCCTTTGACAATTTGAACTGGGCTTTTCTGCTCAAGGTTTTGGAATATAAGAATTTTGGAGAGAATTTTATAAAATGAATAAGATTGATTTATACTTCACAGAAAGCACAAATAATTGTTAATAGAGATCTAACAAAACCCTGTGAGATACAAAAAGGAACAAGACAGGGCTGCCCACTGTCCCCTCTTTTGTTTATTTTGTTCCTTGAAATACTGAATAGAGATATAAGACAAGATGAGAGGATTGTGGGAGTAAAGATTGAAAAAGAGACTTATAACTTAAGAGCTTTTACAGAAGAGTTGGTGTTGGTTTTGGAAGATCCTTTAAAGAGAATTGAAACATTAATGGGCAAATAAAAAGAACTTGGTGCATTAGCAAGCTTTAGGATTAATAAACAGAAGATGAAGATGTTAACAAGAAATATGAAAATGGACTTCCGGTGCAGAGAAATGGCGAGCGGATGTGTGTTTTCACAGCTCATCTAACTTTCAATTTTCAACTTCTAAACGGGGGAAAGTAAACCAATCTTGCGAAACCTTCGTGTTGTGCAGATCGCAGCAGGAATGCTGGAAGAAGAGTAGACCTGCAAAAAAGAAACCTGCAGCTTCTGGATGGTGGTGGCGAGACAACGAGCTGCCACTTTCGCTTTCTTCGCCAGTTTTCAAGCTTACAGTGAAAGTAGTGAAAGTAGCCGAGAAGCCGGGTAAACACTTACCTCGTTAGATGCCTAAATTGTTTAGGCTATGCTGCCATGTTTTCTGCGCTGAATTTGGGATTTAAAACTAACTTAAAGAGAAGAAAATTTATTTAATTTATCGTCTATAAGTAAACCTAAAAACTGGAGGAGACTCTGAAACTTAACTGGATTAAGAAAGATAGGATTTATATTTAATTATTTAAGACACCATTTTTGCTCTGTAAGGTTCTTTTTCTTTTCTTCTGGTTGTGTTTGCTGATCTATATCTTTTGTGACTGATATTTATTTATTTATTTATTTATTTATTTATTTATTATTTCAATTTATTCCCCGCCCATCTCCCTTGCAATAAATGTATATTATATATACATTTATATTTATATTTATATTGTCATATTATCTGAGCTACATTAAGTATATACTCTTTAGTTGAAATTGACAAATTGATAAGTCTTAGGTAATATTAGGTAATATTAGTATAAGATATATTGTTATAAGACTAAACTTAGATACTAAAAAGATGAATACCAGAAAATTTCAGAGAAGGAAATCTGATTCAGAGGATAATAGAGGGGATTGGATGAAACCTCTCTTTGAAGAATTTACCAGAAAAGCAATTTGAAGTATAACTGCTAACGTGACCACTTTACTAGAAGAGAAAAATTAAAGGATTTGAAAATAGCTTAGACAAAAAACTAGATAGTATGGAGCAGAAGTTTCAATCAGAAATTAAAGGAGTAAAAGAAAGAGTACAGAAAATGGAAAAGAAAAATGAAGAAGAATTAGAAAAGCTTACATTATTAGAAATCAAACAAAAGGAAAAATGTATAAGAATAAGAGGTCTTATAGAAGGAAGAGAATTAGAAATTAAAAATACCGTAACAAAAATGTTGGCAAATTTGATTGATTGGGAATCAGAACAATTAGAGGAAGAAATTGAAGGGACATATAGGGTAAATTCAAAGTATGCTAGGGAACACAATCTTCCTAGAGACGTGGTAATGGAGTTTAGTAGAAAGAAACTTAGAGACATGATAATTCAGACTGCTTACGATAAAAAAATAGAAATTGAAGGAAAAAACATTAAAATTTTTAAGGAGACACCAAATACAATCCTAAAAAAAGAAAAGACTATTTTTTTTAACTGAAATTCTGAAGAAGAACAAGATTATGTATAGATGGGAGACTTTGGAAGGGATATCGATTATTTATAAAGAACAAAGATATAAATTAAATTCAATAGAAAATGTGAAGGATTTTCTTAGAAAATTGGAAAAGGATAATCAACAGATTATAGGTAATAATGGTAAAAAAGAAGGGTTAAAATAAAACTTTAGAATTGACTCTCAAGCCTCGGGTTCTAAAGATTTGAGCAATCACTCTAATAATGAGTAACTTAAAATGTCTAACATGGAACATCAATGGCTTGAATGCACCAGCAAAAAGAAAAAAAATATTTCATACGGTCAATAAATTAAACCTAGATATCATATGTTTACAACTCATATTAGATCTAGAGATGTTAAATTATTGGAAAATAAGAAATTAGGTTTAGACTTTACATCTGCAAATGAAGGGGGGAAATGGAGTGGTTTGTTACATAAAACCTTATTTAAAACCCAGACTATTACTATCAGATACCAAAGGAAGATTCATCGTTATAGAAATTGAGATTCAAAACTTAAAAGTAATTTTAGTTGGAGTATATGTCCCAAATGACAAACAAATTTTTTTAAAAAAAACTTTACTAAATTTCCTAGCAGATATACCTAACAAGAATTGGCTTATGATGGGGGATTATAATGGTGTAGTAACACCTACACTTGATAGAAAATCTGAGAAGCCAATTAAACATAATCAAGGAAAATTACCAGAGGAATTTTTTGATCTTGCAAAGAACTTAAATTTGGAGGATGCATGGAGACACAAAATGGGGAACGCAAAAAAATATACATTTTTTTCAGATAGACATAAATCATTTTCCAGAATTGATATGATTTGGCTTTCTAAAAATTTAACAAATAAAATTAAGGACATGAAAATAATGGCTAAAACGTTTTCAGATCATAATGCTGTTCAATTAGACCTAAAAATTACATCAAAAACATATAGATGGAGACTTAATGAAACTATATTAAGAAACAAACAATATTTAGAAGACAGCAAAAAAAAAACTAAAAGAATTTTTTGAGATAAATATGAGTGATGAAGTAAATATTAATAATATTTGGGATGCAGGTAAATGATGGGATATACGCTGGCTTAAAGGGGAAAAACTTGAGGCTTGAGAATAAACAGACAAGACAAGAGTGCAGCGTTTAGGGCTAAAAGTATTTTACTTGTAGCATAAGGCAATAATGCAGATACAGTACATTATCGCAAAAAGGAAAAAGTTGAATATACATGGTACAGCATTGTAAAAGAAAAAGAAAAACAAACTTATAAGCAGAGTTCCGTGTCTTGATCCCAGGGCCAGAGCTCACGCCATGCATAGCCTCCCATAGCTATGTACTGCTCAGTCCTCAAAAGTAGAATACACGTGAAGAACTACGTGGCTAAAGACACACAAGTCAAGAAGCATAGAACACCATTTTGCATGGTTGTATATTCAGTCCTTCTAGCTTTCTGATTGGCTGGACGTTAGCTGTGACACACACAAGGCCTAAAGCACTAGGCCTAAAGCACATAGCATGACCTGGTATTGGGTAGCAGTGCTGCATCTAAGCGAGCACGTGATCTCCTCTCCCCTCTGCTCCCTCCCTGGAGCAGGCTTCCCACGGAAGGATTCAGGAGACCTTGTTCCCATGCAATCTAGCCATAACAATATACACGTGACCATTGTTATCTTGCACCTGCACTTCACGTCACCACAAGAAGCCTTTGCTTTGTAAAGGATGCAATTTGCCAAAACACTTTTGCTTTGTAGAGAAACCCAATTTACCAATTTCATATGAGAAATCTGACACCCCTCCAAATTGGATTTCGACACAATGCAAACAATGATGGAAGTTGTTCAAAGCTGTAAAATACATTTGTACAGAAACAGAAACAAAAATGGTTAGTACATGTATTATTTTACACTGTTCAAGTTACAGTTTTTACAACCAATAGTCATCCAGAAACTAGAAATGGTTTAAAAACACTTGTTACACATATGTAATGCACAATATACACTTCATGCAATGTTTTATTCAGATACATACAAATACATAATAATACAAATTATGCAGGAGCAGAAACACAGTACAGAGAAAACAGACAAAAATTGCCCTCATTCTGTCCCCTCCATTGCAAAAATTGCAGCTGGCATAGATAAGCAGGAATTTGCTAGCTGCTTGTGTTTTGAAGCAAAGGTTCTGTTTTGATTTTAAGAAAAACCACAGGACTTTCTTTCCACCCCTTTGCAAGCTCGCAGGCTTGGTACCCTACCTGGGCAAAATCAGACAGAGAAGATAGGTGGTTTGAGAGAGGGGTCAAGGAATCCATTTATGCCAACTTGGAAAATCCTTCCTTGAATAGAGGTGGGGGCATCAGGCACAATCTTTCCCCCATCTTCCTCCCTGCTTTGTCTTCTGTGTCTAGGAAGATTAGGACCATTTCACAAGCTCAACAGCAGCATGGTGATCTTAACGATCCTCCTTTAGATGATAAAAGGACTTAAAATAACATCTCAATATAACCATGACCTAGCCCCAGGTGTAAGGTCACACAGCTACCTAGAAACATATTTAGGATTCCCTTACTAACTTTGCTCAGACTGAAGAAGCTCCTTGGATAAGGAGCGAAACGTTTCCACTGAGAAAATAGAAATCCAGTTGACATGATTCAAACTACAGACAATTCCACCTGGATGACTGAGAACCTTCATAGACATACCTGGGCAAAACTAATTCAGGGCATGTCCACTGCGTTATTGCAGAGTGATATACAACAAAGTAAGGATAAGCTTTCCTTTACACAAATGACACTCTGTAACACTCTGTAATTTGACATTCTCAAGAACCATAGGATTCTCTGTTCTGGGCTTATGTAACTTCATCACCAAGATAAATGCTTGAATTTGTGCCTTACTCCTTTAGCTGGAAATACTACCTCAGCTGACTGACAAATTCTTATACAAGGTGGTAAGATTCAGTTTCTAAGCAGAAACCCACTACATAAGTAAAAAGTACTAACTCCTACACTTTCTTATGTACACACAGAAAACAGCACGTGACTGTTCTGCACATCCCAGTTAGCATCTGCACCATGCTATCTATGACTGGCCTGCTTTAAAATCCATAAAGCACCCTGTTAAGTCAATGAACTGTCTGGGAATTGTCACACATGTAGAGCCACACGCCTTACACACACTGTTTCAGGGAGATCTATATTCAAATATGCTGTGTCAACATCACAATATGTAAATGGACACCTGTTTCCACGCTACGCAACCAGAAAACGCACCACACGTCAACATTCTGGCCTAGCTGTGGGTGCATACATTAGATTCACAGTTCACAAACTCCTTTTTGTGCAACAAATGCCTGGGCAACAAAGCTGGCTTTACATTGCAGAGTATTATCAGGAAGAAATGTCTTTCTGAACACTCATCTGGAACCTACAGCTTACTAAAACAAAGGACAGGTTGGTTACTTTTAACACTTCACCAAAACTCAAACAGACTATCCACAGCTGTGTTCCAATGTTCTTCTTGCCTCTCAAAAGGCAGGAGCAACACGTCTTGAAAAGACAGGGTTTTTCTCAGGTAACTTGACACACTGTCACCTGTCAGTGACAAATGTCACACTGTCACAAATCTGTCAGGCTTCACACCCTTGTGGAATAAGAGGACCCATGAGGAATGACCACTGTGCTTTCCCCATCACCGTCTTCTTTCCTCCCACTACCTGACTCCCTCTCCAGGCCCTGCACCTGCTCAGGTGAAATTTCCACTCCTTCACCTGAGGGGCCCTTTTAACACACTAGGAGATTTGGGGAACAGAAGAAACCTGAACTGGTTTTTGCCCATCTACTGAAGCATGGACAGTGGGTTTACACTAGCAATGCAGCAACACTTCTGCAACCTTAGCATACAACCTTTCCCAACCAGTAGGCTGCTTAAAAATAAAGCACTTCTGGAGATTTGGATTTGACCATGGCCTAATGAAACACCGATAAGCCTTGGATTTTAATTAACAACCAACAACCAACAACCAACAACTCGAAGCACTGTGCTTTTGGTTGGTTCTTCCTTCTCTGTGACCTGGGGTTGTGAACACATGCAAATGTTCCACAGACATGCAGGTACTTCAGTGAAGGGCGCTTGCCATACCAAAGAAAAATAATGAACTTCTTTTTACAGTTGAATTCTGCAACCTGTTAGTTAGAAACACACTGCAATCACGGTAGCCTCTCCCCAGACATGGGATGGCACCTGAGCAACTAACATCAGGCTATTGTTAATGGTATTCACAACACCAATACTCAGCTAGAATTCCAACATTGGCAAGTCTTTGGGAGAATACTTTCCTACAAAGCCAATTCTGGAACACATGGCTCAGGAACTCTCCACTACAATCAGACTGGAACTGACCTACTAGATAACCATATTTTCATCCTACTATTGCTACATACACTTCAAAGCGAGCACAGACATTCGCTTTAGACTTCAACAAGTAGCAACAACACAAAGCAGGTATGATCATCAACCAGAAGGAACATGAAACTCGCCCCCCACCATTACTTGGGACATGGGGGCTAACTAAATCTCTATGAACCAACTGAAATGGTCTAGTTAACACTCTGTCACTTTGCCTAGCAACAGATACAGTCCTGATATTAGATTGTTTACACACAGTTTACACACAACACAATCAAGAAACTTTTGCACATTTCCTGGGTTCTAACTCAGAATGCATTTGGCTATCTGAGACACACTCTCCCATCCTGGGATACCCCAGTACTTTGTGAAAACTTTTATGGATGCATTTATGATGTGGGGAACATTAAACACACAATGTCTTGTCCACACAATCTCCTTCTTAGGAAGCATCTCACACACTTGATTTTACAGTTTTCTCTAACACACTCAGCCTCATCTCTTTCAATGAAACATCCAGCAACAAGTACACTCAGACTTGACCAGGGCTGGAACACTGAGGAGAGAAAAACAAGTGAACACATAAACATTTCACACACTTATCACAGAAATACCAGCTAACATAACTTGCTGAACTCAAAGCTTCAAGCCGAATTCAACAAACAAAGTCTCTGGAGATATGCTTACAGACAGCAGTCTGGCAGAGTAGAAGACTCGGATTCGTTGTTTAGCTGACTTCTGGCTTCTGGCTTCCCCTCCATTCGTAAATCAGGCTTCTTGCACTGACAGCATCTGCTGGACAATAGGGCAGGGAACAGCCTTGCAGTGATTTCTCACCAAACCACAGCAAACATAGATTCCATTCCAGGTTTTACTTCAGCTGGAACACTCTGTTTGGAATTCTCAGGAACAACAGCAACAGATGGCTCCTGGAGGTGGCTTGTAAAACAATCCATAGGAAGGTCGCAGGGAGATAGCGTCTTTGCTTTCTCGACCAGTAGACCAAAACTACTGTCCAGGTTTGGCAAAATCACGCATGCTTTTTCACAGTCCCAGAAAAACATGCCTTCTTGTTCAAATGCAGCAAACAAAGTCTTGAACTTACCAAGGTGGGCTATCACATTCTCAGCCACTGCAGCTTCAAACTATAAAGCTGTCTTAATAGTCCACCAAGGGCTTCTGCTTTGTATTGAAGGCTCCAACAGCCGCTCAGCACCCAGTACGCAGTCCTTGAGTGGCTGATATTCCGTTCAGAGGATTTGATTCCCAAAAGCAAAATGCACAGTCCAAACACACTTGCATTTCTTCCATAGAGGGATCCTCTGAATCCTCCAGGGATCCTCTGGAAGTGGATTTGCCACATACTGCCACAAATCATCTTCTTGCAAAAAGAATGATTAATTCTATAAATGATTAATTTAATTCTAAATGAAAAAGAATGATCTCCACACACCAGGTCAGATAGTTTGTGCCATCTAAAGGCTCAAAACGGCAGACTGACCAGACACTGTTCAGCCATTGCTGACCACTCAAAGAAAACATGTTTACTCTGAAATTAGCCTCTAAAAACAAACTCCCTTTTACAGCCAGGTCCAACGCAGCAAAGAAAATGCAAATTTCTCTCTGGGAACATAACCTGATGGGATATACTCTGGCTTAAAGGGGAAAAACTTGAGGCTTGAGAATAAACAGACAAGACAAGAGTGCAGCATTTAGGGCTAAAAGTATTTTACTTGTAGCATAAGGCAATAATGCAGATACAGTACATCATCGCAAATAGAAAGTTGAATATACATGGTACAGCATTGTAAAAGAAAAACAAAAACAAACTTATAAGCAGAGTTCCGTGTATTGATCCCAGGGCCAGAGCTCACACCATGCATAGCCTCCCATAGCTATACACTGCTCAGTCCTCAAAAGTAGAATACATGTGAAGAACTACATGGCTAAAGACACACAAGTCAAGAAGCATAGAACACCATTTTGCATGGTTGTATATTCAGTCCTTCTAGCTTTCTGATTGGCTGGACGTTAGCTGTGACACACACAAGGCCTAAAGCACTAGGCCTAAAGCACATAGCATGACCTGGTATTGGGTAGCAGTGCTGCATCTAAGCGAGCACGTGATCTCCTCCCCCCTCTGCTCCCTCTCTGGAGCAGGCTTTCCACGGAAGGATTCAGGAGACCTTGTTCCCATGCAATCTAGCCATAACAATATACATGTTGTTATCTTGCACCTGCACTTCACGTCACCACGAGAAGCCTTTGCTTTGTAAAGGATGCAATTTGCCAAAACACTTTTGCTTTGTAGAGAAACCCAATTTACCAATTTCATATGAGAAATCTGACAGTAAAGCCTATATTAGGGGCCATTTTGTGTCTCTTGGCAACCATCTTAGAAAACTTAAACAACTAAAATTTCAACAAATTTGCGAGCAAATTAAAACAAAAGAAACTCAACTTCAAAATAATCCCAATGACAAAAATATTAAAAATCAAATAACTATTTTACAAAAGCAACTAGAACTCCAAACAATAGATGAGATAGAACAAAATTTAAGATATGTAAGACAGAGACATTTTCAACATGCTAATAAAGCCGGGAAATTGTTAGCTTTTAAATTAAGAAAAGAGGCAAATAAAAAGATTATAAATAAAATAATAGTAAATGGAGAGGAAATTACTGACAATCAAGGTATTAGAAAGGCATTTTATGATTTTTATAATAAATTATACCAAAAGCAACAAATATTACAGGACAAATGTGAAATATATCTGCAAAAAAGTAAAGTGGAGAAGATTTCTCAAACGCAAAGAGAAATCTTGAATGAACCAATTACTAACCAGGAAATAATAGAAGCCATAAAAAAACAAAAATCAGGTAAAACACCAGAACCAGACGGTTTTACAGCATCTTATTACAAACACTTTCAGGAATTTCTCATAACCCCGTTTAATACACTTCTAAATTCAATAATGGCAGGAAATACATTACCTGATTCATGGACACAAGCAAACATTATTTTAATCCCGAAGGAGGACCAAGACACGACTCTATGTAAAAACTACAGACCGATCTCTCTTCTAAATATAGATCACAAAATATTTACCACTATTCTGGCTAATAGATTAAAAAGAGTCCTACAAGATACAATAAATTTGGATCAAAGTGGTTTTTTATCAAAAAGATATATAAAAGATAATATAAGATCCATTTTAAACACAATTGAATATGCAAAAAATCATAATGATAAACAAATTACTTTATTATTTTTAGATGCTGAAAAAGCATTTGATAATTTAAATTGGACATTTTTTATTAAAACGCTTAAAAGTTTAGATTATGGAAATAAATTTATTAATGCTATTCAAGCTATTTATACAAATCAGAAAGCCAGAATAGTGGTAAATAATGATACAACTCAAAATTGCAATATAGGTAAGGGCACTAGACAAGGATGCCCAATATCCCCACTTCTATTCATTATGGTTTTGGAAATTCTTCTAGAAAATATCAGAAAAGATAACCAAATTGAAGGAGTTAAAATAAAACAGGAAAATTATAAGTTGAGGGCATTTCCAGATGATATTGTAATTACTTTACAAAATCCAGATCATTCACTAAGTCATTTACTAAAAAAGATACATGAATTTGGAGAACTTGCTGGATTTAAAATAAATAACCAAAAAACAAAGATGTTAAATTTAAATGTCTCTGCAAATGATACTCAGCTCATGGAATTGGTCACGGGGTTCAAAAATGTAAAAAAAATAAGATATTTAGGAGTTGAAATTACATCAAAAAATTCAGATTTATTCAAAAATAACTATATAAAAATTTGGAATGAAATACGACAAGATTTACATAATTGGACAAAGCTCCAAATATCTCTCCTGGGAAGGATTTCCAGAATCAAAACGAATATTCTTCCAAGAATTCTGTTTCTATTTCAAACAGTACCAATAATAATCACCAAGAAAACATTTCACAATTGGCAAAAAGATCTTGCTAAATTCATCTGGCAAGGGAAGAAACCTAGAATCAAATATAAATACTTACAAGATATTAAAGAAAATGGAGGATTTGGCCTACCAGATTTAAGATTATATTATGAAGCTAGTGTAATGGTTTGGATGAGAGATTGGGTAAAATTAGACAATAGAAAATTATTGAATTTAGAGGGGTACGACCTCAGATTTGGATGGCATGGGTACCTATGGTACGATAAAATAAAAGCAAATCTGGCATTTACGCATCATCCAATTAGGAAATCGATTTTAAAAATTTGGGAGAAATACAAGAAACTAATAACACCAAATATACCATTGTGGATTTCCCCACATGAAGCTTTTGCACTGCAAGGCATCACAACTAGGAATAAATGGTTAAATTACAAAGACTTGTTGTTATTTGAGGGTTCAAACTATAAAATTAAAACTAGGGGGGATTTAGAAAATGAGGGTTACATCTGCAATTGGTATACATATCTACAAATAAAAGCGCAATTTAAAACTGACTCCAAAATTTTTAAATTTAAAAATTGCTATGCTAATTGGGACAATATATTGTGGAGAAAGGAGGAACATCTAATTGCAAAAATTTACAAAATTTTAATCCAAAATAAAATCTCCAAGTTACCTACAAAGAATTCCATAATTAAATGGGAACAAAATCTGGGTCATAACATTCAAAGCGAAAACTGGGAGAAAATATGGTTAAAAGATTTGAATTTTACTTTAAATTATAATTTGAGAGAAAACTTCTTCAAAATGATGTATAGATGGTACCTCACCCCAAATATATTGTCAAAAATGAATCCTGTAATACCAAATTATTGTTGGAAATGTAAAAAAGAAACTGGTACTTTTTTTCATTTATGGTGGACATGTCAAAAAACAAAGAACTATTGGGACAAAATTCATAAAATTGTCTGTGAAATTACACAAGAAGATATCATCAAAGAACCAGAACTATACCTATTGGGATTCATAAAACCAGATCTACATAAAAATATGGAAAACTACTATTTTACGTAATAACTGCAGCTAGAATCATCTTCGCCAAATACTGGAAAGAAGAATATATACCCACGACTGAAGAATGGATCATAAAAATAATGGACCTGATACAAATGGGTAAATTGACTGATCAAATTAACGACAGAAACATGGACGAATTTAATATAGTTTGGAGTCCTTTTTCTAAATTTATTCAAAAAACGCAAAACATTCAATTAGGAAATTAATATTATTAATGTAATTAAAATAATAGAAACAAACTAGTATATAAATATGTAATGGGAAAATTAGACGGGAAGTAAGAAGTGCTTTTTGGGTGTTTTTTTTTTTTTTTTTTTTGTAGTTTTGGTGGTAAGGGGCAAGGAGGTAAAGGAAAGTAGAATAGAGGGAGTAAGGAAGTGGAGTTAAAAGAAGGGCAGAGAAGAAAGAGGAAGAAAGGAGAGAAAGAAAGAGAATGAGAAGAAGAAAGAAGGAAGACGGTTATTAATAATTATCAAAATAGAAAATGAAAACGGTGGTTAGCTTAGTTAAACAGGATTTTAAACAAATTTGTTTAATTGGTGTTTTTTTTTTGGTTAGGTTAGATTAGATTAGGTTAAGATTATTTATGTAAGGTCATAGAATGCTATGTTATGTAATGTTAGGTCATGTTATATTATATTGTGTCATGTCTGGCATTGTTTTTTCTTTTTATAATGTATTGTAAATAATTTGATAATAAAAGCGATAAAAAAAATGAAAATACTTTTGTTGTTTTATAAAATTTGTGATCAGAGTTATGAAAAACCAAGAGATAAGCTTGTAGTAAAAACGTTGCTTTATTTAAAACAAAAAGAACATAGGAACAAACCTTGAATCTTCTTTAGCCAAAGAAGCATGGTTGATTAACATAGCTATTTACATTTAGATAGCAGAGAGCAGAGTGCAGAGTAAAGAGAACAAAAGGCATTTACATTTTAAACCTTTACTTGACCAGCACCTGAATGGACAGGATCCAGCATGTGACCAAAACACCTAGGCAACAGATTCCCAATATGGGCAAAGCTCTAACAGCTAATTCTGATTGGTCAGAACTCTCAGACTGGCTGGCTCCAAAAGGTAAATTAACATTCCTGAGGAAAGAGGGGTGAACATGTGCTCTCTCTTGAAACTCACAGGAAAAATGTTTTGAGGCCTGGCTTTTTAAAAACTCAGCCACATATTCTACAGACATAAAAAATATATGCAACAAATACAAGATCAAACAGAATTGATGAATAAACCGGCTTTTAAGATTGAGAAGAAGGTAACATATTTGGGTATCACTATGACAAATATGAATTGTACGTTATTTCAAAATAACTATGTTAGGACATGGAATGAAGTTTAAAAAGATGTGTTAAGATAGCAGAAACTACAACTGTCATTTCTGGGGAGAATTTATCTGGTTAAGATGAACATCTTGCCTAGAAGATTGTAATTTGGTAGTAGATAAGAAGTTGGATAAATCAACTGTAACATTAGAGGAGATGAAAAATAGAAAAATAAATATGGAATAGAAACAAACCCAGGTTGTGTCCGAAAACACCTTTGTGGCTGTCAGCTCAAGAAGCATTTTACAGACGAGAAATAATAAGCAAACACAAATGGCTAACCGTGAGATACTGGAATTTCGTCAAGGAGGATGTAAAAAAAAATCAAGAGAAGATCTGGTGGCAGAGGGAAATACTTGTCAATGGTTTTCTCATGTACAGTTATTAGAAAGATTTAAAATAGACAAAAGAATTCATAGTTTTGAATATTGTAAGACTGAACTTTAAATAGAACTGCCTACAAATGACAAATATGTAATTCCTAAAATGTATAAACGTTTATTGAAATTTGAAACAGAAGAAGAACAACTGAAAGAATGTGCGATAAAGTAAGCTATTATATAACAATATTTTGGTTATAATATACAGATGGAACAATGGGAAAATATGTGGCTGAAAGGATTGAAATTTACACTATGTAATAATCTTAATAATAATCTTAAAGAGAATTTTTACAAAATGATGTATCATTGGTATATTTCACCAAAGAAATTTTCTAGAATGTATAAAGGTACTTCAAATTTTTGTTGGAGATGTGAACAAGAAGAAGGGACATTTTATCATGTTGGTGGTTATATAAAAAAGCCAGAAAGTTTTGGATTCAAGTACATACACTAATACAGAGGATTTTAAAGATTAATATACAGTTGAAACCGGAGGCTTTTTTTTTGGGAATGATGGACAGTTGGAAAAAAGTCATGGAATTTTGTTTTTATACATGATAACTGCAGCGAGATTATTATATGCCCAACACAGGAGGAGCAACACCACAGGACCAGAATCAGCAGTTTACCTTCATCTAAAAGAAAAAGGACACTCATTTGAGGACATTAATGTTCACATTTTGGACAGGGAAGATAGGTGGTTTGAGAGAGGGGTGATGGAATCCATTCATGCCAAAGTGGAAAATCCTTCCCTCAATAGAAGCGGGAGGCCTCAGGCACAACTTGTCCCCCATTTATCATGCTGCTCTTTCATTAGTCCCCAGGAAGATTAAGACCACAAGTTCACCAGCAAGGCCACATTTAAGATCCACTTGGGGATGAATAAAGGTTTTAGGAGTAAGATATCCCAAAGACTATCTACACCTCAATTGCCCAATTAACAAGCCAGTCAGGTGTAAGGTCAATACAGCCACCCTGGAAGACATATATGGGGTCCCCTCACCAACTTTTGCCCAGACTGAAGAATCTACTTGGACAAGCAGCGAAACATTTCAACCAAAAGAAAGAAATCCAGTTGCCATGACTCAACCTACAGATAAAAGTAGATAATTTAAATGTTCTTTAAATGTTTTTATAGTCTGATTGTTAATATAGAGAAATTAAGAATAAGTATATGGATTGATTTCAAGGCTGTATGATCCTATTTTTCCTTAATAATTTAAAGTTTGATTTTTTAAGGTTTAATAGGAATAAGATTGTTATAATAGTACTAAGCATAAAAGTAAGAAGGCTTATTTGATTCTATTCTTTTTAATAATTTGGATTAAGATGTATCCCATTCTTTTTAAAATTTGTTTGGTTTTTTAAGATGTATAAGACATAATAATTAGAGTTTGATTATAGTTTAATAGGGTTAAGATTATTATAGCATTATTATTATTAAGTATAATAATATTATTAAGCAAAAAAATTAAATATAATTTAAAAATTTTTCTTTATTATTATAGTTAGAAAAATATAGAATACTGGTAGGAAGGAAATATTAAATAAATGAGTTCTGTTTTTGGGAGGAAAGTGGATTTGGAGGTTTATATATTTGTCTATTTCTTTTTATATAAGGGGAAAGAGCAACTGCTTTTTTAGTTTTGTAATGCATTATTGACTTATAGAAACAATATGATCTTGGTTGGATATAGAGTAAGGGCTTAACTGGGGAAATTGCTGTATATGCTTGTTGTTGAAAGTTGGAAGTCATCTTGTAATTTCTTTAAAAATCTTTTTTCATTTTCTGTTTTTTCACTTTTTTCTTTTTTCTGTTTTGTAATTTTTAGCTTTTTTGTAGTTTTTATCTTTGCTTCAAACTTAATAAAATTCTTATTTAAAAAAATCCACTTCACTTATGGCTTGCAACCCGATCTGTCCCTTTAATTTCTTCAATTCCACTGTCCAATCTTCCTCCAGCATCTCAGCCACAGTCAAAGAGACAATCCTGATGCTGTTAAATTCCTCCATTTCATTCACGACATCCCCAAATAGATGAGACATTTTAAAGCTCATCTCTTCCACAATGTCCTGATTGCCTTGCACAAAAATTTGGTAAGAATCACAAACAGTTTCCTTAAGGTCTCGATGGAAATCAGAGAAAGTCTGCTTGAAAACCTCTATGACTCACCCAGTAGATTATGGCTCCCTCTAGGAGCTTAATCAGCGAAAGTCGAAGATATGAGGATGTTTGAAAATTGTTTACATGAAGTAAGAGTGAATAGCAGACTGTTCAAGTGAAAGTGAACAGGAATCTGAAAGTACAAATTAGCTGATTCAACGTGTAGGAGAATGAAAATTTCTTCAAATCCAGTACAAATATAACAACAGGGAAACAATTATTTGCTCTCAAATAATTTGCTCCTTAATATTTGGATGGGAAACAAGCCAAAACTTAAAAATATTTTTTTAACCCCCAAAATAGCGATAAGCGCCAAGCGAGCCCGCTTCTCCTTGTTGTAAAAAGCCTCTCTTAGGGTACATAAACTTAAAAAAAAAATTGGGTGATTTAGAAATGGGGTGGCCAGAGGTAATGTCTCTTTAAGGCTACAACGCGGCTTGGAAATGGTGACGCCCCGCCTCCTGGCAGCTCTTACCGGACGAATGTGAATGCGTCAAATGGTACTTTGACCAGGACATTACCATAAGCCATAGTGTGGTTATTTCTTTGGCCTAGTATCTTATGGGAACCGAGCAGTTGTGGTTTGTTAACTCGGGTTTGTCCTTTGCATATTATGTCAACCCGGACAGTTTGCTTGATGGGTTCTGCTAAGAGCAGCAGGGGCCGAAGCTATCCCAGAATGCGCAAGCAGTTCCACTTGAGGGTGTGCATCCCCTTCCACCTTCCCTGCTAAAACAAAAGGGGGGAGTGGGGGGAACGGTTTGCAGTGCAGTTCCACCTCTGGGTCAGGAGCCCCAAAGGCACATTGAAGGGGGTGGGCTGAGCACCGAAGCCAGACCACACGCCAGGCTTTCCTCCCCGCTTTGCCTAGACAAGCCAAAGATCCAGGTCCCCAATGGCTTGTCTGCCACAAGCTCTGTGAGTTGCCCAAAGAGCTGCTGCTGCTGCTGCCGCCCAACAATGCACACCTCAAGCAAACCCGGCTTGCTGCTTCCCTTGGCAATGGGCCACCTCTGGATTGAAGCCCCACATCTGGGCCTGCTCCTCCCCAAGGAGAAGCCTGTCCCATCCCCACCTGCACTGCCAAAAGGTGCCATCCAAAAGAAAGATGCTGCCTCCTGAGACCAGCCAGGCACAGCTGTGAAACCTCCATGCATTGGCTGAGGCTGGCGTTTCTGGTGCTCATTCCTGGGAGTCGGGGGTGGGGGAAGGAATTAGAAGACCATTCTAATATACGGTAATTCTGTTACCATATATACTTGTGTATAAGCCCATCCTCGGATAAGGCAACCTTCGAATTTTTAACCAAAATTCCCCCCAAAAATGCACCACGTGCAGACAAGCCAACCCCTGAAATTTGGCTCATCCCTGGGTGATCCATGGATTCTCCATTTTGTCATGGTATTTTGGTTAAAAATTTGGGGGTCAGCTTATCTGTGGATGGGCTTATCCACGAGTATATATGGGATATATGAGTTCTTTTAAAAAGTATTACCATATATACTTGCGAATATACCCATCCATGGATAAGCTGAACCCAATTTTTGGGGTGTACTTTCACACCTATATTCTCATGTTATTTGCAAGTATATACGGTATTTTTATAATGGCATCCCCCAACCTGATGTCCCCCCAAAGTGATGGGAGTTCTGGCTGTTGAAGTCCTAACACATTATTCCTAAAAACTCAGTATTGTTTATTCCCTCTTGTGTTTAATAGGAACAGTAATGCTTGCTATTAAATGCTTTTTAAAAAGGTTACCAGTGATTGTCAGCAATAAGAACCTATGTGGTATGTACATGGGGAGCACATCTGTATATTACATTAACATCTTTCCTTCAACCAGCTTCCAAAAAGCCGCCTTCACATCCTTGTTCCTCAGGCTGTAGATCAGAGGATTGAGCATGGGAGTCAGAGCCCCATACGTTAAGGAGATGACCTTGTCCTTTTCAGAAATAGATTTCCCTCCAGGTCTCAAGTACATGATCATGAGTGTTCCATAAAAGACACTGACCACAGCAAGGTGAGAACTACAAGTGGAGAAGGCTTTTCTGCGTCCATGGGCAGAGCTTATACGCAGTATTGCCAGGCCTATGCGACCATATGTCACAACTATGAAGCCAAAGGGAGGGATAAACAGAAAGAGGCAGGAAATCTGCATAAAGAGCTCACTGATGACTGTGTTGGAGCAAGCCAATTTGAGTAAAAATTGCAGCTCACATCCAAAATGGTTGATGATGTGATGGCCACAGAAGTCAGTGGGCTGCAAGAGCACATTGATCAGGGTCATCATGAAGGCAAGGGCCACTGATGTGGCTACCAGATAAATGCATAATCTCCAACTCATGATCTGCATGTAGTGTAAAGGCTGGCATATAGCTGCCAAGCGATCGTATCCCATAATAGCCAAGACAATGCACTCTGTTACAACCAGAAATACACCAAGGTACATTTGAGACAAACATCTGGAGAAAGAAATTGTGGGCTTGTAGATCAAGCAGTTGACCAAGATCTCAGGAAGTATATTGTTGGTAAGAATAAAGTCTACTGTGGAAAGGACACAGATGAAGAAATACATGGGGGTATGAAGCTGTGGGTCAGCAATGGTCAACATGATGATGAGTCCATTGCCAAGAGAACTAATGAGATATACCACCAAGAGGATCCAAAACAGAATAATCTGAGCTCTGGGATATTCTGATAATCCAATTAGGATGAACTCAGTCACCAGTGATTCGTTTGAAGTTCCTATCATAATCTCTCTCATCCCCTCCTGCAGGAAAGAATGAATGGTATGATTACTGAATACATTAGGGAGAGATGCAAACCTTCAATCTTTATATTGCCAAAGTCACACAGAAAAAGTAAAATCATATCTATACGAAGACTGCTTTATACAACATGTTAAGACAGAATTTGTTTTAACCATGACTTATTGAATACATTGGCTGGATTCCCACATGGGTGGTTCACACACTGCATTAAGGAATGAATTTCTTTGCAAACTGCAGTGATTGCATAAAATAGAATAGAATAATAACTTTATTGTCATCCCACTATACACTATACAAGTGCACAATAGAATGAACTACATTCTGTCTTAGCTAGGTGTCCAAAGTCAATCCCAGATTGAAGATGGAGAAATCTCTTTCCAAAACCAATGAAAGCAGCAAGCTGGAGGCAGTAGTTCCATTCTCACCCCTACTGGGTCAGTAGAAACCCTCATCTGCCAGTTACTGAAACTGAACAAAAACTGAACAAAAACGTCCTGAGTCAACTCATTAGAGGCAATGCAGTAAAACTCAGAAAATGCACAATGCAAAGTAGGACCAGTGCTGGTCTCAAGGATGCCTTCCTTTCCTCTTTGGATCTGAAAATGCAAAGAAAAGAGTGGCACGCAGGGTAAATTGTAAGCAAGTCCAGTTGTTGTAGGGCACAGTGTTGTTACTAACCTGAGGCACCTCTATTAAGGAATCAGCCTTACCTTTCACTTGCTTGGCTTTGTTATGTTACAAAGAGTGCTTTCCTTATAATAATACTACGGGAATATTGTTAGTTAAATGATAATCATTACTTCACTTAATGGTACCTGTTAATTCACACACACACACACACACACACAGAGAGAGAGAGAGAGAGAGAGAGAGAGAGAGAGAGAGAGAGAGAGAGAGAGAGAGAGGAGAGAGCGAGCAACTATGATAGAGTTTGGCATCTGCAAGTTGGGCTCACTTCGTAGCAACTGCATAAGATTGACACCAGGCAGAGCTGCATCTAAAGACATGGCTTCAGACTCTCCTCTCTGGATCAAGGTCTCAGTGAACTGCAGTTTTTTATAGATACAAACAGAGAACTCCCTACCCACTTAAATTACCCTCTATATTTGTCTTTTTATCTCTAAACGTTTGCTTACCCAGTGTTCTTCCAGTGTTGAACTGTGAGCTGATTTGTTTTCTATTCCCAAGTAATTGTGAAGAGCAAAGTGGGAAAAGGTGGTGCTAGGACATATTTGCTCCCAAAGAAACTGGGAATTTGGTTAAATTCAGTTCTAGTGTCATAAAAACTTCATCCACTCATTTGGGAATCTTCGTATCAGGTCCTTTTGCTAAGGTTGGTGTCTCTCACTGTGGTTATTTTCCCCTCTGCGTAAGAGCTTGAGAAGAAAAACATCACTTGAAGAAGTAGCAGAAGGATAGTATGTTGGATCTGTTCTTTGCCCTGGCATTGAAAACAGCACTGCCAGTGCCTTGAGGTAAAAGACGATTTTTCATTCTCTTCTTTTCCCCAGTGGTTGATAAATGGCATCACTACTGGAAGAAGGCCCAGATAAGATTCCAAGGACAGGTCTTTGATTGAATTTCAAGGGAATTTCCTGCTCATCAACAGTTTAAACTCAAACAGATAAATTATTTCAGTATTTAAGTTGAAGAGTGCCATCCTTTTCCAGAAAGGCAGCCATTACAGCAAAGCCAGCTAAGTGTTCTTAGCTTCTCAGAGACTAACAGTGTTGATAACATAAAATGGCTGTGGAAGCCAGCGTTCTGGTGTCCTTAACAACTAAAAGAGGATCCAGGGGCAGGAGGATAGTTTAGGGGCCAGAGAGAAGGGGGCGGTCCCACAGGAAACGGGCAGAACCAATGGGAGGCCCAAATTTGCTGACCTAGAACCCTTCATTTCATGACAGAGAACCCGCTCCCCCTACACATCAATGTACCCTACATTCTCTAAATGCAGAGTCTGGAGGTGGGATAAGAGGGAAAACATCACTTCCAGAACAGAGCGCTTAAAGCTTCCCTCAGGCTGCCTCAGCTGCGGAGGGATGATGAGGTACAAGTAGTGGCCTGTGGATATGTCCTTGGGAAATGGCTAGTTAGCCATTGTGGATCAAGGGCAAAGAGAACTCTGGATTTGCCCTGGAAATATAAATATTTATTGTGTTTTTATGGTTTTTAATTCTGTAAGCCGCCCGGAGTCACCGTGTGTGAGTTGGGTGGCCGTATAAATCTGTTTAATAAATAAATAAATAAATAATAATAAATCACCTTAATGATCCAAAAACAAAGCTACTGGATAACTTTAAACATTACCCCCCCCCTCTCTCTTTCTCTCTCTCTCTCTCATTTTCCCTTCCTTTCCTTCTATTTCCAGGCGTTCCTGAATGACAATGATTATATTTATTTATTTATTGATATTGATATTTATACCCTGCCTATCCCCTCCCTAACGGAGGACTCTAGGCAGATATACATTTCATTTTTATACATTACATCCATTAATCCGCGCGCTAAGGGAAGGGGTAAGGGAACCGACTCTTCCGTGGCTACTGGACTACATGTCCCACAATGCCTTGCGTCGGAGCCGGCTGCTGATGTCCTGTAGATGTTACTGCTTCGGGATCCGTCGGAGCCGCCGCCATTGAAGATCCGTTCGGTGGCCGACTCCCGACAGGACGCCAGCAAATTTGCCCACTTTAAGGTGGTACCCAATTTATATAGGCCCATTCTAACTGAAACAGCTTGGGGCACCATACTGGATGATCTGTTTGTCCTTTTTTTACTCAGAGTGGCTTAGAGCAAACCATCTCAGTCAATTCAGAGGTGGACATATTATATTTGTAACTTTTTGAACCATTGAAAGAGGAAATGAAGCATGTTCTCCTCTTCAAGTTCTAGAATTTCTCTCCAATGCAGGGCAGGTGTAAAAAGCAACTGAGATATCTGAGGTGTTGTGGCCAAAATCAGGCTCCTCTCAAGCAGCCAAATCACTTTGAAGATACAACATAAATTTATTAAGTGTGCAAAAAACTACAGTGTACCCTGAACTCCCAGCAAAGCATTGGCAGTTGCTAAGCAGCCCTGAACAAAAGCAATGAGGGTGGTTGTTGAGGGGCTCCGTAGCAACTTTTGGAGCGTGGTTGATAGTGAGGCTTTTGAAGGTTTTGGGAAGTGTGGAGGGCTGTGACCTGGGCTTTGGAGATAGTTGGAACATGTTGGAGTATTGGAGAGCTGTAGGGGAAGTTGGAGCAGTCAGGATGGAGAGCTGGCACACTCTGGGAGGGAGAGAGCATAGTGAGCGGAGGTCATGTGGGACTGTTTGGAGGACTGTGCTGGGTGGTTGGAAGACGGGTTTCCGCCTGACCCCTGGATCCCCCGTGGGCTGCACTGGGACTTACCCCCAGATGGGCTTCCTTTTGGTGTAGCTGAGAGCAGCCCGTGTCTGGGAGCTGGATTTCAGAAGCTGCGGCTCCAGCAAGATGGTGTGGGCCGTGTGATGGCAACATAGACTGTGATTTTGCCCCATGAAGGGGTGATCTGGGGGCTGTGGGGTGGTGGATGGGGATTGTACTGTGTGTGGTTGATCCTCTCCTCTAGGTGAGAGCCGGGGGTGCTGGTGGTGGAGGGGTTCCCTGCCAGGTGGGTGAGAATGACAAGGCAGGGGGGTGCTTTTGTTTGTTGGGGATGTGAGTTGGGGTGTGTGATGACCTACAGGTGCTGAGAGCTAGTGCTATAGCACCTGTTGGGTTTTTACTTTGCCCCTTGGTTGTATGTATCCTGCATGTATGCGGTTTGGAGAGGGGTTCTCTGTAGCCTGAGAGGAGAGGTTCGAGGATGGGGGATGGAGAGACTCATGGGGTGGATAGGATGGGGGAGCAGACTTCGGTGGTGTCAGGTATGGGGAAATATGGTGGGAGACGGGAGGTGTCATTCTCAGGGAACGCGACCTTGATGCCTCATACTGATCAGTCTCCAATGACTGATCAGTCTCCAATGACTGATGGACCCTGTTGGGTTCCAGAGGGAGCTGGGGGTTATAACTGAGGATCTGCTGTGTAGTCCTGCTGAGGCCATGGTCACCACCTGGAATAGGAGGGTGACTGAGGCTCTAGACAGGATTGCGCCCATGCGACCTCTCCCAACCTGTGGACCTCATTGTGCTCCATGGTATATGGAGGAACCAAGAGGGATGAAACAGATCAAGAGAAGTCTAGAGCATTGCTGGCAGAAGACGAAGAACAAATCTGACTGGACATGGGTAAAAGCTGCTATTAAAGCCTACCTCATGGCAATTCATGTGGCAAAGAGGCAATACTTCTCCACACTAATTGCATCTGCAGATAATCACCTGGTGGCTCTTTTTAAGGTGACTCATCTCCTTCTGGGTAAGGAGGATTCAGAGGTGTACCTGCAGGGGCGTGCTGAGGAATCTGCTGATTTTCTGACAGATAAAATCACTCAGATTTGTTCCCAGTTGGATGTCAGAATGGATAATGGTCCGGTGGAGATGTCTGGGGTAGGTTCTTGCCCTGTTATCTGGGAACACTTTGACCTTGTTGCTCCTGAGGAAGAGGACAGGATCCTAGGGATTGTGAGCTCGACCACCTGTGTGTTGGATCTGTGTCCCTTCTGGCTAGTAAAAGCTTCCCAGGAGGTGACTTGTGGGTGGGTACTGGCGGTGACTAATGCATCTCTGGAGGAGGGGGTAGTGCCCCAGCCTTTTAAAGAGGCTGTGGTTCACCCCCTCCTTAAGAAGGCATTGCTGAATCCCACCCTGATGGACAGTTTTCATCCTGTCTCCAACCTCCCCTTTTTGGGGAAGGTTATTGAGAAGGTGGTCGCGCTGCAGCTCCAGAGGATCCTGGATGAAACGGATTATCTGGACCCCTTTCAGTCAGGATTCAGGCCTAGATATGGGACAGAAATGGCATTGATCACACTTATCTCTGGAGGGAGTGGGATGGGGTGTGTGCAACCATCCTTGCTCTACGTGACCTCTCGGCGGCCTTCAATACCACCGACCATGGTATCCTTCTGGTACAGCTTTGGGCATTGTGGGAGGGGCACTGCGTTGTCCTGGTTTACCTCCTTCCTCTGGGGACGTTTCCAGTCGGTGATGATCTGGGGCGAGAGGTCCCGCCCTTGGCCCCTGCTTTGTGGGGTGCCGCAGGGGTCGGTGCTCTCTCCGCTCCTCTTTGACATCTACATGAAGCCGCTGGGTGAGATCATCCGTCACCGTGCGGTGAGATATCATCAGTATGCTGATGATACTCAGTTGTACATCTCTCCCCATGGTGAGTTAAGTGATGCCATGACTGCCTTTTCCTGATGCCTGGAGGCTGTTGAGGTCTGGATGGGGAGCAACAGGTTGAAGTTGAACCCTGGCAAGATGGAATGGCTGTGGGTTCGGGGCTCTGTGGTTTCTAGAGAATTACCATCTTTGGTCTTGGATGAGGTTGCACTGCCCCAGACATACCCTGTGTGTAACCTGGGGTTTCTCCTGGAGTCACGACTCCTGATCGAAGAGCAGGTGGCGGTTGTGGCCAGGAGAACCTTTGCACAACTGCATGTTGTGTGCCAGCTACACCCATTTCTGGACTAACAGGCCCTTCTCACAGTCACCCACACCCTAGTCACCTCCTGTTTGGACTATTGTAATGCGCTCTACATGGGGCTGCCCTTGAAAAGTATCTGGAAGCTTCAGTTGGTTCAAAAAGCAGTGGCCTGCATAGTTTTGCGCAAACCTAGATTTGTGCATGTGTCACCTCTTTTGCGGGAGCTGCATTGGTTGCCAATTTGCTTCCAGGTCCAATTCAAGGTGCTGGTTATCACCTTTAAAGCCCTACATGGCTTGGGGCCAGGTTATTTGCAGGATTGCCTTTCCCCAGTTACATCCACCTGGCCCACCAGAGCGGGGAGGCAGGGCATGTTGCGGGTGCCTTCAGTTAGGGAAGTACATCTAGTGGGGCCAAGGAAAAGGGCCTTCTCCATGGTGGCTCCCTCCCTGTGGAACATCATACCTCCAGAGATAAGGTTGGCCCCCTCCTTGCTCCTTTTCCAGAAGGCCCTGAAGACATGGTTTTGTCAGCAGGCCTGGGGACCCCAGGTTGCTTCGGAGGCAATCAGGTGGCTGATATGTATGTGATTGCTGCTGCCATAGGGTATGTGTTGTGTTTTTATGGTTTTTAATTCTGTAAGCTGCCCGGTGTCACTGTGTGTGAGTTAGGCGGACTTATAAATTTGTTAAATAAATAAATAAATAAATAAATAAATAAATAAATAAATACCACAGCTTATAGAACTTTGACCTTCTACTATACATCAGAAAGACAAGACAAAAAAGCAGTGTAAATTACAGCATGACCTTGGAATATTTTTGATAAACCCATCTGGATGTTCCTATTATTTATCCCTTCCTACTAGGTCAGCATTCTTGCTGTACTCTCTTTGAGATATGGTCAGTGAATATAAACAATGTGGTTTCGGTTGGTCAGATAATCAAATTAAGATTAATTCTACTGCCACTGTTTCATTTGTAGATGCCATAGTAACGTTCTGTGGTGACATTTTTGGACTGGTTTGGCTGCTGCTGCCACATTTGTGAACTACGGCTTTTTTGAATCTGGGAGCAGCATTCTCAGACTGGTTTAGCTGCTCTGGAGGAGTCTGCTACTGGAGGGATACATACACCAAATCTGGTGTTCCTGTCGGAGCAGTGGCTATGTGATCTGGTGTCAGTGATGGTTGGGGAGGAGAGATCCCACCCTCGGCCCCTTCTTGTGGGGTGATGGTGGCTTTTGGGGTTCCAGGCTTGAAGTAATCCAAACAACGTGTTGTAAGGCTAACAATATCTTTATTGATAGCATAAGGCAATGTATGGTGCATTATTGCAAAAAGGGAAAAACAAAGCATAAGCAGAGTTCCATCACCAGAATGGAAAGAAAACATCATGGTCTGTGCAAAGACCAGGCATAGTTACAGTTCAGATACAAAGTACATGTAGATAGCAGTCTACATAGAAGTAGCATAGGAAGAACATAAGTGAGATGAATACCCATGGTTCATAGCTGAATTATACCCATGGTACACAATTCTGATTGGCTAGTATGGGCTAAGGTTACGTTTCAGGTTAACATTTTAGCAACAGTTGTACTTACTATAAACCGCCATGGGGTGGCGGTGTTGCATATTGGCTTTCCCTCGAGACTCTATTCTCATGGGAAAGTAACTGATAACGTTTTTGTTTTGGCTAGATAGAAGGACATCTGTTATTTACGCTTACAGCAGAGGGACTTGTAAATTTCCACTTTCCAGGCCAGATTCATAGTGTAGAAATTCCATGCGTTTGATTCTGCATAGAATAACTTTACCAAATAACTTTAACACCCCTTCCGCATGGTTTTTCGAAACGCTGTGGGGGAAAACTGTCATTTCACAGGCACACAGAGACACAAATGATTTTATTTCAAACACATTTGTTCTAGCCCTAATTTGGTAACCATGGCAATATGCTTATCAAGAGGTAGAGCTTTCGTGAAGATGTCGGCCACATTGTCAGAAGGACAATATTCTAACTGGATAAATCCTTCCTGAATTGCATGTCTTACATTTTTGAATTTCACATCGACATATTTGGTCCGGCCTCTGACATTTTCAGAAATAGCAAGTGAAACACAGGATTGGGAGTCTTCATACACTGTCATTGGTGAGGTTATATCTACAGAAAGATCTCCAAACAGTTGTTTACACCAGTGTAATTCATTTATTGCCTCACTGAGGGCCGCAAATTCGGCCTCACACGTGGAAACGGCAATTGAGCTTTGTTTTCTTGCCCTCCAGGCTATGGGTGTATTTGCAAACAAACAAACCCACTCACAGACTTTCTGTCTCCCTCTTCTGCAAAAGAGCTATCAACATAAATCACAGGCATTTCGGCTTTAGTAGCTGATACTTTAAGACAAAAATCAGCTGTGCCTTTAAGGTAACGTAGGACCCTTTTTAACCCTTGCCAATCTCGCATGGATGGTTTGGCAACCTTACGACTGAGTACTCCAACTGAGTAAGCTAAGTCAGGACGTATCCATTGTGTTAAGTGTAGCAAGCTTCCTACAGCAGAGTGATACAATTCAAGCTGAGGACAAATTTCCTCACATGCATCACCCTTTAGGAAATCAAGAGTCATTGGTGTTCTGGTAGGCTTTGCATTTGACATTTCAAGTTGATTCAACAATTGATCAATTTTTCTCTTCTGACTCAGATAGAATTCACCACTCTGAGCTCCAGTGACTTCAACACCTAGATAGTATTTCAGCTCACCTAGGTCTTTCAATTGAAAGTACTGTCTTAATTGTGTTGCAAACTCTTGTACAAGGTGCAAAGAACCAGTTGCTAGGCAAAAATCATCCACATACGTTAGCAACACCATGTAATCACTTCCAGAACCTCTTACATACACACAAGGATCAGCAACTGACTTTTTAAAGTTCAACTTCATCAAAGCCTTATCTAAACATTGATGCCAACAACGTCCAGCCTGTTTTAATCCATAAAGCGCCTTGCACAGCCTGTACACCTTTGGAGAATTACTACAAGCATAGCCAGGAGCCTGCTTCATGTACACTGTTTCAGGGAGCTCTGCATTCATATATGCTGTGTCAACATCAAAGTGATGGACAACGAGTCCACGCTGTGCAGCCAGAGAAAGTACCATACGTAAAGACTCTGGTCTAGCTGTGGGTGCATATGTGAGATCATAGTTCAAAAACCTCTCTTGTGAAAACCCCTGAGCAACAAGCCTGGCTTTGTACTGCACTGTATTATCAGGAAGAAGCTTCTTTCTGAAAACCCATCTGGAACCAACAGCTTTCTGGGATGGGAGCAAATCAGTGACTTCAAACACCTTTTGATTCACTAATGCCTCAAACTCCTTATCCATCGCTGTGTTCCACTTCTCCTGCTCTTCAACAGGCAGAAGCAACACCTCCTGGAAAGACTGAGGTTCACAAGTAATCTCTCACCTGCTGAATCACAAATCTGTCAGGCTTCACACCCTTTGTGGAATGTGCAGACCTATGAGGAATTACCACTGCCTCTTCCTCATCACTGTCCTCTGCCTTTTCACTACCTGATTCCCCCTTCAGGTCCTGAACCTGCTCAGGTGAAATTTCCTCTTCCTTCACCTGAGGGGACCCTCTCACCACACTAGGAGACTGGGAACCAGAAGGCAGCTGAACTGGTTGTTGTCCAGCCACAGGAGCATGGACAGTTGGCTGTACACTAGATTGCAACAATACCTCTGAACTAGCATTCAACCTATCCCAACCAGTAGGGTGCTCAAAATTAGCACTTCTGGACACTACCACACGACCATAGCCTGCAGAAAAACGGTAACCCTTAGATCTAGAGGAGTAACCAACAAACCTTAAGCGTTGTGCTTTTGTCTGGTTCTTCCTTCGCTGAGACTTAGGGATGTGAACATACGCAAATGTTCCAAAAACACGCAGATGCTTCAGCGAAGGGCGCTTGCCAAACAAAAGGAAGTAAGGAACTTCATTTACAGCTGAATTCCACACCCTGTTGGTTAGATACACTGCAGTCATGGTAGCCTCACCCCAAAAACGGGCTGGCACCTGGGCATCTAACATCAGGCTATTTCTAATGGTATTAACAACACAAATCTTCCTTTCAGCTATTCCATTCTCAGCAGGAACACCAACATTGGCAAGTCTATGGGAGATTCCTTTCCTACGAAGCCAATTCTGGAACTCATGACTTAGGAACTCTCCTCCACAATCCGATTGAAACTGACCTACTTGATAGCCATAGTTTCTCTCCACCATTGCAACAAACTCCTTAAAGCGAGCAAAAGCCTCCGCTTTAGATTTGAGCAAATAACAAAACGTATAGCGAGTATGGTCATCCACCAAAAGAAACATGAAACGTGCCCCCCCTTCACTAGGAGCATTGGGGCCGGCTAAGTCTCCATGAACCAACTGAAAAGGCCTAGTTGACACCCTGCTACTTTTCCTAGCAATAGGCGCAGCCTTGAACTTTGATTGTTTGCACACAGTACAATCAAGAAAGTCATCACACTTTTTAGATCCTAGTTCAGGATACACTTTGGCCATTTGGGACAAACTTCCCCACCCGGGATGTCCCAGAACTCTGTGATAATAGTGAATGCATTTGTTATGTGGGGGAACATTGGAAATACAATTTCCTGACACAATCCCCTGCTTAGGAAGCATTTCATACAATTGATTCACTAACTTCCCTCTAGCACATTCAATCCCATCTTTTTCAATAGAACATCCAGTACCCTTGAACACAACAGTATATCCAGATTTCACCAGGGCTGGAACGCTAAGGAGGGAAAAGTCAAGTGTAGGAACACACAACACATTTTGTACATTTATCCCCAAACAAGGAATGTATACTTCACCCTGAAAAGACACATCAGCCATGGATCCATCAGCTAGAGCGACCTGTTGGATTTTAGGCTTGTTCTTTGTCAATAGCAACTGTTCATTGTTGACAATGATTTGGCTACACGCTGAGTCCAAAAGCCAAGTCTCTGGGGAACGTCTACTCACAGCCGTGAGCAAAGCAGACACTTGGGTATGCTGTCTAGGCGGTTGTTTCCCCTTCTTTCGTACGAACCTCTTTCTACTGGCTCCACCGGCTGCGCGAGGTGGCTGGGGACAGTCTTTCATGAAGTGTTGGGTCGAGTTGCACCGGTAGCATCTCCTCACAGCACATGCAGCCTCTGTTCCAGCTGGAAAACGCTGTGCAGAAGTCTCAGGAACAGCAACAGATGGCTTACCCTGCATCCTCTCCAGGTCACGAGCTTGCTGGATTTCTTGCAGCCGATTTGTAAGATAATCCACAGTTAGGTCTTGGGGCCTCAACATCTGAGTTGCCTCGATGAGCATGTCAAAGCTCTTGTCCAGGCTTGACAGGATTACACAAGCTCTCTGGGTATCAGGGATCACAACATCCCACTCCTCAAGTTCAAGAAACAAAGTCTTGAGTTTATGGAGGTGGGTCTTCACGTTTCCACCGGGTTGCAGCTTGAGGTTGTAAAGCTGACGTGATAGACCAACGATGGCAGCAGAGGTTTGCTTGGAATAAAGGGCTTTGAGAGCCTCCCAACATGCATGTGCAGTGTCTAGATTGCTGATATGCAGTAGCTGTGATGATTCCAGTCCCAGAATCAAATTGCCATAAGCACGATCCAAACACAGCTGCACTTCATCAGTAATAACACCAGTTGGAGGTGGGTCTTTCACATACTTCCACAAACCTTCTTTTAGGAAGAAAGACTTGATCTTCACACACCAGGTCCGATAGTTTGTGCCATTCAAACGCTCAAAAGGCAGACTAGTTAGCCCTGCAGCAGCCATGCTGACCACTCAAGAAAAACATGTTTACTCCAAAATGCAGCCTCAAAAACAAACCCCTTTGTTACAGCCAAATCCAGCGCAGCAAAGAAAATGCAAATTTCTCTCTGGGCAACATAACCTGTGGGGTGATGGTGGCTTTTGGGGTTCCAGGCTTGAAGTAATCCAAACAACGTGTTGTAAGGCTAACAATATCTTTATTGATAGCATAAGGCAATAATGGATGTATGGTGCATTATTGCAAAAAGGGAAAAACAAAGCATAAGCAGAGTTCCATCACCAGAATGGAAAGAAAACATCATGGTCTGTGCAAAGACCAGGCATAGTTACAGTTCAGATACAAAGTACATGTAGATAGCAGTCTACATAGAAGTAGCATAGGAAGAACATAAGTGAGATGAATACCCATGGTTCATAGCTGAATTATACCCATGGTACACAATTCTGATTGGCTAGTATGGGCTAAGGTTACGTTTCAGGTTAACATTTTAGCAACAGTTGTACTTACTATAAACCGCCATGGGGTGGCGGTGTTGCATATTGGCTTTCCCTCGAGACTCTATTCTCATGGGAAAGTAACTGATAACGTTTTTGTTTTGGCTAGATAGAAGGACATCTGTTATTTACGCTTACAGCAGAGGGACTTGTAAATTTCCACTTTCCAGGCCAGATTCATAGTGTAGAAATTCCATGCGTTTGATTCTGCATAGAATAACTTTACCAAATAACTTTAACACTTCTATGTGTGGTGCTGCAGGGTTCGATAGTCTCCCCCCTCTTATCTAACAATGGGCTTTAGCTGAACCCTGGCAAGACTGAGTGGCGTTGGGTTTTAGGGCCTTCTGGTTCTAGGACTATGCCACATTTGGTGATGGATGGGGTGGCCCTGCCTCAAACAGACCCTGTATGCAATCTGGGGGTCCTCCTTGACTCATGACTCCTGATCAAAGTGTCATTACACCTCTGCTTATATTGCATCCACAGATAACCGCCCCACGGCTCTGTTTCAGGTGACATGAGCCCTTCTGGGTAAGGATGTCTTGGAGAACCATCAGAGAACAGGGACATGCAGAGGAATTTTCCCAGCATGTCAGATAAAATTGCTCGGATTCGTTCTCAGTTGGGTGCTGGCTTTGTTGCAGGTCTGGTGGAGATGCCTAGGGAGGAGTCTTGCCCTGTTATCTCGGAATGGTTTGAACCTGTTAGACCTGAGGAAGTGGACAGGGTCCTTAGTGTCTTGGCAACATTTTTGGATTGGGAAGAGGAGGATACAGAGGCAGAAATTGATAGTTTATAGAATAAATTCAAGATTTGTGAGAACGAGAAATGTTCCAAGGGATGTTTTGGTACACTTTGTCAGGAAGAAGACAAGGGATCACCTTTTGCAGCAGCATTTTAATACAAGACTGAAGATTGATAATACAGATATAATTGTCCTTAAAGAAAGCACCTTCCCTGCTAAAACAAAAGGGGGGAGTGGGGGGAACGGTTTGCAGTGCAGTTCCACCTCTGGGTCAGGACCCCCAAAGGGACATTGAAGGGGGTGGGCTGAGCACTGAAGCCAGACCACACGCCAGGCTTTCCTCCCCGCTTTGCCTAGACAAGCCGAAGATCCAGGTTCCCAATGGCTTGTCTGCCACAAGCTCTGTGAGTCGCCGAAAGAGCTGCTGCTGCTGCCGCCCAACAACGCACACCTCAAGCAAACCTGGCTTGCTGCTTCCCTTGGCAATGGGCCACCTCTGGATTGAAGCCCCACATCTGGGCCTGCTCCTCCCCAAGGAGAAGCCCGTCCCATCCCCACCTGCATGGCCAAAAGGTGCCATCCAAAAGAAAGATGCTGCATCCTGAGACCAGCCAGGCAGAGCTGCAGAACCTCCATGCATTGGCTGAGGCTGGCGTTTCTGGTGTTCATTCCTGGGAGTCTGGGGTGGGGGAAGGAATTAGAAGACCATTCTAATATATGGTAATTCTGTTACCATATATACTTGTGTATAAGCCCATCCTTGGATAAGGCAACCTTCAAATTTTTAACCAAAATGCACCACCTGCAGACAAGCCAACCCTTGAAATTTGGCTCATCCCTGGGTGATCCATGGATTCTCCATTTTGTCATGGTATTTTGGTTAAAAATTTGGGGGTCAGCTTATCTGTGGATGGGCTTATCCACGAGTATATATGGGATATATGAGTTCTTTTAAAAAGTATTACCATATATACTTGCGGATATACCCATCCATGGATAAGCTGAACCCAATTTTTGGGGTGTACTTTGGCACCTATATTCTCAGGTTATTTGCAAGTATATACAGTATTTTATAATGGCATTCCCCAACCTGATGTCCTCCAAAAGTGATGGGAGTTCTGGCTGTTGAAGTCCTAACACATTCTTCCTTAAAATTCAGTATTGCTTATTCCCTCTTGTGTTTAATAAGAACAGTAATGCTTGCTATTAAATTCTTTTTTAAAAGGTTACCAGTGATTGTCAGCAATAAGAAACTACATGGTACATGGGGAGCACATCTGTATATCACTTTAACATTTTCTTGCAACCAGCTTCCAAAAAGCCGCCTTCACATCCTTGTTCCTCAGGCTGTAGATCAGAGGATTGAGCATGGGAGTCAGAGCCCCATATGTTAAGGAGATGACCTTGTCCTTTTCAGAAACGGATTTCCCTTCCGGTCTCAAGTACATGATCATGATGGTTCCATAAAAGACACTGACCACAGCAAGGTGAGAACTACAGGTGGAGAAGGCTTTTCTGCGTCCATGGGCAGAGCTTATACGCAGTATTGCCAGGCCTATGCGACCATATGTCACAACTATGAAGCCAAAGGGAGGGATTAGGAGAAAGAGGCTGGAAACATGCATAAAGAGCTCACTGATGACTGTGTTGGAGCAAGCCAATTTGAGAAAAAATTGCAGCTCACATGCAAAATGGTTGATGATGTGATGGCCACAGAAGTCAGTGGGCCGCAAGAGCACATTGATCAGGGTGGTCATGAAGGCAAGGGCCACTGATGTGGCTACCAGATAAATGCATAATCTCCAACTCATGATCTGCGTGTAGTGTAAGGGCTGGCATATAGCTGCCAAGCGATCATATGCCATGATAGCCAAGACAATGCACTCTGTTACAACCAGAAATAAACCAATGTACATTTGGGCTAAACATCTGGAGAAAGAAATTGTGGGCCTGTAGATGAAGCAGTTGACCAAGACCTCAGGAAGTGCATTGTTGGTAAGAATAAAGTCTATTGTGGAAAGGACACAAATGAAGAAATACATGGGGGTATGAAGCTGTGGGTCTGCAATGCTCAACATGAAGATGAGTCCATTGCCAAGGAAGCTAATGAGATACACCACAAAGAGTATCCAAAACAGAATAATCTGAGCTCTGGGATATTCTGATAATCCAATTAAGATGAACTCGGTCACCAGTGATTCATTTGAAGTTCCTATCACAGTCTCTCCCATTCTCTCCTGCAGGAAAGAATGAATGGTGTGATTACTGACTACATTAGGGAGAGATACAAACCTTCAATCTTTATATTGACAAAGTTACACAGAAAAAGTAAAATCACATTGATGTGAGGACTGCTTTGCATATTATGCTAAGACAGAATTTGTTTTAACCATGACTTATTGAATACGTTGGCTGGGTTCCCACATGGGTGGTTCACACACTGAATTAAGGAATAAATTTCTTTGCAAACTGCAGTGATTGCATAAAATGCTAAGCCAAAACTAAATGACCTACATTCTGTCTTAGCTAGGTGTCCAAAGTCAATCCCAAAGTGAAGATGGAGAAATCTCTTTCCAAAACTGATGAAAGCAGCAAGCTGGAGGCAGTAGTTCCATTCTCACCCCTACTGGGTCAGTAGAAACCCTCATCTGCCAGTTACTGAAACTGAACAAAAACGTCCTGAGTTAACTCAATAGAGGCAAAGCAGTAACACTCAGACAATGCGCAATGCAAAGTAGGACCAATGCTGGTCTCAAGGACACCTTCCTTTCCTCTTTGGATCTGAAAATGCAAAGAAAAGAGTGGCACGCAGGGTAAATTGTAAGCAAGTCTAATTGTTGTAGGGCACAGTGTTGTTACTAACCTGAGGCACCTCTGTTAAGGAATCAGTCTTACCTTTCATTAGTTATGTTACAAAGAGTGCAATAATTTTTTTCCTCATAATAATACTTTGGGAATATTGTTAGTTAAATGATGAACATTACTTCACTTAATGGTACCAGTTAATTCACACATACAGAGAGAGAGGGGGGGAGGGAGGGAGGGAGGGAGGGAGCACCTATGATAGAGTTTGGCATCTGCAAGTTGGGCTCACTTCGTAGCAACTGCATAAGATTGACACCAGGCAGAGCTGCATCTAAAGACATGGCTTCAGACTCTCCTCTCTGGATCAAGGTCTCAGTGAACTGCAGTTTTTTATAGATACAAACAGAGAACTCCCTACCCACTTAAATTACCCTCTATATTTGTCTTTTTATCTCTAAACGTTTGCTTACCCAGTGTTCTTCCAGTGGTGAACTGTGAGCTGATTTGTTTTCTATTCCCAAGTAATTGTGAAGAGCAAAGTGGGAAAAGGTGGTGCTAGGACATATTTGCTCCCAAAGAAACTGGGAATTTGGTTAAATTCAGTTCTAGCATCATACAACCCTCATCCACTCATTTGGGAATCTTCGTATCAGGTCCTTTTGCTAAGGTTGGTGTCTCTCACTGTGGTTATTTCCCCCTCTGCGTAAGAGCTTGAGAAGAAAAACATCACTTGAAGAAGTAGCAGAAGGATAGTATGTTGTATCTGTTCTTTGCCCTGGCATTGAAAACAGCACTGCCAGTGCCTTGAGGTAAAAGACGATTTTTCATTCTCTTCTTTTCCCCAGTGGTTGATAAATGGCATCACTACTGGAAGAAGGCCCAGATAAGATTCCAAGGACAGGTCTTTGATTGAATTTCAAGGGAATTTCCTGCTCATTAACAGTTTAAACTCAAACAGATAAATTATTTCAGTATTTAAGTTGAAGAGTGCCATCCTTTTCCAGAAAGGCAGTCATTACAGCAAAGCCAGCTAAGTGTTCTTAGCTTCTCAGAGACTAACAGCGTTGATAGCATAAAATGGCTGTGGAAGCCAGCGTTCTGGTGTCCTTCACAACTAAAAGAGGATCCAGGGGCAGGAGGATAGTTTAGGGGCCAGAGAGAAGGGGGCGGTCCCACAGGAAACGGGCAGAACCAATGGGAGGCCCAAATTTGCTGACCTAGAATCCTTCATTTCATGACAGAGAACCCTCTTCCCATACACACCAGTGTACCCTACATTGCCCGTATGCAGAGTCTGGAGGTGGGATAAGAGGGAAAACATCACTTCCAGAACGGAGCACTTAAAGCTTCCCTCAGGATGCCTCAGCTGCGGAGGGATGGTGAGGTACAAGTAGTGGCCTGTGGATATGTCCTCTGGAAATAGCTAGTTGGCTGTTGTGGATCAAGGGCAAGGAGAATACTCGATTTGCCCCAGGAAATCCAGTATAAAAATTTTGTTTAATGGAGCCAGGTTTGGGAAGCACTGAGTTAAGCGATTCAGAGGTGGACATATTTTATTTCTTACTTTTTGAACCATTGAAAGAGGACATGAGGCATGTTCTCCTGCTCTTCAAATTCTAGAATCTCTCTCAGATGCAGGGCAGGTGTAAACAACAACGGTGTATCTGAGGTGTTGTGGCCAAATCTGGCTCCTCTAAAGCAACCAAATGATTTTGAAGATATGACACAAATTTATTAAGCGTGCAAACAACTACAGTGTACACTGAACTCCCAGCAAAGCATTGGCAGTTTCTGAGCAGCCTTGAAGAAAACCAAAACCACAGCTTATAGACCTTTGACCTACTACTATAGGTAGACAAGACAAAAAAGCAGTGCAAATTACATCATGACCTTGGAATGTTTTTGATAAGCCCACCTGGATGTACCTATTATTTATCCCTTCCTACTAGGTCAGCAAGGGGCGCGATGGCTCAGCAGGTAAGACGCCAGGCTTGTCAATCAGAAGGTCTGTGGTTCGAGACCTGAGCACCACGTGATGGAGTGATCTCCCGCACTCGCGCCAGCTCTTGCCAACCTATCAGTTCAAAAGCGTGCAAATGCAAGTAGATAAATAGGTACCACTGTGGTGGGTAGGTAACAGCGTTCTGTGTTCATCATGCCGGCCACATGACTTGGAAGCGTCTTCGGACAGCACTGGCTCTTTGGCTAAGAAATGGAGATGAGCAACGCCCCCTACGGTCGGACACGACTGTGCAGGGGAAAACCTTTACCTTTACCTTTTACTAGGTCAGCATTCTAGCTGTACTATCTTTGAGATATGGTCAGTGAATATAAATAATGTGGTTTGGTTTGGTCAGATAATCCAATTACGATGAATTCTACTACCACTGTTTCATTTGTAGATGCCATAGTAACGTTATACATTTTCTCTCTCCTGTGGGGAAAAAGGAATACTTTTTTAGAGGTGGCTCTAGAAGAAATGAAGATAACTTGGTGCTTGCAAATTTGGTGGTTCTTTTGAATTCTGTGGTAACGTTTCTGGACTAGCTTGGCTGCCGCTGCTGCTGGAATCTGCTATGTCTGCTGCATCTGCCACATTTGTGAACTACGGCTTTTTTAAATCTGGAAGCAGCATTCTTAGACTGGTTTAGCTGCTCTGGAGGAGTCTGCTACCGGGGCGATTTGTTCACACTGCTCTGGAGGACCGCTCAGGCTGTCTCTCCGAGGAGTCAACTGAGTGAGCAGAGTGGACTGAGGATCAGTCGTTGCCGCTCCAACCGCGTTTTGGAACTCAGTGGTGCTGTAGCCTTTTTACCATGTTTTTGTCAACTGCTTGTTGTTGGGACACTGGGGCTTTGGAGGTGTGGGCAGTGGTTGGGTGGGGTGGGGGGTTGCAGTCGAGGAGCAGGCTTCTATGGACCCCCTGCAGAGGCCTTTCTGCCTTCCCTCCCGTAGCCCCAAGGAAGAAGAAACACCACAGTTCCCATTTGATTGTGAAGTGCCTGGGTGTTGGACTGTGGGCTTCCCACTGTGAATTGAATGTTATTCCTCCTCTTCTGCCTTTCTCTGGGTGAGAGCCAGAGGTGGGCTTGATGGGGGATGAATGGGTTGGGAGCCTCTGCCAGCTGGTGGGAGCAGCAGGGTAGGGGGTCTTGGATGTGAGTGGTGTGTGAGGGTGTGAATGTGTTGATTCCTCTCTCTGGGTGAGAGTTGGAGGAGGAATTGACAGAGGGTGAATGGGTAGGGAGCCCTCTGGCTGCTGGTGGGAGCAGCAAGAGAGGGATGCCTGTGTATGTTTGTGTTTGATTCTGTTGTAGTGAAGTGGGGGAGGTGCTTGCTGGGTTCTGATGGTGTTGGTAAAGCTAAAGTGCCTTGGGGTGCCCGGCTTCCCCTCCCAGGTATGGCTGGTAAGGACAGCAGCTGCTTCCCGGTCTTGGGACCGAGCGGCTTGGATATGGGGATGGGGCTGCTGTTGGGGGAATGGGGGTGGCTCAAAGTTTTATGGTGGTGATGGGCATGGGGAGATATGGTGGGAGACAGGGAGCAGGCCATTCCCTGGGGCCACAGGACCATTGCTTGTTACTGGCCTCACGTTCCAGCTCCTCAGTCTTAGCCCTGGTACCCTGTCAGTGTAATGGCAACCTGCGGAAGACCTTTGTATTTTGAGGAGTTAGGTGGCATGCTTTGATTTTCCTCCCCCACACCTAGAAGATTAGAGTTTATTTTGAGTTATACTGATGTTTAATTGGCTTGTTTTTGTTTCTGCTTGGCATGAGAGGGGGGAGAGAATAAGCATATGCTCACTCCCCCCAACAGCCCTTCAGAACATATCTTTGTGGGAAGTGGGGGGAGAGAAAGTCCCCAGCTTGTTAAGTTCACTCCTCCAGCCGCCCCTCTAGCGGCTTGGAATGTGGGGGGATGATAAGAAATTGTTTTGGTTAAGCACTTGCTTATGTCATGGTCAGGTGCTGGACCACATGAAGAATCCCAGTCAAGGTCAGGCCATGCAGCTTCAGTGCCATGGAAACTTGGTCACGGGGTCTGGGAGCCAGGCTTTGATAAAAAGCCTGAGTATTGTCTTTGGAGTTTGGGAGTCCACACAGGCCTGAGTGCTGGGTGCTGTGAAAATTGCCACCTTGGGGTATCTCCGCTGTCCTTATTAGAGGGCTCCTGGCAGCCTATAGGAGATTAGGTATCACCTTGTTTGCTTGGTATGTATGTATGTATGTATTCCTTTCTGTATGCTTGTTATGCTTTGTAAACTGTGTTTAGACTGTGTTTAACTTTGTTTGTTTATAATAAAGCTTTAAGTTTCTTTATCCACTGGTGTGCTATTATCTCTGTATCTAAAAGAACTAATTGCCCTAGCCCCTGATCAAAGAGGCGTGGACACTTGACAATACAGTCAGCAGACCTTCAGAGGCTCTGGTTTCTGGCTGCTGCTTCTGAATGCCAGGTCAGTCTGTAATAAGACCTCCCTGATCAGTGATTTAATTCCTGATGAGAGGGCCAACGTGGAATGTATCACTGAGACCTGGCTGGATCCGGAGAGGGGGTAGCCCTCTTGGAGCTATGCCCAGCTGGGTTTCAAGTGTGGCATCAGCCGAGATCCCAGGACAGGTGGAGGTGT
This sequence comes from Charina bottae, assembly GCA_023362775.1. NCBI lineage: Eukaryota > Metazoa > Chordata > Lepidosauria > Squamata > Charinaidae > Charina > Charina bottae. The sequence continues at coordinate 17,641,364 of JALMGJ010000021.1, forward strand.
GGCGATTGTCGTCCAGGAATCTCTTATGGCTTTCAGGGGTGCTGCACCAAAGGTCACCAGATGTGAGACCCTGTTCATTAAGTTGGGCTCTAGGGAACAGTTGGGTTTGCTGCTGTTGTACCAGCCTTCCTGCTGCGCAGCAACTTCCCTGCCTAAGCTCCTTGCTGCCACTTCTGGGTTGGCAGTGGAGTTCCCCAGACTTATAGTCTTGGAGGAATTTAATCTGCCTTATCTAAGGATGGGGTCCGAGGTGGCTCAGGAGTTCATGGCCACCATGATGGCCATGGACCTATCCCAAATCATCCAGAGCTTGGCAAGGGACAGTGGCCATACACTGGATCTGGTGTTCCTGTTGGAGCAGTGGCTGTGTGATCTGAAATTAGAGGAGCTGTTGGTGTCCCGCTTGTCATGGTCGGATCACGCCCTGATTATGATGCGATTCTCTAGCACCACTATCCACTGCAGGGAGGCTAGATCCATTATATTGGTCCACCCCTGGCAACTAATGGACCTGGATGGGTTCCAGAGGGAGCTGGGGGTTGTTCCTGCTGGTCTGCTGCATGGTCCATCTGAAGCCTTGGTTGCCGCTTGGAATAAGGGGGTGGCTGAGGCTTTGGATTGGATCGCACCCATACAACCTCTCTCCTCTCATGGATCCTGGCACTCTCCATGGTTTATGGAAGAACTGAGGGAGAGGAAGCGAGAGAAGAGACATCTAGAGTGTCACTGGCACTCAACAAGGGATGAACGCGACCAAACACATGTTAGAGCTGCTATTAAGGCCTACCTATTGGCGATAAGGCGGCAAAGTTTCATTACCCCTCTGCTTTTATTGCATCTGCAGATAGCTGCCCCACGGCCCTTTTTCAGGTGACATGAGCCCTCCTGTGTAAGGATGTCTTGGAGAACCTTCAGAGAACAGGGACATGCAGAGGAATTTTCCCAGCATCTGTCAGATAAAATTCCTCGGATTCGTTCTCAGTTGGGTGCTGGCTTTGTTGCAGGTATGGTGGAGATGCCTAGGGAGGAGTCTTGCCCTGTTATCTGGGAATGGTTTGAACCTGTTGGACCTGAGGAAGTGGACAGGGTCCTTAGGGCTGTGAGTACAGCCACCTGCTCTTTAGATCAATGCCCCTCCTGACTGATTAAGGCGGCCCATGGGGTGTCGTGTGAGTGGGTTCTAGCAATGGTTAATGCTTCCTTGAGTGAGGGGGTTGTTCCTTTGCCTCTTAAGGAGGCTTTGGTTCACCCCCTCCTCAAGAAGCCATTGCTGGACTGCACTATACTGGACAATTTCCCTCCAGTATCTAACCTCCCTTTTTGGGGAAGATGATTGAGGAGGTGGTTGTGCTGCAGCTTCAGAGGACCCTGGATGAAGTGGATTATCTGGATCCCTTTCAGTTGGGATTCAGGCCTGGGTATGGGACAGAACAGCATTGGTCGTGCTTTTCGATGATCCCTGGTGAGGGCAGGATGAGGGTTGTGCATCCATCCTTGCCCTACTTGACCTACTTGCAGGGTGTCACCTTTCCAGAGATGGAGAAGAATCTCTTTGCAATCGAAATTAATTATTTATGAAGAAGTTGGGTGGCCCTCTCCCTGGCTTCTGACAAGTCATTGGCTGTCCCCAGTTCCAGGTTTAAGGTCACAACTGGTTTCTTCTCAGGGTACATGGGTCAACATTATAGAACATTATAGAAAAAAGAGGGTTATGCTGCAAGAGGTAAATCTATAATTGTACTTATAACTGCTGTAAAGAAGATTGGAAGCTATGTCTCTGTATCCTTTTTTCTTCCTTTGCTATTTTTTTAAACCTTTTTTTCTTTCTTCGACTTTTAGCTCTTTCTTGATTTCTTTGATTTCTTTTTTTTTCTTTTTCTTACTCTATATTTGTTCCCACTAGTTTTTAGTTTCTTTCTTACAATTTTTAATAAAATTATCTATCTACAGTATATATCTATATATTTATTATTTATTTATATATCAAATTTATTCCCTTCCCATATCTCTGTCTCTGTCTCTGTCTCTATCTCCATCTCTATCATCTCTATCATCTCTATCATCTCTATCTCTGTCTCTGTCTCCCTCCGTCTCCGTCTCCGTCTCCATCTCTATCATCTCTATCATCTCTATCATCTCTATCATCTCTATCATCTCTATCATCTCTATCATCTCTATCTCTATCTCTATCTCTATCTCTATCTCTATCTCTATCTCTATCTCTATCTCTATCTCTATCATCTCTATCTCTATCTCTATCTCTATCTCTATCTCTATCTCTATCTCTATCTCTATCTCTATCTCTATCTCTATCTCTATCTCTCTATCTCTATCTCTATCTCTATCTCTATCTCTATCTCTATCTCTATCTCTATCTCTATCTCTATCTCTATCTCTATCTCTATCTCTATCTCTATCTCTATCTCTATCATCTCTATCTCTATCTATCTCTATCTCTATCTCTCTCTCTCTCTCTATCTCTCTCTCTATCTCTCTCTCTCTCTATCTCTATCTCTATCATCTCTATCTCCATCTCTATCATCTCTATCTCTATCATCTCTATCATCTCTATCATCTCTATCATCTCTATCATCTCTATCATCTCTGTCTCTGTCTCCGTCTCCGTCTCCGTCTCCGTCTCCGTCTCCGTCTCCGTCATCTCCATCATCTCCATCATCTCCATCATCTCCATCTCTATCTCTATCTCTATCTCTATCTCTATCTCTATCTCTATCTCTATCTCTATCTCTATCTCTATCTCTATCTCTATCTCTATCTCTATCTCTATCTATCTATCTATCTCTATCTCTATATCTATCTCTATCTCCATCTCTATCATCTCTATCTCTATCATCTCTATCTCTATCATCTCTATCTCTATCTCTATCTCTATCTCTATCTCTATCTCTATCTCTATCTCTATCTCTATCTCTATCTCTATCTCTATCATCTCTATCTCTATCTCTATCTCTATCTCTATCTCTATCTCTATCTATCTATCTATCTCTATCTCTATATCTATCTCTATCTCCATCTCTATCATCTCTATCTCTATCATCTCTATCTCTATCATCTCTATCTCTATCTCTATCTCTATCTCCATATCTATCTCTATCTCTATCTCTATCTCTATCAACTCTATCTCTATCTCTATCTCTATCTCTATCTCTATCTCTATCTCTATCTCTATCTCTATCTCTATCTCTATCATCTCTATCATCTCTATCTCTATCTCTATCTCTATACAAAACACTATTGAAGGACAAGAAGATTGGGACTGATACATGATCAGGGCACTTCTGAGCATGTCAACACATCACTTCCTACCCCTCCAACCCTCGTTGCACGTTGCTTGCTACCGACTACTGGAAAGATATGGACAGATGCATGGGTGTCCACAGACAATATTTCAGAGGGGTCAAGTGAAATCACATCCTGCCTCCTAAAGAAGCATTAAGGGCAGGACTTGATGTCACAGTGCTTTGACTTCCGATGCGTACATGTATACATAGATACACCCACACATACATATGACCTTTCAACATTTCAGACAGTAAATCTGGATCCCAACTCTGATCTCACCATTTTTTCAAACAATTTTTAATTTAAAAAATCAATGCACAAATTTCATGGATCAAAAATCTCTTCCCAAATGTGAGGAGTTTAGCAGAGCGGACCCACACTTGGTCCATTCAATCTGAACCTTAGGTGGTCCAAAAAGTGTAGTGAGAAATACATGAATTGAGTTAATGTATTTTGGACAGGATGGTATTTCCCTTGGGGGAGATGGGCAGTGATAATTTTTGACAAATAAATAAATTTCTTTGCAATATGTGGTTTGCTGTGTCTTCCTAAGCTTACCTGCTGTCTTCAGACATGCTGCAGGATGTCACCTTTCCAAGGTTGGAAAAGAATCTCTTTGCCATCTAGTTAGTTATTGTCAAAGAAGTTGTCAAAGATAAATGCATTATGAGCCAGACTGTGATGTTGACCGTAACCATGGAGATGTGGATTGTGATGCTGGCTGTAACTAAAGGTAAAGGTAAAGGTTCCCCCCGTACATTTGTGCAGTCATGTCCGACTCTAGGGGCCGGTGCTCATCTCTGTTTGTTAGCTGAAGAGCCAGCGTTGTCCAAAGATGCTTCCACGGTTATGTGGCCGCATGACACGCGCGGAACGCTGTTACCTACCCACCGAAGTGGTACCTATTCATCTACTTGCATTTGCATGCTTTCGAATTGCTAGGTTGGCAAGAGCTGGGGCGAGTGCGGGAGCTCACTCCATCACGCGGGGCTAGGGATTCGAACCTCTGAACTTGTGACCTTCCGATCGACAAGCCTGGCAACTTACCCGCTGAGCCACCACCACCCCCGGCTGTAACTACTGAGTGCCATTAGAGATGACATTATTAAAGGCACAGGAAGACAAAAGAGGGGGGAAAGGGGAGCCTTCCCCTTTCCTTTTCCCTTGTTTGAGACACTTTCACTTTTGGATTATAATATCTTAATGACAACTATTCAAAAAGCAGCAAGAATGGAGGGGAGAAAAGGATCATTAGAGCAACCTGCAGAGAGAGGAATTACACCAGAGTTGCTTCAGAAAACATTTGACCAACTTGGCAGTAAGTTAGCTGAATCACTTGATACTAAATGGACAGCTTTTGAGAAAGGAATGGATGAAAGACTTGTAAAGATGAAAGAGGAGATGAAAGGAGAAGTGAAGAAGATGGAAAGCTCTGAAAAACCAGTGTCTGGAGATGTAGAACAAATTAATGACAAAGTGGAAGTTTTGGAGAGTGAACTAGATAATCTGGCTCTATTGGAATTGAGACCGAAATGAAATAAACTGAGAGAGAAATAATTTCGTTTGAGAGCTATTCCAGAGGTCTTTAATGAGGATACTGTATATAGAAAATATTATTAGTCTTGGCAACATTTTTGGATTGGGAAGAGGAGGATACAGAGGTAGAAATTGATAGTTTATAGAATAAATTCAAGATTTGCGAGAACGAGCACCTTTTGCTGCAGCATTTTAATACAAGACTGAAGATTGATAATACAGGTATAATTGTCCTTAAAGAAAGTCCTATCAGAATTTTAAGTAAAAGAAAGAAAAGAGGTGGGTTTATTTTACTGAAAGATTAAAGCAGAAAAAGATCCCATTTTGATGGAACAAACTAGAAGGTGTGATTTTTACTTTTAAACAGCAGAGGTTTCGATTGAATTCTGTCCAGAAGGCAACAGGATTTGTAGAAAAACTCAAAGAAGAATTGGAGGAGATTCAAATAGAGGTGTCAGAGGAGACTACACAAAAACTCGAACAGATGCAACAGGAAACTGAAAGGGATGATACTGAACTAGGTGCTACAGGTATCAATTTTTCTAAATGTTTGGGTTGATTATGGATTACAGATATATAATGTGGAATATAAATGGAGCAAATGCTCCTCAAAAGAGGAACAAAATATTTCACCATTTGAACAAATGAAAACAACATCTAATTTGCCTACAAGAGACACATATTAGAAAAAAGGACATTAAATATTTCATTTATAAAAATTTGGGTGAAGAAGAATTTATTTCAGGTGGAACAAAACAAACAAAACAAAACAGCACAACACAACACAACACAAAACGAAACAAAACAAAAATGGAGTTGTTTTGTATATTAATCCCCAACTAAAACCAGAACTTGTACTGACTGATGAACATGATAGATTTGTTGGGGGTGGAAGTTAATTTGCACGTGAATAAGACCTTGGTACTGGGAATTTATGCCCAAATGAGAATAAAGTACTGTTCTATAAACAACTTATGGAGAGATTAATAGGTTTTTCTTATGAAAATTGGAGTTTGATGGGGGATTGGAATGGAGTGATCTCCCCACACATCTGGGAGAAAAACATGAAAATTACCCAAGGTAAATTATCAAAAGTTTTTTTTTTTAATTTGATGGATAATTTAGGGCTGGCTGATATATGGAGACAGAAAAATGGCAATTCCAGAGAGCATACCTATGTTTCAGAAAGGCATAGATCCTTTTCAAGAATAGATATGATTTGGATTTGAAAGAACTTGGCTACTAAGGACAATGTGGCCACACAAAAATCATTTTATCAATATTATTCTAACTTTTATAAAGGAAGTATCATCTCTTTAGAGAAAAGAGATGAATTTCTAAAGAAACAAAATGTACCGAGGATTACAGAGGGACAGAGACAAATTATGAATGGACCTATAACAATTAGGGAAGTTTCTGGAGCTATAAGAAAGATTAAACCAAGAAAGGGGCCTGGACCAGATGGATTATCAGGCTTTTATTATAAATGTTTTGAGGATGAACTTTTACAAAACAAGGTGAACTCTGTTCTACAGGGAAGAAAGAGGCCAGGGAGTTGGAAAGAGGCCAAGATAGCACTAATACCTACAACGCACACCTCAAGCAAACCCGGCTTGCTGCTTCCCTTGGCAATGGGCCACCTCTAGATTGAAGCCCCATATCTGGGCCTGCTCCTCCCCAAGGAGAAGCCTGTCCCATCCCCACCTGCACGGCCAAAAGGTGCCATCCCAAAGAAAGATGCTGCCTCCTGAGACCAGCCAGGCACAGCTGCGGAACCTCCATGCATTGGCCAAGGCTGGCGTTTCTGGTGCTCATTCCTGGGAGTCGGGGGGGGGGGAGGCATTAGAAGAAGACCATTCCAATATATGGTAATTCTGTTACCGTATATACTTGTGTATAAGCCCATCCTTGGATAAGAGGACCTTCAAATTTTTAATCAAAATGCCCCAAAAAATGCACCACCTGCAGACAAGCCAACCCTTGAAATTTGGCTTATCTGGGTAATCCATGGATTCTCCATTTTGTCATGGTATTTTGGTTAAAAATTCATGGGTCAATGTATCTGTGGATGGGCTTATCTGTGAGTATATATGATATATATGAGTTCTTTTAAAAAGTATTAACATATATACCTGCGGATAAGCCCGTCCATGTATAATTTAGGGAGTGTATTTTGGCATCTAAAATTCTCAGCTTGTTTGCAAGTATATACAATATTTTATAATGGCACTCCCCAACCTGATGTCCCCCCAAAGTGATGGGAGTTCTGGCTGTTGAAGTCCTAACACATTCTTCCTTAAAATTCAGTATTGCTTATTCCCTCTTGTGTTTAATAAGAACAGTAATGCTTGCTATTAAATTCTTTTTTAAAAGGTTACCAGTGATTGTCAGCAATAAGAAACTACATGGTACATGGGGAGCACATCTGTATATCACTTTAACATTTTCCTTGCAACCAGCTTCCAAAAAGCCGCCTTCACATCCTTGTTCCTCAGGCTGTAGATCAGAGGATTGAGCATGGGAGTCAGAGCCCCATATGTTAAGGAGATGACCTTGTCCTTTTCAGAAACGGATTTCCCTTCCGGTCTCAAGTACATGATCATGATGGTTCCATAAAAGACACTGACCACAGCAAGGTGAGAACTACAGGTGGAGAAGGCCGCAAGAGCACATTGATCAGGGTGGTCATGAAGGCAAGGGCCACTGATGTGGCTACCAGATAAATGCATAATCTCCAACTCATGATCTGCGTGTAGTGTAAGGGCTGGCATATAGCTGCCAAGCGATCATATGCCATGACAGCCAAGACAATGCACTCTGTTACAACCAGAAATACACCAAGGTACATTTGGGATAAACATCTGGAGAAAGAAATTGTGGGCCTGTAGATGAAGCAGTTCACCAAGATCTCAGGAAGTGCATTGTTGGTAAGAATAAAGTCTATTGTGGAAAGGACACAAATGAAGAAATACATGGGGGTATGAAGCTGTGGGTCTGCAATGCTCAACATGAAGATGAGTCCATTGCCAAGGAAGCTAATGAGATACACCACAAAGAGTATCCAAAACAGAATAATCTGAGCTCTGGGATATTCTGATAATCCAATTAAGATGAACTCGGTCACCAGTGATTCATTTGAAGTTCCTATCACAGTCTCTCCCATTCTCTCCTGCAGGAAAGAATGGATGGTATGATTACTGACTACATTAGGGAGAGATACAAACCTTCAATCTTTATATTGACAAAGTTACACAGAAAAAGTAAAATCACACTGATGTGAGGACTGCTTTGCACATTATGCCAAGACAAAATCTGTTTTAACCATGCTTATTGAATTCATTGGCTGGATTCCCGCATGGGTGGGTTCGCGCACTGCATTAAGGAATGAATTTCTTTGCAAACTGCAGTGATTGCATAAAATGCTAAGCCAAAACTAGACGAACTACATTCTGTCTTAGCTAGGTGTCCAAAGTCAATCCCAAAGTGAAGATGGAGAAATCTCTTTCCAAAACCAATGAAAGCAGCAAGCTGGAGGCAGTAGTTCCATTCTCACCCCTACTGGGTCAGTAGAAACCCTCATCTGCCAGTTACTGAAACTGAACAAAAACGTCCTGAGTCTTCTCATTAGAGGCAAAGCAGAGGAAGGCAAACACCTTCCTTTCCTCTTTGGGTCTGAAAGCGCAAAGAAAAGAGTGGCACGCAGGGTAAATTTTAAGTAAGTCCAACTGTTGTAGGGCACAGTGTTGTAACTAACCTGAGGCGCCTCTATTAAGGAATCAGTCTTACCTTTCATTAGTTATGTTACAAAGAGTGCAGTGATTTTTTTCCTTATAATAATACTTTGGGAATATTGTTAGTTAAAATGATGATCATTGTTTCCCTTAATAGTACCAGTTAATTCTTTGGGAGGGCGGAACAGATTGCAGAAAATTATGTTTCTTTTCAGAATAGCAAATAGGACAATGCTTTCATAAGGAAAAACCAAACCTCACATACTAGACAGTCCATTCCAGAACTGTCCAGAACACTTGTTTGGGCAGTGCTAGAAGTCAAAAGGGAGGTTATAAAGCAAATTCTTGGCTTCCTCCCTAGGCTGTTATTTCCCACCAAAGATGGAGATTGAGAATGGAGGTTTCTTAGAGACTCAATCTCACAAAAAGAAAAACTTCCTTGGAATGAAAGATAGAGAGATAAGTGATTCCAGCAAGAAGTCCACCCTTATCGGAAAGACAGGCATTGGAAGAACCAGAAGACAATACATTCACTGCAGCAGCAGTTCCAATCTCATTCCATTTTTTTGCCAAGGCATCATCAGCCTTCAGTTGAATTAAAATTTACATGTCAGCTTCCCTTTTCTGTCCCCTTCTTTTCTTTTTGAATTAGCCTCATGTACTCTCCTTTGTTCCAATTGAAAAGTCATTCCCCCTATTTCTCTCTCAGGTTCTTTATTTTCATTTAGTGGCAATCTCTGTTCCCTCTAAGGTGTGCGTGTGTGCATGTGCACGCAGTAAAAAGCTGAGTGCACCCAAAATTAAGTTATCCCAAAATAATAAATTTAGACACCATAAAACTCCAAACACCTTGACTTAACTGCAGCAGTGAGAGTCACTCAGCACTACTGTGGTGTGGACTGAGGGGAGCTCTCAACTTTTGCCGCCAGTCCACAAGAATACCACAGTTGATGCTATTGAAGACCCTCTGATAGGTCAGCAGGACCGAAGAAGCAAACTCTCATAATTTCATATGACACAGTCCTGCTGTGTGTCTAGATACACACACAGGCACACACACACACACAGAGAGAGAGAGAGAGAGAGAGAACACCTATGATAGAGCTTGGCATCTGCAAGTTGGGCTCACTTCATAGCAACTGCATAAGATTGACACCAGGCACAGCTGCATCTAAAGACATGGCTTCAAACTCTCCTTTCTGGATCAAGGTCTCAGTGAACTGTAGTTTTTTATAGATACAAACAAAGAACTCCCTACCCACTTAAATTACCCTCTATATTTGTCTTTTTATCTCTAAACGTTTGCTTACCCAGTGTTCTTCCAGTGATGAACTGTCAACAGACTTTTTTTCTAAATGTATTCCCAAATAATTGTGAAGAGCAAAGTGGGAAAACATGGTGCTAGGATATATTTGCTCCCAAAGAAACTGGGAATTTAATGAAATTCAGTTCTAGTGTCATAAAAACCTCATTCACTCGTTTGGGAATCTTCGTATCAGGTCCTTTTGCTAAGGTTGGTGTCCCTCACTGTGGTTATTTTCATCTCTGTGTAAGAGACTGAGAAGGAAAACCAGCACTTGAAGGGAAAGAACTAGCAGAAGGATAGTATGTTGGATCTGTTCTTTGCCCTGGCATTGAAAACAGCACTGCCAGTGCCTTGAGGTAAAAGACGATTTTTCATTCTCTTCTTTTCCCCAGTGGTTGATAAATGGCATCACTACTGGAAGAAGGCCCAGATAAGATTCCAAGGTCTTTGATTGAATTTCAAGGGAATTTCCTGCTCATTAACAGTTTAAACTCAAACAGATAAATTATTTCAGTATTTAGGTTGAAGTGTGCCATCCTTTTCCAGAAAGTCAGCCATTACAGCAAAACCAGCTAAGTGTTCTTAGCTTCTCAGAGGCTAACAGCGATGATAGCATAAAATGGCTGTGGAAGCCAGCGTTCTGGTGTCCTTCACAACTAAAAGAGGATCCAGGGGCAGGAGGATAGTTTAGGGGCCAGAGAGAAGGGGGCGGTCCCACAGGAAATGGGCAGAACCAATGGGAGGCCCAAATTTGCTGACCTAGAATCCTTCATTTCATTTTTTTTGATAAAGTTTTTTATTATATTTGAAACAAAGATAAAAACTACAGAAAAACAAAAAACTACAAACAAAAAAAGAAAAGGAAACTAAACTAAAAAGTGTGAAACACAAGAAAAAATAATTTTGAAAGATTACACACAAAGGTGACTTCCAACTTCCAACAGCAAGAATATACAACAGTTACCATAATCAAACCAAGATCACATCATTTCTATAAATCCTTTCCTTAACACATATAGAAATCATTAATACAATTTCTCCTTCCCAGTATATAAAAAAGAATATATATATATATATATATATATATATATATATATATATATATATATATAAAAATATATAATATTTAATATATAAATAAATATATAAATATATATATATATTTATTTCAGCTTCCCTCCTCCATAAAACACCATCCATTTAATTATTTCCTTCCTACCACTAGTCTGTATGTTTCTGTCTACTATAATAAACATCAAATTATAAAAACAAATGAATTGTCTGCCTTTATACTTAATAAAACTACAACAATCTTAATGCTATTAAACCTAAAAAACAGTATAAAATATTATTATATCTTATCCATAACTTTTACATCTTACAAATCAAAAATCCTGTAAATCTTAGTCCAAAAAAAATAACATCATGATAAACTCATTATCAGTCCAGTTACACATTCTTAATTTTTTACCCCTCCTCAAAATATACCAGAGCATTTACATATTTCCCCATTACACATTTTATATAGAAATCCCACAGCCCAACTGCCTCCAGAGATACAGACTTTTCAGTGGAAAAAAAACCACACAAAAAAACCACATATCATATTGTCTTCTTTCCCATAACATGGATTCAGATAGTCATAACATTTCTCCAGCATAGTAAGTTCTTGTGCAGTTTTAAACTCAGACTGTTGTTTTAACCCCTTCAACACCAAACCACGATCTTCAGCTGGCATTACTTCAATCTCAGTAACAACAACAAAGTCCTCATCTTTACCAAAATCTTCATCTTCCATCATAGCATTTCCAGCCAAATGACATGTTTTAGCAACAATCTCTTCTCCAATATCCAGAACACTCTGCAAAAGAGCTTGACAACACTCTGAAAGGATTTCTTTAAAAGTCTGTTTACGCTCAGAACGGAATTCTAAAAAATCTTCTTTAAAATCTTCCATACTTCAGGCAGCAAACCAAGGCTCCCCCTAAATCAGGGGTCGGCAAACTTTTTATGCCGGGAGCCATTTTGACATGCTCGTGCACATTTTGAAATGCTAGAGAGCCAGGGGGCGGGGTTTGCGGGCGGGGGCCAATCACGTGGAAGGGGGCGGGGTTTGCGGGTGGGGGCCATTCGCATGGAAGGGGGCGAGGTTTGCGGGCGGGGGCCAATCACGTGGAAGGGGGCGGGGTTTGCGGGCGGGAGAGGGCGTCCACCCGGCCCAGCTGCCCGGGGTCCAGGGAGATCAGCTCCGGCGGGATCTGTGCCGAAGAGCGGCCGTGGGGGGGGGCGGCGACGACAAACGACACGCTTCAGGCTTTCAGCGCTGGAAGGAGGCCGCCTTCCAGCGCTGAAAGCCTGAAGCGCGCCGCTTGTCGTCGCCGCCTGCCCCCCCCCACGGCCGCTCTTTGCCCGCACGCGTTGTACAAAGAAGACGATGGAGGGTGGGAAACGAGGCCTGCCCGCTTACCTGCCTGCTTGCCTCCCTCCGCGAGGCCCCCCGCTGCCTTCCCAGGGTCCAAGCCGGATCGGGGGCCTCGCGGAGAGAAGCAGGCAGGCAGGTAAGCGGGCAGCCCTGGCCTCTGTCGCTGGGCCCGCCCCCCTCGGCCGCTTCCGCCCGCCCGCGTGGAAGAAAGAAGACGATGGAGGGTGGGAAACGAGGCCTGCCCGCTTACCTGCCTGCTTGCCTCCCTCCGCGAGGCCCCCCGCTGCCTTCCCAGGGTCCAAGCCGGATCGGGGGCCTCGCGGAGAGAAGCAGGCAGGCAGGTAAGCGGGCAGCCCTGGCCTCCGTCGCCGGGCCCGCCCCCCTCGGCCGCTTCCGCCCGCCCGCATTGAACAAAGAAGACGATGGAGGGTGGGAAACGAGGCCTGCCCACTTACCTGCCTGCTTGCCTCCCTCCGCGAGGCCCCCCGCTGCCTTCCCAGGGTCCAAGCCGGATCGGGGGCCTCGCGGAGAGAAGCAGGCAGGCAGGTAAGCGGGCAGCCCTGGCCTCAGCCGCCGGGCCCGCTCCCCTCGGCCGCTTCCGCCCACCCGCGTGGAAGAAAGAAGACGATGGATGGTGGGAAACGAGGCCTGCCCACTTACCTGCCTGCTTGCCTCCCTCCGCGAGGCCCCCCGCTGCCTTCCCAGGGTCCAAGCCGGATCGGGGGCCTCGCGGAGAGAAGCAGGCAGGCAGGTAAGCGGGCAGCCCTGGCCTCCGTCGCCGGGCCCGCCCCCCTCGGCCGCTTCCGCCCGCCCGCGTTGAACAAAGAAGACGATGGAGGGTGGGAAACGAGGCCTGCCCGCTTACCTGCCTGCTTGCCTCCCTCCGCGAGGCCCCCTGCTGCCTTCCCAGGGTCCAAGCCGGATCGGGGGCCTCGCGGAGAGAAGCAGGCAGGCAGGTAAGCGGGCAGCCCTGGCCTCCGCCGCCAGGCCCGCCCCCCTCGGCTGCTTCCGCCCGCCCGCGTTGAGCGAAGATGATGATGGGGGCGGGAAACGAGGCCTGCCCGCTTATCTGCCTGCTTGCCTCTCTCCGCGCAGGGGCTGCTGCGGCTGGAGATGGCTCTGCCTCCCTGCCGCGCCGGGCCTCGCTCAGTGCGAGAGCCAGGGGGCGGGGTTTGCGGGCGGGGGCCTATCACGTGGAAGAGGCGGGGGTGAGTTCAGCTGCGGAAGAGCCACACTCAAGGGGCCAAAGAGCCGCATCTGGCTCGCGAGCCGCCATTTCCGACCCTTGCCCTAAATAGTTGACTCACAAAGATAAAACTCACAGAAATAAAAGTTAATGACTTAATGAAAAACTTCCGTCTGAAATTGACAAAAGAAAGTATACTACCAAACAATTCCCAGAGAAAGTGAACAGAAAACTAAAATTTTAAAACATTTAAACATTTAAGACATCAAATCCAACGTGTAGGAAAACAATCCATCCTTCAAATTTAGTACAAGAAATAGTAATGGATAGGCAATTATGTCAGCCTTCCTTACACTTTAGATGGGAAAACAAGCCAAAACTTTTAAAGAAAATTGAAAATATAATCCAAAAATAACAATAATCACCAAGAGATTTCACCTCTTCTTACTGTAAAAAGCTTCTCTTAGGGTACAAAAACTTAAAAGCTAAATTGGTGCTTTAGAAATGGGAAGGCAGAACTTGTGATGCCCCTTTAAGAGGCTGCAACACGGCTCGGAAAAAGATGAAATCCCAGCCTCCCGGTGAAGTCTTACCATTTGATCGTGCACGCTGTCCACGCTCTCCTGGCTACAACTCACCATCTGGAGGACAAATGGGTCAATTCCCAGCGTTTTCCTTACTCCAGAAAGCGCTTTGGGCTACAGGAAAAGCCTGCCTATGCCCGAAAAAATGCCACGATGCCAGCTCTGCCCACGGAGCTTGCGGGCAAGGTTGTTCAGTTCACCATTTTCCCACTGGAAGTCCTAGAATCCTTCATTTCAGACTCTCTCCCCTATACACATCAATGTACCCTACATTGCCCGTATGCAGAGTCTAGAGATGGGATAAGAGGGAAAACATCACTTCCAGAACAGAGCGCTTAAAACTGCCCTCAGGCTGCCTCAGCTATGGTTAGATGATGAGGTACAAGTAGTGGCCTGTGGATATGTCCTCTGGAAGTGGCTAGTGGACCATTGTGGATCAAGGGGAAGGAGAACACTGGATTTACCCCTGGAGGTATAAAAAAGAATGTTAATAATCTCAAAACAAAGCTATTTGATAACTTTAAAAATTACCTTTTTCTCTCCCTCTCATTTTTCCCTCCTCTCCTCCTACTTCCAGGCTTTCCTGAATGATGATTATATAGGCCCATTCTAATCTGGATTCCCAACAGGACTGAGAACCTGCTTGAGACACCATATTGGATGATCTGTTTGTCAGGGCCAACCAACCAACTGTTCCAGCTATCAATCACTAAGTTGCTCCTCCCCTCATGGAATCTTATGGTAGTTTATAAGGTGATCTAATCCCCTTTCTCAAAATCCAGTTCTTCCCCATTCTTTACCCAGCTGCTGCACAAATTCAGATGCCCATTCCACCTTTGTACGGCTACGTAGTAATTGCTTTGCTGAGTGATAGGCCTTTAGTATTAGAATGGCTGCCCCACTGGCATTTGACAAGGCTTTTTCTGCAGATTCATTTCACTTCTCATTCCCTTTTCAGTTGCGGCCTTGAAGCCTTGAACAACTTGTATTGATAATCTTTTCTGTTCTGGACCTGAACAACTGCTTAACACTTTTAGAACTTAATTTTTTGTGAGCAACATTCAGATCAATGTTAAAGGCTGGCTCTGTCAAGTTCTAGAATCTCTCCCAGATGCAGGGCAGGTGTAAACAGCAACGATGTATCTGAGTGTTGTGGCCAAATCTGGCTCATCTAAAGCAACCAAATCACTTTTAAGATACAACATAAATTTATTAAGCATGCAAACAACTACAATGTACACTGAACTCCCAGCAAAGCATTGGCAATTGCTGAACAGCCCTGAAGAAAAGCAAAACCACCGCTTATATACCTTTGACCTACTACATCACAAAGAGAAGAAAAAAGCAGTGTAAATTACAGCATGACCTTGGAATGTTTTTGATAAACCTATCTGGATGTCCCTCTTATTTATCCCTTCCTACTAGGTCAATGTGCTAGCTGTACTGTCTTTGAGACATGGTCAGTGAATATAAACAATGAGGTTTCATGGGCCCCTGGTTCCTGTCTGATTCCTCCCCTGTCACCACCCAGGGTCAATTCAACTTTGCTGTGGATGTTTTCTTACAAGCGAACTAAGCAGTTCAAAACTGGGGAGGGAGGGCATGTCATAGGTTTGGTAGTGAGTTCAGCTAATGTGTGTGGAAGGGTACCTTGTACCACCACAGAGGTAATCTAGTGTCTTGTGTTATAGGTGGTTGAAGGGTTGTGTGTAGTTTTCTTTGAAATTGAAACACTCTGCTAGGTTTACAATACTTTAATCAAGGAATCACCAAGGAGGAAACCACACTCCCACCAAAACTGGCAGGGCAAGCTACTGTATATAAACTGGCAGCAAATCCCACCCTCAGCTACAAAAACATGGTAAATGCCTGATTGTCACACAAGGGAGATTTTACTGTTTTCAGCCAGGCGTGAATTCTTTGTAGGATATTGTACCATGGTTGAAACACCATGCAATGATAATGGGGAAAAGCTAATTTTTACTACCTACAATCAATTGTGATGATGAATTGCCAGCTGCAGGTGCCTCTGGATAGTACACAGAGGTGAACACTGATTTACTCTGATACCTTTTTTCCAACCAGTTTCCAAAAAGCTCCTTTCACACCCCTGTTTCTCAGGCTGTAAATTACAGGATTCAGCATAGGAGTCAGAGCTCCATAGACTACAGATAGGATCTTTTCCTTGTCAGAAGCTGATTCTCTTTCTGGTACCATGTACATGATCATGATTGTCCCGTAAAAAACACTGACAACAGCAAGGTGTGAGCTGCAAGTGGAGAAGGCCTTTCTGCAACCATGGCCTGAGCGAATGTGCATTACAGCCAGACCTATGCGACCATATGTCACAACTATGAAGCCAAAGGGAGGGATTAAGAGAAAGAGGCTGGAAACATGCATCAAGACCTCACTGGTATGTGAGTTGGAACAACCCAGTTTGACAAAAGATTGTAGCTCACAGACAAAATGGTTGATAATGCGACGGCCACAGAAGTCAGTGGGCTGCAAAAGCCCATTGATCAGGGTTGACATGAAGGCCAGGGCCACTGATGTGGCTACCAGCCAAATGCATAATCTCCAACTCATGATCTGCATGTAGTGTAAAGGCTTGCATATAGCTGCAAAACGATCATATGCCATGACTGCAAGGAGAACACACTCTGTTGACACAAGCAGTAGACCCAGATACATTTGAGACAAACATCTGTAGAACATAATAGTGGGCCGGTAAATGAAGCAGTTGGTGAGAACCTCAGGAACTACATTGTTAATGAGAATGAAGTCTATCAAGGAGAGGACACAAATAAAAAAATACATAGGACTATGAAGTTGAGGATCCACAATAATCAGTAAGATGATGAGGCCATTGCCAAGAAGACTAATGAGGTACACCATCAACAGGAGCCAAAAGAAGATAACCTGGGCTTTGGGTTGGTCAGATAATCCAATTAAGATGAATTCTACTGCCACTGTTTCATTTGTAGATGCCATAATAACATTAGACATTTTCTCTCTCCTGTGGGGAAAAAGGAATACTTTTTTAAAGGTATGTGTATTTACATTTCTTTGCAACCATAGGTTTTAGCAAAATTCATATAAAATTACAACAATCCATATCAGTTCAACACATCCCCTCTCCTATTAACAGCACTAACAGTTCTTTCTTGAACTAAACTTGTTTAGTTACATGTTCATCAGCATCAATCGACATACATTTTTTTCTTCTAAACTAGAATGATTCACTTGGATTAACAAAGGCATGATGAGTCTAGCTCTAGGTTCCTGATATAATTTGCAAAATAGTAAGTAATAGCTGAAATCTTCCACCTGTGAGTTATTACAAATGCATAATCGGTGTGTAGTTGGTAATCCTTTATATCTTCTATCCAAATAGGCTGTTGGCATTGTTGGAAATGAAGTTCTGTGAAAGCTCGTCTCAGGAAATGGGATTTAAGAGACTGTAAATAATATGACATTCCTTGTCCATCTTTAAAAGATCAATACCACTTGGCCTTTTTTAACAGGTGACCCTGGAAGAAATGAAGATAACTGGTAATCTCTAAAAGTGATGTGTGTTTTCTTTTTCTTCTTATTCTGTGATTGCAAACAAATATGTCCATAGGCTGTCATCAAACTCCCCATTATTCATACTGAAGATAAAGTATGTACAGTATATATAAAGTTGTTGTTAGTTCAGTGATATAAAGCACCAACAAAAAAATGTAAACCCATGATGAAGATATCCAGTATATGTATTTAGAGTACACATATTAGATAATGCTGTACATAACTTTGTGAGGTGTGTGTCTGTATGTAAAAGAAACAACAGTCTGATCAACTCTTATCTTCAAATGAATAATAAATAAACATAAATATGTTTCCTAATTAGAACAATTCTGAAGAGTAGTAAGAGAGTAATATATTCTGAAGGAATAGCTCAGACTCACAAATTAGAGAGCACCTACTAGGCCTTGTCTGTGATGGTGTAAGAATATAAGACAGCAGAGCCTGATAGTCCTTGGATGGGAGACAGCTGCAGAATCCCTGAGCTTCAGGCTGGACTGGGATGCCATGAACAAAAAACAGAAGAAACTGGTGAGAAATGTTCATGGGCACATCCATGAAGCTACCATGATTGGGCTACATCCATTTGTACTCATTGGCTTAAGCTTCATAGAGCCATAAAATTCGATATCAGGTGGATGCCTTAACAGATGGGACCTATGATCCACATCTATCATACATTTCAATGGAACACTGGTTTAATCATTTGAAAGGTTTTGAAGTGATAAGTCACAAAATCTATGGGTTGAACTGAGGCTAAAAATCATTCTGTCATGGACTTTAGTGGGTTCGAATGTGGGTGGTTCCTGGCCAGTAGACCCATGGAAGGACAAATACTACAGGGAATCAACTCAATATATTGTTCATTCTTCCATGAAAAATATCTACACTGGAATCAGACAGAGGGGTGCTCTCACTTTGTAAAAAGTATGGTCTGAGGAGTGATTCAAAGCACCCTGGATTGGCCTTGTAACCATGAAATATTGCATATTCATATGACTATTTCTACAGGCTGTAGAGATCTGTTTACTTTGCAAAGGGCCCTCTGTTGCTTTAAATATGCTATGCTTTAATATGTGTGTCTGAATGTACACACACACACACACACACACACACACACACACACACACGACCTTTGAACATTTCAAACAGTAGATCTGGATCCCAACTCTGATCTCACCATTTTTCAAACTATTTTTAATTTAAAAAATCAATACACAAATTTCACAGACCAAAAATCTCTTCCCCAATGTGAAGAGTTAAGCAGAGAAGACCTATGCTTGGTCCACTCAATCTGAGCCTTAGGTGGTCCAAAAAGTTTGGTGCAAAATCCATGAATTGAGTTAATATATTTTGGACGGGATCATATTTCTTTGCAATATGTGGTTTGCCGTGTCTTCCTAAGCTCACCTGCTGTCTTCAGGCGTGATGCAGGATGTCACCTTTCCAGGGTTGGAGAAGAATCTCTTTGCCATCTAGTTAGTTCAGATTCAAAGCATTCTGCATTGGCCTTGTAGCCATGAAATATTGTATATTCATGTGACTATTTCTACAAGCTGTAGAGAACTGTTTACTCTGCAAAAGTTGGGTTGGAAAAGAATCTCTTTGCCATCTAGTTAGTTGTTGACAAAGAAGTTGGGTGGCCCTGTCCCTGGCTTCTGGCAAGTCGCTGGCTGGTTTAAAGTCACAACTGGTTTCTTCTCAGGGAACATGTGTCAAAAGATAGAAAGAGAAACTTTAGAAATCAATGGCATTAAAATGCTTAAACCCTTATCCTACTTCAAAATAGACCAAAGCATTTACATGTCCCCAGAATGCACACAGAGCTTTTTTCTTACAGAAATCAAACTGGTTTAAGAATATCTATTTGGATTGCTTTTAGGGTTTGGCTGATTTCATTTATCTTTAATGATTTGGATTGAGATTACTAAGGTATAAAAATATTATTAGGTTTTGGGTTTAACATCATTAAGTTTATTAAAATTGTTGTATTATCAAGTTAATGGTAGACAATTTATATGCTTTTTAGTTTGATTTCTATTAGAGTAGACAGGAATGTGTAATTAAATAAATGTTATCTTTGAGTGGGTAGTTGATTAGGAGGGGGGGTGTATCTTTTTTTTCTTTTAATACAAGGGGATGGAGCAACTGTATTTAGTGATTTTTATAATGTGCCAATGGAAGGACTTATAGAAATAATGTGATTTTGGTTTAATATGGAGTAAGGGATTGATTACAGAAAATTGTTGTATATCCTTGCTGTTAAAAGTCAGAAGTCACCTCTTTTTGTAACTCTAAAATAAAAAAATTCTCTTGTGTTTTCACACTTTTTTAGTTTTTTATTTTTTATTTTTCTTTGTAGATTTTTCTTTTTCTGTAGCTTTTATCTTTGTCTGAAACCTAATAAAATTCTTATTAAAATAATTATTAAAATGCAGTCTAAAGCTGCATTGATGTTGCAATAATAAAACCCCATTTATTTAGAAAGAAGCTCACATTCAACAATATGGGACTTACACTCAGGTATAGGTTTGTAGCGATAGGCATTCATACTTCTGTTGCAGATGCAGAAGTGTTTACCTAAGATTAGTTTCTCCAAAGGTAATCTGAGATGAGATTCAGCTCTTTTGTAATATGTGCAATTTAGTCCAAAATACTGTTGAAGGACAAGAAGATTAGGACTGATGCACAAATATATTTGGTGAGCAGAGATATCAGTTGTAAAGGAAAAATGCTACCAATGGGAAAAAAGTAGGGAGGGGTGTTGAGGTTCACTATAGCAGATGTTTTGAAAATAGGTTCATGGAAAAAAAATACTTACATGATCCATTCTTCATCCCGGCCCTGACAAAAGCTGTCTGCATTTCTAGAAGAAGATAATAATAATTTAGATCCCAGCTACTCCCTAGCGACTTACAAGCTCTGTTACTGCTGATGGTCCACCTGGAGTAAGATGGGTTGGCCCAGAAGGGTTTTAAGGACTGGCCTCTAATTGACCTCCATGGAAATCTCTTTGCTCTCCAGGCTTACTTGCTATTTCTCACCTTCCTGAACTATAGGAATTGTGTAAAAATGCCAGCCTTTATACCAAAATCTATGGATCACATTAGAATCTGATAAAAAGAAGACAATTCTGTCAAAAAGACTACAATTCTAGAGATCATGCCACCATTACCAGCAGATCCCATATTTGGCAAGGTCCATTAAAATTTATTCATTTATTTATTTATTTAATATTAGAATTGTTAAAATACAGTAGAAATATAAAGAATCAAAGGGAGGAGGAGGAGGAGGAGGAGGAGGAGGAGGAGGAGGAGGAGGAGGAGGAGGAGGAGGAGGAGGAGGAGGAGGAGATAGAATTATGAATTCCGCCCTTCTTTCTATCAAGTAGTTACCATCTTCCTCTTTCCCCTCCCTCTTTTTCTCTTACTTTGTAATTCCCTTCCCCTTCCCCTTTAACCCTTTTTAGTCCCCAAATCTATAAGTCACAATTCAAGTCTTTTCTTCCTTCAACGAAAAGTCCATATAAGGTTTTCAGTCTTTCAAAAAAGTATTTATAGTTTTTTCCAAACTGGTCAGCTTCGCCATTTCTGCAAGCTCTATCAATTTTTTAATCCAGTCTTCTACTGTGGGCATTTCATTATTCTTCCATTTTTGTGCATGCAGTAATTTTTCCGCAGTTACCTTATACAATATTAATTTCCCATATTTCTTTTCTAATTCAATGTCCATAAAACCCAAGAGAAACAATTCTGGTTTCATTGTAATATTAACCCGCAATATCTTTTGCATCATTGTATGGATTTGCACCCAAAATTCCTTTGCTTTTTTACAGGTCCACCATGCACGATAAAAGATCCCCTCTTCCTTTTCGCACTTCCTACACTGGTTTGATATTCCTTTATACATTTTTGACAGTGCAAGGTCCATTGAACTGAGGGTTAACTTTACTTCCCTGCTCACAAGGATGAACTGTTCTGAAACCTTCCTGGGCTCATGTTCTAAATTTACTCAATTTTTAACATTTACTTAAACATTCTTTTTGCAAGTTAATTCATCCTTGGGAAAAAGCCTTGTCTATAAACGAGTAAGCTATTCTTCAGATATCGGATCTTTCACATGTTTGTCCCTTTGTCCATCAAAATAAAACATGAATTGCAATTTTAGCTTAATTAAATGCAAAGTTTCTAGTCTATGGAGTAGACATTCCACTTAGGACCTTCAATGTCCCTTCGATGGTCCTTTACTGAGCTCCACTACCTGTGTTCTGCATATTCCAACAGTTTACTGTATTTCTGGTCTTTTTCCAATTTCAAACTGGTGTGACTGGAAGGAGTCTCCTTGGATAGACTGACTGAACAGCCTCTACAAGAAATTCAAGGTATACTGTAAGGGCACCCATAATTAAATAAAAAAATCCACTTTGCAGATTGCATATTTGCATGACACTGAGCAATACTTTGGAAATTTGATGGAACATATCCATATATCTTGCAAAATTCATTGGATTCATCAGAATTCCCTTGAAAGTTCCTTAAAAAACTTCTGTATTTCAGTTTGATTTACGGGGGGGGGGGGGGAGACAGCTTTTCTGCAGTCTATCTCTGGCACTCCTAAATCTTTGGTAAAAATAGAAGGCAAAGAAAATGCTTTAATGTGGTGCAACAATCTGCAGATTTAAAGGTTTGCATCAGATTTTAGGGATACTTATTAATTATTTTAGCAAAACTTTCACCAAGTTGGTTCTGTCTAATTGTGTTTAACATACATCCAATCACCCCCTCCAGCATATTTTCTACTAAAAGTAGAAAAAGTAACCCTAAAAGTATCTTTTTGCATCTGTGATTGGCATTCTCCGTTGCAAAGGAAAGAAGTTCCTCAGACCTTATCTTCTGCTTTTCTTGTTCAATGAACACTCAGGACTGGCGTCCCTCTAAGTTCACAAAGGCAGGTCTTACATCTTCAGATATGAAGTCATCCATTTAAATGATTGAATCAAAGGAAACAATTGAATAAAACCACAGACCATTTTACTTAATAAGTGGGTTTAAAAAAATCCAAAAATGAGTATTTTTTTCTCTCAACTATTTTCTGTGTCCATGTTTAAAACCTATAGTGTTAAGCAAATGAAATTCAAAGGTTGCCCTTTTGTGATGGTATTTTAAGTTCTGTTCACTGACGTGGCTTTTAGAGCTAAACTAAGTATGTAGAGAAGTCTTGAGTCTGGAAATATCCTATTTATTTATTTATTTATTTATTTATTTATTTATTTATTTATTCATTCATTCATTCATTCATTCATTCATTCGATTTATCACCGCCCACTCCCCCAAGGGTAATTTTACATCCCACTGAACCTGTGGCAGGTGCACAATTTATGTGGAAGCAAATGGGAAAGAAGGCTCAACTGAGTTGCACTCTGTGTTTCATAGATATATATATGGGTTTGCTGGAAATGGAAAACCAGCTAGTTCGATTTGAAAGGGTGGTGAGTGGTAGCGAGACTAGAGATGAGGTGTCCAGCATGTGTTCCTAGACCTACTTCAAAGATATGGAATGTTGTATATATTTCATGATTTAGAAAGAATATGGAAAGCTGTTTTAAAAGTCAGACTGAAAAGTTTTTTTTCTGCTGGAGTCAGGAGGGCTCATGTTAACTCCCTCCTCAGGAATGTTGATTATTTGGTGCCTGAAGGTCTAGTTAGTTTAGCCAATCAGAAAGTTACCTGTTGGTTCTTTTCCAAATAAGTAATAGGTGAGTGGTCACGTGCTAAGTGTTGTCCACTCAGGTAATGCCAAGTTGTAATTGTAAAGGCTTTATATTGTAAATCTTCCTTTTGTGTTTATACAATACTATACTATACGACTACTTTGTTGTTGGTGGTGAAGGAGAGGCAATTGCCTGCAGCTATGTAAATTAAGCCATGTGCTCTCCTCGGCTGAGGAAAGCAAAAAGCTAAGTTCCTGTTTTTCTTTGTTTTAAAATAAAAGCAGCATTTTTTCTACTGCAAATTTTCAGTTCATTTATCTCTCAATATTTCTATGGCTCTGATCTCAAAAATTATTAAAAACTATAAAATGGAAGACATAATGGAGTGATATTCTGCTGAATCCTACTCCTTCTCTATCACTGGAAGAGGACAGGGACTCCAGAGTTATACTGCACTTAGAGTCGCCAGTAGCTGGCAGGCCCCTTACTAAGAGGCATCAGTTAGCCTGCCAGCTTCTAGATGCAGTACAGGTCCATGGTAATGGGTCACCGTACTGGATTATCTATTTCTTTGCTCAAAACGTTAAGTCAAAGTTGGCCATTACTCCATCTGCCCCCTCTCACACACAGTGTCTCCAGGCCCTCCCCAAAATTGTAGCCAAATTGCATTAAGTATGATAAGTCTTAAATACCTGGGAAGTAATTTGATTGTACTTTAAATCTGATTTGAACTATGTTCTATAAAGGAAATTCTACAGCAGATAGCAGTACCTGCTGCCCGTTCTGATCTCAAAAAAACCTGCTTCATACCGGGAAAGAGGCCCCCAGGAAATTGCAGGGCTTTAGGCCACAAAAACCACATGGACCTGTCTGGGTAGTCACCAGGAGACACGACTGACTTGAAGGATCATAACAACAACAACCAAGCTAAATGGAGGATGGCACAACACAGGAGAAATAACACCACAGGACCAGAGTCAGCAGTTTATCTTCATCTAAAAGAAAAAGGACACTCATTTGAGGACATTAATGTTCACATTTTAGACAGAGAAGATAGGTGGTTTGAGAGAGGGGTCAAGGAATCCATTTATGCCAACTTGGAAAATCCTTCCTTGAATAGAGGTGGGGGCCTCAGGCACAAACTCTCCCCCATCTTCCTCCCCGTGTTGTCTTCTGTGCCTAGGAAGATTAAGACCATTTCAGAAGCTCAACAGCAGCATGGTGTTTTTAACGACCCTCCATTAGATGATAAAAGGACTTAAAAATTACATCTCAATATAACCATGACCTAGCCCCAGGTGTAAGGTCACACAGCTACCTAGGAACATATTTAGGATTCCCTTACCAACTTTGCTCAGACTGAAGAAGCCCCTTGGATAAGGAGCGAAACGTTTCCATTAAGAAAATAGAAATCCAGTTGACATGATTCAAGCTACAGTCAGCCTAGCAGATTTGTTTGAGTCTATTTATGGTGTGATGCTTGTAGCTACAGTATTATGACTGGAAAGGGCAACCCAGCTTACATGAGGCTTCTAAAGTACTAGTGCTCACTCCTGGCTTAGAGCAGCCATAGAAAACACTCGAGCTCAGGACAATAGGCACCGCAACCTCACCTGATCTTAGCCTGTAACAAAACTGGACTAATAGAGTGACAACCAAGAAATTGTTACCAGTTGCAAACATGCTTTCAATCTTTCAAGTGCATTTCAAAATGCAGAAATTTCCCCAGCTAAGTTCCTCATTTGTGGCAAAGTGGCAATAATAGTAGTAGTAGGTATCATCGTCAACAACAACAGGAAGAACTAGGGAATCCAAGTGCTCTTTAAGAAGCTTTACTTGTGATAAAGCACATTTCAAACAAAAGTAGAGCAAGTAGGAGAAACCAAGTAGGATTTACATTTGATATACAGTATTTAAGCAGTAACATCCAAGTTAGTATTACCAAGTTGCAAGTCTCTCTTGCTTGGCCAGTCCAATACAATGCCCCTTGCCAGGACAGAGCTGAAGGGAAGGAAGCAGGAAGCCAAGAGGATGGTGAAGCCCCCTGGTTCAGTCCCTAAACACCCATCTTCATACTTCCAGCTGTAGCTCCATACGTTCAGGTTTAGATCCTCCGACTGGATCGCATCCACTGCCAGCCAACTCCTTTCTCTTGCGTTGTTGATTGGTCCAGGCACCAGCAAGTTGTATAGGCAATTCTGGATGGAGGTTTTAGACATCTGCTTTTCAGGACCT
Organism: Charina bottae; assembly: GCA_023362775.1. Lineage (NCBI taxonomy): Eukaryota > Metazoa > Chordata > Lepidosauria > Squamata > Charinaidae > Charina > Charina bottae. The sequence continues at coordinate 17,666,941 of JALMGJ010000021.1, forward strand.
TTAGGTCTCTCTCCCACTAGGTGTTGTGCCACCTCACCTCATCATATGTTGTTTACATCCAGTTCTTCATCTGTTTACTAAGCTGTTCTGTATTCAAGTGGCTCCATATTGTGGTCCCCCCGCTCCACAATCTTCATAACAAACTCGTAGGCAACAGGCCTTTACTAGTAGACCTAACTCCTAAATTAATAAATTTCATTTAATTAATCATGTTGCAAATTAAACAATTACAATATGATTGTACAATATACGGTGAAGGAGTCTGGTATCACCTCTTCCAACTAACAAATTGGCTAGATCGACACTCACTCCTGTAGAGAATACTGTAATCATTCTGGGCCTCCAGGGATACCTGCTGTGGAAAACCCCTTTCCTATCAACTCCATCTTCAGTGACCAAGGACAGTTCTTGAACTTATTGAAAGTATTAGGGATGGTGGTTATTCTTATAGGCCTCTCCTGTTTTGCCACATGGTTCCTTACTGCTCAAGTCATTTACTGTGGGAGTGCATATTTACTCATTAATTTTTAGGATTAGTAAAGGTGTGAACAGATTATGTATCCAGCTGAAGTCAATGGGATGACTAAGGAGGGGGTGTCCCTCCTCCAGAGATCAATGTCTAAGCCCTGCTTCTGGCTGGAAGAGGTGGAGTTTACCATTTCCTGTCCTTTCCGGTCAGGTCCATGTCACGTTGGCCAAGGCCAATTTGTTTGCTGCTTCTTTCCATTTCTACTTCAGGAAAAATGTGTTTAAAAATAATTAATTGGGATAATAAATACTCTAGACAGCTGGTCTTTGAAGTCATCTCTGAGTGATCACTATTAGGTCCCAACTACATTGTTCACCAGTTACATCAGTCTGGTTAATCATCTCCACTATTAAAGTATTTGTGGCAGCCAGGTCCATTGGTAGCTTGGAACAAAATTCCCCCACCTCCAAACAAACACTGAAACAGATCCAAAATCATGGAGAAAAGCCTAGTTCAAGTACACAATTATTCAACATCATTTTGACAGTGCTCTTGGGTAGGAAAGAATTACCACTGTCATCTGGTGTCTATTTTGCCTAAGATGGAGAGAATGGCTTTTTGCCTAAGAAAATGGTTGATGTCTGATTGTCACGCATCTTTCTCTGACACACATGAGGGATTTCACCATTTTCAGGCAGACCTGATTGCTATTAGGAAATGTATCTTGCTTGAAATGACCATACAATGATGATGGAAGGAAATAATCCTTACTATCTATGCTTCCTATTGTGAACTAACAGTTGGTAAGTTCTCTTGTCTCTGCATTGCACAAAAGAGGGGCCACTAATCTATTCTGACATCTTTTGCCCAATCAGTTTCCAAAAAGCCCCCTTCACATCCCTGTTTTTCAGGCTATAAATTATAGGATTCAGCATAGGAGTCAGAGCTCCATAGACTACAGATAGGATCTTTTCCTTGTCAGAAATAGTTTTTCCTTGGGGCATCAAGTACATGATCATAATTGTCCCGTAAAAGACACTGACTACAGCAAGATGAGAGCTACATGTAGAGAAGGCCTTCCTACGACCCTGGGCTGAATGGATGCGCAATACAGCATGACCTATTTTCCCATAAGTCATGACTATGAAGCCAAATGGTGGGATTACAAGAGAGAAGGTAACAACTTGCATGAAGATCTCACTAATCTGTGTGTCAGAGCAAGCCAGTTTGAGGAAAGATTGCAATTCGCATGCAAAATGATTGATGATATATTGACCACAAAAGTCAGTGGGTCGTAATAGCGCATTAATAACGGTTGTCAGGGAAGGAAAACCTACAGACACAGCTATCAGACAAATACATATTCTCCAACTCATGATCTGCATGTAGTGTAAGGGCTTGCATATAGCTGCAAAACGATCATATGCCATGACTGCAAGGAGAACACACTCTGTTGAGACAAGCAGTAGACCCAGATACATTTGAGACAAACATCTGTAGAACGTAATAGTGGGCCGGTAAATGAAGCAGTTGGTGAGAACCTCAGGAACTACATTGTTAATGAGAATGAAGTCTATCAAGGAGAGGACACAAATAAAAAAATACATAGGAGTATGAAGTTGGGGGTCCACAATAATCAGCAAGATGATGAGGCCATTGCCAAGAAGACTAATGAGGTACACCATCAACAGGAGCCAAAAGAAGATAACCTGGGCTCTGGGTTGGTCAGATAATCCAATTAAGATGAATTCTATTGCCATTGTTTCATTTGTAGATGCCATAACAATATTATACACTTTTTCTTTCCTGCATGGAAGAAGGAATACTTTTTTTAGAGGTGGCAGGTTAAAGAAGATGTTAGATACTTCTGTAGATACTTCTGTTGTTACATGAGAGGGAGTAAAACAAGTTGATGCCAATGGTGGATATGTCTAATAAAATCCTGAATATAAGACTTAATTTAGACCTGTGAAAGAAATGCTAGTTTATTCAATAGAAACTGGTGATGAGTTGATTAATAAAAATCAGTAAAATTCAGCATTTCAGTCTCATTTGGTCCTATATTCAAATGGTAAATAGAAATAGACAGCTTTGCCTATTAGGATAACTGTGAAGACTAATACAGTGATATATTTAGTGAAAAAAGCCAAAATCACAAATTAAGGAACAGTTTTTGCTTTACTTAGATGGCTTATCCCCCCTCCTGTTTGAGCTATAAATTACAATTACCTGGATAATTCTGCATATCAATTTTCAAAATATTAATTCAATATTTAGCAATGCCAGAGGAAAAAAAATAACTTTAAGCCTTAAATGGGTGATACCCTATCTGAATGCTACTTTAAATATTGCTAAATGGTTTGATTTTCTTGCCTTTAAGTCATATAAAGACACTTTACATCTTACTTCAAAAGCTTTCATGCATTTTGAAAGTTACAGATTTTTAAATAAAAAAAATGAATAAGGTTTTTATGGAAGAGATAAAAGTGAAGGGATCAACACTCAATTTCCATAAGGTCTTAAGACATTCAATTGGATATATCTTATACATCTGATAGAACTCTTCCTATGTCTGCAGCTTCAGTCCAGTGATTTCAATTATCTCTATCCAGCAGAGAATTAGCAATGTTTAAGCCTAATTTATTCCTTCCTTTCTTGTAACAACTTGATTAGTAGTGATATAAATTAGAGAAATTACTCACAAAAAAAAGAAAAAGCTTATAGAATGGAAATGAATGACTAATGGCATCTTTTGTTCAGCATTTCAACTTAGTTTGAAACATCTCCAGTCTTTTTCAAATTTATGGATTGTAAATTTTCCTTTTTAAATCCACATTTTCAGACAAATTACTCAATAAACACAATTCCCACAATTTATATGCATTTGGACTTTGTGTTTCTAATGCTTTGTTGAAATGTTTGATTGCAAATGACTGCATATACTTAAGACAGTCCACTCCTAACTTTTTTTAAAAAAATCGATAGAAATACTTAAGCTGCAAACCTATGGTACTGGGGAACATATCCCAGGAGACAGGAGAGACTGGTTCCCCATTCTGAGGACAGAGGGGGGGAAATGATCCCGGAATATAATAGAGCTCTGCTGAATCAGGAAAAGGGCTTGTCAAGTGCAACCTGCTGTGTTATACAATGGTCAGACAAATCCCATGTCAGGTGCCCCCATCCATCCCTTGTGGATGGAAAGCATCTGTAATAGAAACAGAAGGGGGTTACCTCCACTTCCTGCAAGGTACGACATGGTCTGTGGGGAGACTCAAAGCTCTCTACTGTACAGAGAGCCCCCAATGCTTAAATGTGCCGGGCTTAAGAGAGGGGCACAGAGAGAGAGAGAGAATGAGGGAGAGGGACCTCAGCCACTTGGAACGTTTCAGAAAGTAAGTCCACATAGCATCATCAGGCTTACCTTACCATTTCTCCAAGGATGTTGAATTAAAAAGTCAGTACCAAAGGATGTGGAGCAGAAATCTCCCTTTCACCCAAAATACTGGCAAAGGACAAGAGGATTGGCACTTGAGCAGCAGTGTCACTTGCAGAAGAAGTACTCTGTGAATGGGGAAAGTAGGGAGGGGTATTAATGTTCATTACAGCAGATGTTTTACAAATAGGTTCATGGGAAAAAAAACACCTTACATGATCTGTTCTTCATCCCTGCCCCCCAAAAACTCTCCGCATTTCTACTAAGAGAAGGTAATGATTTTGCTCCCAGCTACTCCCGGGTGGCTTACAAGCTCTGTTGCTGCTGATGGTCCACCTGGAGTAAGACTGGCTGGCCCAGAACTGATCCAAGGACTGGCCTCTAATTGGACTCCATGGGAAATCACACAGCCTTTGCTTTTAAGATGAAAGGCTTACAGTTTTATTCTCTTCACATTTTCCAAAAAATGCGGCAAAACTGCCACCTCTCTTTCCACATTCACTAGCAGTGATGAGGTAGGAATAATTGAGAGTTAAAGTTAGATATGATTAAAGATTCCCAATTTTTTCCATTCTTCCTCCTTTTTTGCAAGTCAGTGCCATACAAATATCTCTCTCTATCTCTCTATCTCTATCTCTATCTCTATCTCTATCTCTATCTCTATCTCTATCTCTATCTCTATCTCTATCTCTATCTCTATCTCTATCTCTATCTCTATCTATCATCTATCTATCTCACATTAACAAAACTGCTTAAAAGAATTTTAAGCAGAGACAATATTTGGCAAGGAAGGGACAGTACGGAGACAGCGTTGGTCATGTTTGTTGATGACTTTGGAGACACTGATGGTTGGAAAATGGAAGGCAATCGAAAGAAAGAGTGGTGTATATAATGAGCAGCAGTTGTAGGTGGGTTGTTGTAGCTGCAAAATTTGGACTGAGGTGATGAGAGATTTGGAGCTATGTATGTCAGGAGCAGTAAATGCAGCAGTGACAGAGAGAAAGCAAGAGATAATGAAGAGCTGGCATCAGCCAGGCAGTCCCTTGCTGGTAGTGAGTCGGGACATCAAGGGCTGATGAGGCCCAGAATAGCAAGCCTTGGTAGTCTCCTGGGAGAGATGGCTGGCATAGCAGCTGGTTGGCAGTGGCAGCAGCTGGACTGATGTGCTGAGAGTCACAGCAGGGAAGGTTTGCAGTGGACCTGTTTAAGGCAGGATAGGCAGCAGGAGTGGATGGTACTGGGCAACAAGTGGTGTAGGTTTTTCTTTTTTTTTCTTTCTTGGCAATCACTCGTAGCCGAGTAAGATTGTCTTCCAGGGGTAATAACAGTGGATCCGTAAGTGGCTGTAAAGGCCAATTCTGGATCCGCACAACCTCCCACAATGAGGGCATAGGTTTCCGGGTGGGAGACGGTCACGATGAGGGTTTGCTTGACGTGCCTTCCTCTTAGCTCGTAGCACTGGGGAGGAAGTCACTCAGAATCTGTTCAGAGTTGGACTCTGGCTGGGCAGGTCTTGCGAAGTTGACTGAGGGAGGATTTTGTCCTATTGGGAGGAGTCTGAGGCTGTGAGTCCTGAGGAAATGGAGAGGTCCTTTGGCAGTGTTAGTGCTGTGACTTCCACCTTAGGTCCTTGTCCTTCCTGCTTGGTCCAGGCCTCCCAGGAGGTGAGCTGGATCCAAGCAGCTGGGTCCAAGCAGTGGTAAACTCATCTTTGAGTGAGGGCTTTGTCCCACCTTCCTTAAAGGAGGGGGTGGTATGTCCCCTCCTCAGGAAGCCATCACTGCACCAAGCAGTTTTAGACGGTTTTTGACCTGTCCCCTGTGAGACTAGGCTGAAGCTGCCATAACTAAAGATGAAGTGGGCATGTAAGCAGAGAGGGCAAAAAGGCAGGAATCTTGTCTAAAAGATCCCATCAGGGAGGCAGATAAGAAGGAAACAAGTTGTCGAAGAACAAAGGGGAAACATGTCACCTGAACCAGACAAAGAAAGCTGGCCCTGAGCACATGGAAAAAGCCCAATCCAGATCATTATTTTTTGTTGATACAACTTTTTGTTGTTGTTTATTCGTTCAGTCGTTTCCGACTCTTCGTGACTTCATGGACCAGCCCGCGCCAGAGCTTTCTGTCGGCCGTCACCATCCCCAACTCCCCAATGGTTGAGTCCGTCACCTCCAGAATACCATCCATCCATCTTGCCCTTGGTCGGCCCCTCTTCCTTTTGCCTTCCACTTTTCCTAGCTACGCCTAAATATTTAATCTTCTCTTCATTTTTGAAACCTGTTTTATTCTCTAATATTTCCTGATTGTTATGTGTCATATTTATGTTTATCATTTTTGTTTTTTGTTTATTTATTTTGAAACCTGCTAACCTTCCAAATTCTTGCAATCTTTTCATCAGGTAGTCAACTGATTCTAGAGGGTTCTGTAATATTATAACTAGATCATCGGCAAATGCCCTTAATTTGAAACTTTCTTGTTTAATCTTTAGTCCTTCTATTTTTTTATCTTCTCTAATATCCCCAATAAGAACTTCTAGAACCAAAATGAATAACAGTGGTGATAAGGGGCAACCTTGTCGTGTACCTTTCTCAATCTTACAGTCTTGCGTGATTTCTTCATTTACAATAATTTTCGCTTTTTGGGTTGTATAAATTGATTTAACTGCTTTTGTGAATAACTCTCCAAATTCCATATTCTCTAATACCTTGAACATAAAGCTCCAATTTAAATTATCAAATGCTTTTTCCGCATCTAGAAATATCAAAGTTGTTTGTTTTTCATTGTGAAATTGTGCATATTCTATAATATTTAGTACGATCCTTATATTATCTTTTATTTGCCTTTTAGGTAAAAATCCACTTTGGTCATGATTGATTATTTTGAACTATTTTCAATCTTTCTGTTAGAATTGATGCAAATAATTTATAATCATTGTTTAATAAAGATATAGGCCTGTAATTTTTACAAAGTGTCAAATCTTGTCCTTCTTTAGGAATTAGTATAATGTTTGCTTCTGTCAAGCAAGGGGTGTGGTGGCTCAGCGGGTAAGACGCCAGGCTTGTCAAGCAGAAGATTGCAAGTTTGGTGGTTCGAATCCCTAGCCCTGTGTGACGGAGTGAGCTCCCGCACTCGCCCCAGCTCTTGCCAACCTAGCAATTCGAAAGCATGCAAATGCAAGTAGATGAATAGGTACCACTTCGGTGGATAGGTAACAGCATTCCACATGCGTCATGCTGGCCACATGACCACGGAAGCGTCTTCGGACAACGCTGGCTCTTCAGCTAACAAACAGAGATGACCACCGGCCCCTAGAGTCGGACACGACTGCACAAATGTGTGGGGGGAACCTTTACCTTTACTTTACTTGCTTCTGTCCACATATTGGATACGGCTAGTCCAGTCATGATCGAATTTGTCAATTCTTTAAATTGTAAAATAATTTGATCAATGAATCATTTATAACCTGCTGAGATACCATCTGGACCTGGTGCTTTCCCTAGTTTGAGTTTTTTTATCGCTCCTAATATTTCTTGAGTTGTAATTAATTTCTGAGATTGTGACAGTTTTGGTAGCTTATGTTTCTTTTTTTTAAAATTAAAAAAAAGACGGTCACAATGAGGGTTTGCTTGACATTCCTTCCTCTTAGCTCGTAGCACTGGGGATGAAGTCACTCAGAATCTGTTCAGAGTTGGACTCTGGCTGGGCAGGTCTTGCAGAGTTGACTGAGGGAGGATCTTGCCCTATTGAGGCTGTGAGTCCTGAGGAAATGGAGATGTCCTTTGGCAGTGTTAGTGCTGTGACTTCCACCTTAGGTCCTTGTCCTTCCTGCCCGGGCCTGAATCCTGACTGAAAGTGGTTCAGATAATCCACTTCTTCCAGAGTTTTCTGAAGCTGCTGCCAAAGCACCTTCTCTACAACCTTCCCCAAAAAGGAAGATTGGAAACTGGACAAAAATTGTCTAGCACTGTTGGGTCCAGTGATGGTTTGTTGAGGAGAGGGCGAACCATTGCCTTCTTAAGAGACAATGGAACCAACCCCTGTCTCAAAGAGGAAGTAGCCACAGCCAAAACACAATCAAACATCACCTCCCAGGCAGCCTTAGCCAACCAGGAGATACATGGATCTATAACAGAGGTGGCTGAGCTAACAGACACAAGAACCCTGTCAACTTCATCAGGCCCAACAGGATCAAACTCCTCCCAGATAACTAATCCAGACCCTGCTCCAGTCACCTCAACAGGACCTGCTACAAGGCAGAGTCCAACTTATTTATTTGTTTGTTTGTTTGTTTGTTTTTCAAATTTTGCCACCGCCCATCTCCCCCCCAGATGAGGGACTCTGGACAGTTTACAATAAAGCTAACAAGTTTAAAACAATAACCATAAATAGTATATAAAATATAAATACAAATACAAGATATAAATATAAATATAAAAAATAAATTCCAGTAAAAGACAGTAAAAGATCTAATTCAGTTTATATGTATGTGAGGAGCACTCTAAGGCACCAGCCATCCCCAAGAATAACTACTTCCCTTCCCACCCCAAGTGAGGTGGCAGAGGCAGGTCTTCAGGTTCTTTCGGAAGGTCAGGAGTGATGGGGCTTGCCTCACCTCCAGGGGAAGAATGTTCCAAAGGGCGGGAGCGACTGCAGAGAAGGCCCGCTTCCTGGACCCCACCAAAAGGAATTCTCTTACTGACCGGGTCCGTAACATGCCCTCTCTGCATGATTGGGTGGGACAGGTCGATGTAATGGGGATGAGATGGTCCCTCAGGTAACCTGGACCCATGCCATGTAGGGCTTTAAAGGTGATAACCAACACCTTGAATTGGACCCGGAAGCAAACTAGTACCCAATGCAGCTCGCGCAGCAAAGGTGTTACATGTGCCGATCTTGGGGCACCAAGAATTGCCTGTGCGGCCACATTCTGGACCAACTTTAGATTCCGGATACTCTTCAAGGGTAGCCCCACGTAGAGCACCTTGCAATAGTCGATATGGGAGATGACCAGAGCATGAGTGACTGTTCGGAGGGCTTCCCAATCCAGGAAAGGGCGTAACTGGTGCACAACACAAAGTTGAGCAAAGGCCCTCCTGGCCACAACTGCCACCTGCTCTTTGAGCAGGAGCAGTGAGTCCAGAAGGACCCCCAGATTCCGCATCAGGTCTGTCTGGGGCAGTGCAACCCCATCCAGAACTAAAGATGACAAATTCCCGGATACAGAGGAGCCATTAATCCACAGCCACTCTGTCTTACCAGGGTTCAGTTGAAGCCAATTGTTCCCCATCCAGACCCCCACAGCCTCCAGGCACCGAGAGAGAGCATTCACAGCATCACTTACCTCACCCGGGACAGAGATGTATAATTGGGTATCATCAGCATATTGATGATACCTCATCCCATGGTGATGGATGATCTCACCCAGCCCAGGAGGAAGGAGGTGAACCAGCGCAGAACCACGCCGCCCATCCCCAACTCCCTGAACCGCCCCAAAAGGATACCATGGTCGATGGTATCGAAAGCCGCTGAGAGGTCAAGAAGTGCCAGGATGGATGCACTGCCCCCATCCTGCCAGAGATCATCCATAAGTGTGACCAAGGCTGTTTCTGTCCCATATCCAGGCCTGAAACCTGACTGCAAAGGGTCTAGATAATCTGTTTCATCCAGAATCCTCTGGAGCTGCAATGCCATTACTTTCTCAACCACTTTCCCCAAAAAGGGGAGGTGGGAGACTGGACAAAAATTGTCCAGTACAGTAGGGTCCATCGATGGTTTCTTGAGGAGGGGGTGCACCAGCATCTCCCTTAAAGGTAGCCGGAAACACCCCCTCTCTCAAGGATGTATTAACCATCATCTGGACCCAACCACATGTCACCTCCCGGGCTGCCTTCACCAGCCAGGAGGGGCATGGATCTAGATGACAAGTGGTGGCATTTACAGACCAGAGGATCCTGTCCACTTCCTTGGGTCCAACAGGATCAAACTGTTCCCAGGTAACTGGGCAAGTAAGTTCCCTCAGCATCTCCACAGACCATGCCTCACGCTTGGAGTCCAACTTGGGACAGATCCGAGCGATTTTATCCTGCAGATGCTCAGAAAACTCCTCTGCATGGCCCTGTAGGTGGGTCACTGGGCCCACCTTCCCCAGAAGGGATCGAGTGATCTTAAACAGGGCCATCATTCAGCATTCTGCGGATGCAATAAAAGTGGAGAAATATTGACGTTTCGCCACTCTTATCACCACAAGGTAGGCCTTAATAGCGGCTCTAGCTTGTGTTCAGTTGGATTTGGTCTTTGTCTTCCTCCAGTGGTGCTCTAGACTCTCTTAATCCTCTTCAGAACCCTCAGCTCCTCCGTAAACCATGGGGAGTGTCGGGTTCAATGGGACAAGAGAGGTCACACAGGCGCGATCCTGTCCAAGGCCCTGGCCGCCTCCCTATTCCAGGCAGCAGCCACGGCCTCCGCTAGACCATGCAGCAGATCCTCGGGTATAACCCCCAGCTCCCTCTGAAACCCTGCCAGGTCCATCAGTCGCCAGGGGCAGACCAATCGAATGGGTCCTGCCTCCCTGCAGATGGGGGTGGCATAGGAGAATCTCAAGGTCACCAGGGCATGATCTGACCATGACAGTGGGGACACATGTAACTCTCCCCTCAGATCACATTGCCACTGCTCTGACAAGAAAACCAAATCTGGGGTGAGGCCACTGTCCTGAGTTGGGTCCCAAATAATCTGGGACAGGCCCATGGCTGCCATGGTAGCCATGAACTCCCAAGCTGGAATCCGATTGCCTTTATCTGTCAGATGCCTTGCAAATTCCTCAGAGTGACCTTGAAGGTAAACCTCTGATCCACCACCTTCCAGGTCACCCGAAACAAAGCCATCAGGTGGCTATCTGCGGATGATACTATGGTCGATGTAAGCTTCAGTATTGTGAACGCAAACTGATGGAGCTGACAAATATAACTCTGCCCCTTAAACTGCTATATTGGGGTGAAGAAAAAACTGCAGCCAAGTTAAAAGGAAGGTGGTTCATGCAAGAAGTTGCTTTTGTCCATTAGCCAACATGGGATGTAGCTAGGCAAGCTTGTAAATGTGGTACCCACAGTTCACTGGCCACTGCAATAATCTCACCACACAAGTACAACTTGACCATTCTGTTTCCCACATATTCATATACTGCTTTAGTTTTAACTGATGTAGCTTTTAGTACAGGTAGTCCTCATTTAGCGACTGCCTCATTTAGCGACTGCTCTCAGTTACAATGGTGATAAAAAGGTAACTTTAGGACCAATCCTCATATTTATGACCTTCACAGGTTTGTAAAGCAAAGGAAAGATGAAGGAAGACCATAAGCACAGTTGCAGTTTCACTTAACGACTGCTTCACTTAACAACCAAGTTGCCGGTCCCAGTTGTGATCGCTAAACGAGGACTGCCTGTAATTGATCCATACATCAGTATTTGGGAAACAACAGGATTGTTTATGATTCCCACTTTACACTAAGCCATGGTTTGTCCAAGTGTAGTTCAATCAAAAAGATATTAAATCATACCTTGGGTCAGTATTATGTATGAGCTAGGCCACTGAATTATCTGGACTTTAATGAGTTTGTGGTCACATTGCTTTTATTTTATTTCAAGTTCTATAGAAGTTAACATGAGGAATGTTGTTTTGCTCCAGCTAATTGTAACCATGGGATATGGTCTCAGTGGAATCTAAGCAACAACATAGTTTTCTTGCATGAACTCATGACCTTCTATATGCTTATTAATTTAAATGTTTCAGTAAAATCTATTCTTCACACTGAAAAAAAATAGTTCTAAACATCTAATAAGCCTTATTTTGTATTTTGAGGTACTTCTCCTACATGTGAACTATAATGCAATCAGAGAACTAACCATGCACCCTGCTGATATAGGCATTTTTATACATCGTGTTCTTTTTAGTTGCGAATTGTACCACCATTTTTAAAAAGTACAGATTTTGATTTATGGCTGCCTTCTTAATGGAGGCAATGTTAATATGAATTACTTGTTTTATCCTTTACGTGTTGCCCCCTAACCTTAAATTCCTAACAAAATTCTCAGGGCAACTTTGAACAAATGAGAACTATAACTAAGATAGAATGTAACACGAATGCAATTTTCTGTTATTCAAAATACAAATCAGATGGAAGAGTCAGATGACATAACCCACACAACTAAGCTGTGCTTGTGGATCTGTTCAGCTCACTTCAAGTGCAGGCTGCATTGTCCGTCTTCTTCTTACATGTTGATTGTGCTGGTTCCCTTCCTTTACTCATTGTGGTTAGCAACCTTTCTTTCAATGTCTGCTGTATCACCACCATGGTCACCCAGATGCTGGCACACTGCTTCACAAACAGGCCCACCATTCCACTGGGCCAGTGTTATGGACAAATTAATGTTACAATCTTTTTTTGGTGGGGGGAGCTGAGTTTATTTTGCTAGCTGTCATGGCTTATACCCTTTGTAGCCCCCTCTAGTATAGTTTAATTATAAGGTGGAGAGTATACATAAAACTGCCCATCAGCTTATGGGCTATGGATTTCATCACGGCCATTATTCCATTCTTCTTCTTGCAGCCACATTTGTGTGAGAAAAATGTGCTGAACCACTACAGGTGTGAAGTCCAAGCCATGTGTGATGGTAAAAGGTGCCCCGCCCACCATACATGTGAACTGCTTAAAGTGCCCTTGTAAGAAAACATTTACAGCAAGCTGATTTGGCCCTCACTGGCAACAGGGAGGGGCGACAGGGCAAGGAATCACTCAGGAACCTGTGGCCCAGTACACCAAATTGTTTTTATTCACCAACCATATCTCAGAGATAGTATGGCTAGCATGCTGACCTAGTAGGAAGGGATAAACAATAATAAATCAGACAGATGGGTTTACCTACAGTAAAACATAGCTTTCCAAAGTGTGTGTCACGACACACTACTGTGTCGCCTGCAGTGTCCTGGTGTGTTGTGTGCAAACCCGGAAGCGCTGATGGGGGGAACCGGAAGAAGCGGTACCCCCGCCAATTAGTGCCGCTGCCACCAGCACCACCACCACTGTGGCGGTGGTGGCAGCAGCACTGATTGGCAGGTTCCCCCCCATCAGCGCTTCCGGGTTTGCGTGTGACACACCAGGACACCGCAGGCTGCGCTGCCACCACCGCCACCATTGGTGTGTGTCACCAACATGAAAAGTTTGGAAAGCTCTGATCTAAAACATTCTAACATCAGGCTGTAATTCACACTGTGTCTGCTGCCTTTTTTTTTTTTGGTCTTGTCTAGTCTTGCATTGCAGTGGGCCAAAGGTATATAAGCTCTGGCTCTGCTTTTGTTTTGCTAGAAGTCCTATATACAGTACTAGACAACCCATGACCCCTTGGGTCATCGTTTCAGAGATATTTTTATTTTTATTTCATTTATTTAATTTTTTATCCCGCCTTTATTATTTTTATAAATAACTCAAGGCGGTAAACATACCTAATACTCCTCCTATTTTCCCCACAACAACAACCTTGTGCGGTGAGTTGGTCTGAGAGAGAGTGACTGGCCCAAGGTCACCCAGCCAGCTTTCATGCCTCAGGCAGGACTAGAACTCACAGTCTCCTGGTTTCTAGTCCAGCACCTTAACCACTAGACCAAACCGGCTATTTCCTTACCATTTCCTTACCACATTCCTTGATGCCTTCAACAATGGCAGAGCTTCTAATGTACTGCCTTCACTGGAATAGTTCTTAAAAATTCAGGGAGACATTCAGAGATGTATCTGCCTTGACAGTAGCCAATGTTGAACTGTGTAGCACAGCCATACATCAGGAGTTGACCACAGGAAATGTTTTATGACATTTTGTATTATGTCACAAAATGTCTTATGATAATTTTTATGTTATAAAATGTTTTATAAAATTTGCCAAATTTCTATTCCACGGGAGTCAATAGCTTTTTCACTCTACTGCTTCCATTTATTTTCATCCTGATAATATATGGCCATATTGGTATGGTTGTACTGCACATTCAGTCATGATAAAAATGGGATAAGGCTATGTCAACCTGTGGCTCCCACCTCGCCATGGTTGAAAACCTCTGTGGCTTAGCTATGGCTATACTTCCAGCCTGAATCCAAGTCTTTTAGTAATCAGGAGAAAGCAGTAGCTGTGTTCTATGCAATAGTTACACCCTTATTTATTTATTTATTTATTTACTGACTGATTTTCTTCACTCCACAGCAAACATTCTACTTCCTAAAAGGATCGATTCTGCAGAACAAAATATTAGTAACTGGTACTGAAACTGCATTTGCCTCCATGACAATAGTCTCTCCTAAGCCCAAACCAAGAAATATGTCCAAATAAAGTATGAGAGATATCTGTATTTCAGTTTATTAAACTGTCATTTATAATAAATGACAAATTTTGTTGCAGTAAAAAAAACCTCTGGAAAAATACTTAGGTATCCCTTCCTTTGTCACTGGTTCTGTGGATTATCAGCTCTTGGCAGAATTTTAAATTCTTCACTTTCCACATTTGTGCTATACTTGATAGCAGGTATATGCATCATGAATACCAACCATGGAATACTGTATTGAGAAGTCATAAATATATGTTTCACAAAAGAAATAAATGCATCCTTTTCTTAACCTCCTGAAAATGAAGAATTGAATAAAACAAGTGTGATGGTTCTGGGTGTTATGTCTCAATGAAAGTTCCTCACGCCAGGTTATACGGAATGAACTTTATTAAGGAAACATACAAGCCCTAACACCGGTGAAGATCTGAATGCCCCGTGTTGGTAAACGATTGATTTTTATTATGTTCCCCCCCTTTAGGTCAATGTGTATTGACAGCACTGTCAGTTTCCTTCTTGGCACCTCTCTTGTCTCGCCTATAGGTGATTGGGTTGTCTGACATTGACAGGTGTTAACGATCGCTCTCCAGCTAGCTGCATTCCTTCTCTCTGTCTCCCGTAGCCAGTATCCCGATGTGTATTGCCTGGCGTACGTGTCGGGCTGGAAGGTTCCGATGGGGGACCTTACATGCCGCTCCTCCAAAATACCTTACAATCTAAACTATAAAATATAAACTAATATAAACAGTAATATATACAATTAATGAGAAATGAAGTGGGATTAGCGGGTCCTGGTGTGCTGCACCTGAAACGAGAAGGAGAATGGGAGAGAAATGAGAGAGAAAGAAAAGGAAAAAGAAAAAATTAGAGTAACCGTGAAAGTGCATCTGCTAGAAAGTTTTTGTTTCTGGGTAAGGTTCGGGCACGAGGCTTGGCACAGCAGCAAGGTAAGGCTTGGATCTAAGGCTTGGCGCGGTGGCGGGGCAAGGCGTGGAAACCGGGTCCGGTGTTGCAGCAAGGCTAGGCTCGTTCACGGGGTCTGGGACTGTGGTAAGGCAGGGCTTTAGAGCGAGGTCCGGGGCGGCAGCAAGGCAGGGCTCGGGAGCAGGGTCTGGCACGGAGTTTAGAGACTTCAGCATAGAACGGTTGTCTCCGGCACCTGAGGTAAGTCGCGCCGGCTTTTTATTCCGTTTTTCGCGCCTTGGGAGAGCAGGAGCCAATCGGGCTTCGCATTGCTCTGCCCACCTTTCTGCTCTCCTTTGGTGCGCGCTGATTGGCGGAGGCATCTTTCTTTCCGAGTCTCTGCCAATCAGCATTTCTGGGTCTCTGGTTGGTTTCGCGCCAAGCCTGCTGTCTCCTGTAATTGGCTCTTCCTCCTCCTCCGAGTCCAGCATGTTGGCCGGCATCCAGGTAAGTGCACGAAACCTCACAGTTTCAGAGAATTTCCATGAGATATAAGCACATGGTCTCAGTTTATTTTTATTATCTTTTTGTAACAATACAGAGCCCAGTGCCATGTTTGAGGCATCTGTTTGCACAATGAAAGGTTTTCCTGGGTCAGGGTGTTTTAAAATTGGCTCCTCCGTGAAAAGCATCTTAAGCTGTTGCAAAGCCATTTGGCATTCCGGAGTCCATCTAATTTTCGCTCCTGGTTTTTTCATTGCTACTGCTTCCCCTTGTTTCCCTGTTTTTAATAAGTCAGTCAGGGGTAAGGCTATTTGCACAAATTTGGGAATGAATTGGCGGTAGAAATTTGCGAACCTGAGAAATGATTGTAGTTGTCTACGAGTTTTGGGGGGTTCCCACCCCAGGACATCTTTGACCTTAGCAGGGTCCATCTCGATCCCCTGGTTAGATATTCGGTATCCAAGGAAGTCAATTTTCTCTTTGTGAAACTCACACTTGGATAGCTTCACATACAGCTGTGCTTTCAATAGGTGTTCTAACACTTCTCGCACTAATTTCACGTGTTCTTCCAGGTTCTTGCTATAGATCAGGATGTCGTCTAAATATACAATGACTCTTTTATATAAATATTTATTTATTTATTTATTTATTTATTTGTCTTATTTATACCCCGCCTCTCCCCTCCCTACTGGAGGACTCTAGGCGGCTTACAACATTACATATCCAATTATTCAATTATACATCATCATTTAACATTTTTACAATTTTTACCGCGCGCAACAGGGAGAGAGGAAGGGAACCGGCTCTTCAGCTGCAGGCATTGGACTGCAAGTCCCAGAATGCCTTGCTCCGCGCCGGCTGCTGACGTCCAGGAAGCTGGTATCTCCGGATCCGTCGTCCTCCGCCGTCATCACCGCTCTTCCAGGTCTTTCTTGGATCGAGGACAACCCTCCGCTGGACGCCCGCAAATTGCCCCACGTAAGTAAGTGGTACCCATTTATCTACTTGCTATATTAGCTTTCGAATCGCTGGGTTGGCAGAGAGCTAGGGCTAGTGACGAGAGCTCACCTCGTCACGCGGTTTCGAACTGCCAACCTTATGGTCGGCAGTCTAACGGCTCAGTGGTTTAACCCGTTGAGCCACCGTGCCCCGGTTTCATTTCTTTGTGACTCACGTTTCTTTCAGCTCCCTCTGGGTGCGACGGTCACCGGTTTTTCTTCTCTTGGGATTGCTGAAGCCCCCTGGGATGAGGTTGCTGCCCTCTGGGGTGGGGTGGTGAGTCTCTCGGAGTTGTCACTCGACATTGCTTACTTTGTTGTGCTGGCGTCGATTCTCAACCAAAAATTTTCCGAAGTTACGGGGTTGTCTCTGGGGAAAATCGACTGGTGTTGTTGATTCAGATCTTTCTGTGATGGTTCCGGGTGTTATGTCCCAATGAAAGTTCCTCACGCCAGGTTATACGGAATGAACTTTATTAAGGAAACATACAAGCCCTAACACCGGTGAAGATCTGAATGCCCCATGTTGGTAAACGATTGATTTTTATTATGTTCCCCCCCCCCTTTAGTTCAATGTGTATTGCCAGTGCTGTCAGTTTCCTTCTTGGTGCCTCTCTTGTCTCGCCCGTAGGTGATTGGGTTGTCTGACATTGACAGGTGTTAACGATCACTCTCCAGCTAGCCGCATTCCTTCTCTCTGTCTCCCGTAGCCGGTATCCCGACGTGTATTGCCTGGCGCATGTGTCGGGGTGGAAGGTTCTGATGGGGGACCTTACACAAGCAGTATCTCCCAGGTCCCATCCTTTCACTAGTATACATTGCTTTCTACAGTTTCATGCTTGCACCAGAATTAGTGGCAATATCTTTAATCATGTATCATCACCCTTATGTGTCTCCTTAAGGATGAAGCAATTGAGATGATGAAATACCATCTCTCTTCCTTCTATCTCTGTGATGCCAGGAGCAATCAAGGCATCATCCTGGAATTTTACCCAGGTAAAGTCAAAGCGGTAGTCCTGCAGTAACAATGGAATTATATCAAGTCATATAGGGCCTGTCCCTTGCAATTGAATCATAGATAGAATGTATTAGCACAAGTTATAAACTGATTAGAGTCTATGAATACTATTCAGCTACAGTATTTAACTTTTCCCCACCACAACAGAGTAATGCTTTCCAAACTAGCTTCTCCCAGAATTAGGGCTCTATCCCTATAAATTTAAAGAAACCAGTTCATAGGCCTTAAACTGGCAAAGTTTTGTCATTGATCATTTTAGGTTCTACTCCATCCTTCCACAATTTATGGCCCACTAAATTATTTTAGATAACAACTCTCATAATCCCAATAGATAGGATCCCAACACTTTAAGAAGGTAAGGCTTTTATATGCTATACTGTGCCTTCTTAAAAATCACATAAGGCAGGAGATCTGTAAAACAATGTCTCTGAGCACAAGGGACCCATAATACTGGAGATTAAAAATGGGTGAACTCTCACAAGCCTTCTGAGGGCAAGGTACTCAGCTTAACAAAAAAGTACTCATATTATCCAACAAGCTTTCAGTCACAACACAGCATTCCCTTCACCATTTTCCTCTGCCCTATCTGGGACCAAATAAAAGGCAGAGACATCATCACCTTGTCGACAAAGGTCCATATAATTAAAACTATGGTTTTCCCAGTAGTAATGTATGGCTGTGAGAGTTGGACCATAAGGAAGGCTGAGCGCTGAAGAATTGATGCTTTCAAACTGTGGTGCTGGAGAAGACTCTTGAGAGTCCCTTGGACTGCAAGGAGGTCAAATCAGTCAATCCTAAAGGAAATCAACCCTGACTGTTCATTGGAAGGACAGATAGTGAAGGTGAAGCTCAAATACTTTGGCCACCTAATGCGAAGAGAGGACTCCCTGGAAAATACCCTGATGCTGGGAAAGACTGAAGGCAAAAGGAGAAGGGGACGGCAGAGGATGAGATGGTTAGATAGAATCACCAATGTAATGAACATGAATTTGAGTGATCTCTGGGAGACAGTGGAGGACAGGAAGGCCTGGCGTGCTATGGTCCATGAGGTCACGAAGAGTCGGACACAACTGAACAACTGAACAACAACAACAACAATCTGGGATCAAGAGAGTTAAACAGATGTAACAGTGACAACCAACATTAAAGAGGTATGTAAAATAGACACCAGAACGATCTCCTTTCTCTAGATGAGCTACACCTGAAATAAACCAGGGAATGAACAAGATGATACACATTGGGTGGAGAGCATATTATCTCAATGGAGGGCAGAGGAGGTCTCTTTTAGGCCTATATTATAATGGAAGTGAATATAGTTGATTGACACAACGTGCTGCTCAATTGGACCAGTTAGACATGAAGAAATTGCAAAACAGTATAGCCGAGAGAAATCTGGACTAGTAGATAGGAACTTCATTAGTCAAATGAAGGCATCATAAGCTTTTAAAGTGAAAAAGAGAGCACTTCCTTTCAATATATTATTTTGAAGTTGAAAAAAAAATACCAGTAATACATCATTAGACATCTAGGCTAGGGAAGGGACAAGACACAGGCAATGTAGCTCTATAAGGGACAGACATGTAATGTGTGATGGAAAGACTCACCAAGAACAAACCAACAATTGGAAAGGATCCAAATGATCATTTTATCAAAGCTAGGAAGTTAGAGTGAGCCACTGGTCTCCTGCTAAGAAAAAAAGGTTACAGAAATTGAAGATTAATATAAGTATGCATTTGATCAATGGCATACAATTGTTGCACAATTGATCAGAGCTATAGATAGGGATACACAGAAATCTGGGCATCCCTGTATCAGGAGAGAAAATATGTTGTAAGGTAGGGTACTTAGCCTTTGAAGTGTGAATGCCAATTCAGTGGGTTGTTATTCTAATAACTTGACCCTGCATCCCGTTTTGAATGGGGAGAATTGTAAACACACCCTTTGAGAATGTTGCAGTTTATAGAGATATACAATTTGTGAATCAAAAGCCATTGACTGATATTACAAAAGGTTACAACTCCAGGAGAATATGTCCACAAGGGGGTAGTTAAGGCATGTATACAGGAGAGATGGTTTAAAGGTAAAGGTAAAGGTACCCCCTGCACATTTGTGCAGTCGTGTCTCACTCTAGGGGCCGGTGCTCATCTCCGTTTGTTAGCCAAAGAGCCAGCGTTGTCCGAAGATGCTTCCACGGTCATGTGGCCCATGACACACGCGGAACGCTGTTACCTTCCCACCGAAGTGGTACCTATTCATCTACTTGCATTTGCATGCTTTCAAATTGCTAGGTTGGCAAGAGCTGGAGCTAGTGCGGGAGCTCACTCCACACGCAGGACTAGGGATTCGAACCTCTGAACTTGCAATCTTCCGATCGACAAGCCTGGCGTCTTACCCACTGAACCACCACGCCCCCTAAAGATGGTTTAGCAGTTACTATTACATAAATATGTCACAACTCTTCTAATAGTGAACTTGGGTTCTTGCACACCAGATTTATAATCTGTACAACTGGTTTCTTTTGTGCTTAAAATGTGATATGTACCCTGGAAAAAATTGTTTTGTGAGTAGTGGTCACCTCAGAGAATGTCCAATGAGAGCTTTTGGAGACATGATTCAGGAGTTGAAGCACTAACACTTGTGGTTTGGACTTATCCTACTAATGCCACAGTTTTGTTTAAAATCAATTGGATTGTCAGCATGACTTTTTGAGAAATCACTGCTGTTACAGACTGTAAATTTGCTCCATAGCTATATCTTCAATTGATCAAGACATGAGGACACTTCATGGCTGAGGAATAGTAACAATTATACAGCACTGAAGATATAAACATATTGTTGTTGTGGGTTTTCTGGGCTGTGTGGCCGTGTTCTGGCAGTTTTGGTTCCTAACGTTTCGCCAGTAGCTGTGGACTTGGGCACAGAGAGAATCTTCTAGCTGTGCTCCTGTCCTCTGAAGATGCCAGCCACAGCTACTGGCGAAACGTTAGGAACCAAAACTGCCAGAACACGACCATACAGCACGGAAAACCCACAACAACCATCGGATTCCGGCTGTGAAAGCCTTCGACTATACATTATAAACATATTCATCCATCCATTCATTCATTTAGGTTTGTGGGCTGTAAGCAAAGTGCAGTCCAATACAGTAAAAGAAAATTAAAACAATAAACAGTGGTAACAGAGTAAAAAGAATTAATAAACACATCCATCATGCCAAGGGATAACCTTCTCAATAATACAACAAAAGCCATAACTTGTGAAAGCTTATCCAAAAAATGTGTTAGTTTGAAAAGATGCTACCAGATTCCTTCTGATTTTTGGCTGATATACTGTAGATCAATGCTTTTCAAACTTGGCAACTTTAAGATGTGTGGACGTCAACTCCCCAATCAAATATCCTTGAATTTTTTTGACTTAGGATAAATGACACAATTACTATGCAGTTTTTTTAATAAAGTCAAAAGACTCTTAGCTTAACATGCTTCCCAAGGTTGTTGCGAAGGTGGAATGGATGAGTGGCATGACAGATTTTGCCTTGACCCACTGGAGGAATGGCAAGGTTGGTATGGAACAGAGAAATGAATAAATGCTTTGCTGAGTAACGCGAGATTATTCTTGTCATAACATAAAACGAAAATTTAGCAATTAGTGAAATTGATCCACATGTCTTGTACAATTAATTGGCCTTATTGATCTTTTCTTGAAGGTTCATTGAAAACCTGGTTGGTTCTATATAATTTCACTTTGAACTTCCCTGCAACTGCAATTTTGGGTGGTAATTCCACTTTCTAGGTAAACACAAAGGGCAAAAACAATGTTTTGATATGATGCCACAATCTTCTATGTTTGATATCAGATATCTTGCACTTTTAGCTTTCACTGACTTGGTACCCTCAAGATGGCTTTAACTCCATTACCTTTAATCCATTATCCCAGCCAGGATAATTTGTACATTGAATAAGCCTACAGATACAAAATGTTTTGTATCTATAGTTGGCATCCAGATGATGTATATGTTTGTAAAGTTTGTTCTTTGCCCTCTTTGGTGGAGAATCTCTGGAGGTGAACCATCCAAGTCCCCAGAGGCAGCTCACATCTTCCGATATAATATCATGCATTTAAAAATCTCCAGAGACAGTATAAATGTTTGAGGAACAAAATGATAACTTTTATTTGAAGTGTTGACTTACTACAGTGAAATGATCCTTTCCCAAATGATGCCAGGAGATAGCACGTGGTGGATAGAATTCGTACAAAAACAACCATTTTCAGAATATATTTCAGTGATCCAGCAAGTTCATGCTGGAAGGACTTTCCGAAAGGTAATAATGTGTGCTGAAAAATTTCAAAGATAATTATATTTGGTGTCTTAGAGCCCTTTTAAGATCATGTGGATCCTAGGTTGGTTGAGATCGCCCGCTTGGATTTTCTATTTAATTTATAATAATAAGTAATTATATACTGTATTGTATATTTTTAGTAGAATTTTAATTTTTATGTTTGTAAACCGCCCAGAGTCCCCTGTGGGGGAAATGGCGCGGTGATAAAAGTCTAATAAATAAATAAAATAAATAAATAAATATATGAATCAGATAGTATTAATGAAGTAGATATTAAGTGCATCACTTTTTTGATGTTTACATTTTTCTATATTTGTGGTACTTTAACAGCTCTTCATTAAGACAACTTTCAGAATTGTTACTGGATTAGACAACTCTTGAATCTCAGGATATTTGAAAAATTTTAAAAATGTATACCGCTAATATTAGGGATAAAAAAAATCCTTAAAAGACTTTTATGTGTTCCATCTCCCCAAGATTTTGTAATTCAAACTTGATCCAAAAAATATTATTTTCTTAGTACTATATTAGTACTAAATTAATACTTCCATTGTATTTTCTTTATTAATATTTGTTTTGTAAGTCTGCTTTCAGGGGTTTTAAAGTTATCAGGATAGAAAAGGAAAATACTAAAATAAGAAACTACCTATTGCTCAACAAGATTAATTTTAGGGGGCCTGCTGAGACCTTTTTAAAATCCATTAAATTTTGGAAGGAAGGAATATGAAAAAGAGATTTGAATTATTGGTGATTAAATAAAATACAACCAAGAGAAAAGAATGCTGACTATGGAGGTTTTCTTAGAAGTCTATATATCCTACAATGAAATGGTATATTAATGAGTTACTATAAATAGGGCAAATGAGTAAATTAAAGACAAGAAATAAAATTGATCTATTTTATTTAAATTGCATTAAATAGTATGGTTATCTGCCATGTTTTAAATAATTTTAAACTTTTATCATATTGAAAAATATGAATTTGGTAGCAAAATTTAAAAAGCTCTGGTGGCAATGCTAAAACGTTAGGGAAATCTCAGCTTGTCCAACATGGATGATAGTTGCTTGGTACCATTTTGCCTTCCTCCAATTACCTGGGGTTCTTTTTAAATACAAAAGACAAACTAGTGTGAAATAAAAAAGGATGGGCTTTTACAAAGAATGAGCAAGAAAATTATTTTTGGAAGGCTTGTAATGGAGTAGAGAAAGTATATAGAAGGTTTCCATACTTAATTAATCCCTCCCTGTCATATTTTTCTCTGAATCATTTCCTCCCAAAGCTAGCTTTCTCTCTTAAAAGCATCTCTCTCATTCTTACCACCCATGATTGTGTGAAACATTTAAGAAGAGCTCCAGAACAACTAACACTAACTTTACCATGTTTTCAAAATTGATTTCACTCTTACAGGTGACATGGAAAAATGGGAAAATGCAACCACAGTGACTGAATTCGTGCTTGTCGGGCTCTCTAAAAACCTCAAAGTCCGTGCTGGTTTGTTTGTCCTCTTCCTGGTTATCTATCTCATTGCTGTAGCCGGCAATGCCCTCATATTGGTGCTGATTATAGTAGATTCTCACCTCCACACACCCATGTATTTTTTCCTTAGCAATCTCTCCTTCATTGATATCAGCTATGTCACCACCTCTGTCCCACAGATGCTGGTCCACTGCTTCATGGACAGGCCTACTATCTCATTCCAGAGATGTTTTGCTCAGATGAGCATCAGCAGCTTGTTAGCTGTGACTGAGTCCATTTTGTTAGCTGTGATGGCTTATGACCGTTTTGTGGCAATATGCTACCCTCTGCGCTACAACCTGATCATGACTCGCAATTTATGTATCCAGCTGGCTGTGAGCCTGTGGGTCAGTGCCTTCCTTTTGACTATTGTCCCCTTTTTCAGCATGCAGGCAACTCTTTGTGGGCGAAATGTGGTGAATCATTTCAAGTGTGAACTGCAGGCAGTGTTGAAATTGGCTTGCTCTGACACCCATGCCAATGGAATTAGCATGATTATAACTAGTGTCTTTACACTAGCATTCCCCTTCCTCTTTATCTTGGTGACCTATGGCCGTATTGGACTCGCTGTTTTGCTCATCCATTCGGCACAAGGTCGGAGCAGAGCCTTGTCCACCTGTGGCTCTCATCTCACTGTAGTGAGCATTTATTACGGCACTATCTTGGCCATGTACTTGAGGCCCCAGGCCAAGACATTCTCGGACAGGGAAAAAGTAGTGGCAGTCTTTTATGGAGTTGTGATCCCCATGTTAAACCCCATCATTTATAGCCTGAGGAACAGGGATGTGAAGGGAGCTTTCTGCAGACTGGCTGGGAAGAAAATAGAGGAATAGACCACCCCAGGAACCATGTTGATTGATCTTCTACAAGCAAGTCTTTTTATACGGTTTTGTCATTCTGTATGTGAGGACTTTGTGAAGTGTCATTCGCTAGGTATTGTCACCCATAACCTCCAGTTTTCTTTCTTTATTGTCCATGAAATGTAAGTAAGGCTGATGAAATTTTCTAAAAAGGAAGTTTTTTTGGAACATCATTTCCTAAAAAGTTGCAGAGGTCATAAGAAGATAAAATAAAATTTTGAAGAACTGAACTGAATGCAACTGAACATAATTTATTATTACAGGTATGCACATGTCTCTTCCATCAAGTTCTTGAGTATTAAAAAAAAACGTTAATCAACCTCAATGTGCTGTCCTTTGCAACTTTCCTTAACCTCACTTTTCCCCTCAACTACATGCTTCTCCTCTCCTCTCCTATTCAACATTCCTTTCCCAAAGATATACTCCTTGACTTGAAGTTTGAACAGAGGTTGATGGTGTCTGCTGAATTCCATTCCCTGCTTTCAGCTTGTTCCTTAAGCCTGTTTGGGCTGATTGAACCATTGAGCCCTGATGGAAACTCATCTTAGATTTCTTTTACATCTGTGTTCATAGAGTGTTCCAGCAAGATGAGTCAACTTTTGAGAGAGGGGTTATACTTTGCAGCTGGCAGGGAATCTGTTCTGTCCTACCACCATCTGCTGTTGGTTTTGTTTGCTTTTGTGGGAAGGCTTAGTGATCATCCAGCCCTCACAGGAACTCTGATTTGGCCTTGCAAGTAATGAGGATCTCTTGTTCACTACCCTTTATCAAGCGTCACCTTCCCGAAAAATGGGCAGCACCTACAATTTTGGTAAATGGGGAGAAGTCCTCCAGTTGGCAGGAGGCAGGGGGTTTAAACACAGAGAAATAATTTGGTTGATGTACTGCTTTCAGGAGAACCAACTGGTCATATCCTATCCTATATATTTATGCCTTCATATTGCTAAATAACGTTTCTGTTGCTCATGTTCAACTTGTTTTTTGAGTAAAGAGAGGAAAATTATAAAACATCCTCCTATACTTATGCTACAATATTTCCAGGAAAAGAAGAGATATGATTAGTTCAAGATCAAACTTCAAAAACCTGGGTGCAGCAACAATGCTAGTATATTGTGGGGGTGGGGGAGTCACTTAAGTAGGGAGGGGACAAGGCTTTAATCTGTCCTCCCCAGCAACCTCCATTGTTGTCTGACCAAGGAAAGAGCCTTCTGTGATGCTGCTCAGATGCAAGTAAAGAGGTAACTGGGCACTTCCTTTCTTAGAAGGGGACTGTAAAAGGAAGAGAACTTAAAGAAAAGGGTCGGAAGAAATGAAGTACACCGTTTTAAAGAATTGTTATTACATGAAACATCATTTCCTGAAATGTTGCAGAGCAAATAAGAAGATAACAGGACAATTTCTAAACAGATTACAAGTGAAGTAAGGTTGAAGTAAAATAGAATATAAATGCAGGTACTAAAATTCTTAAATTGCTAGACAGCTAAGTAGGTCAGATGCTGCAATATAAGATGAATAAAATATTGAGCTGGTAAAATACTAAAATAGGGGTTTATTTATTTATTTATTTATTTATTATAGGTAATGCAGACCTTAAAATTAGATCATTAATAGTAAAC
The DNA here is from genome assembly GCA_023362775.1 of Charina bottae. NCBI lineage: Eukaryota > Metazoa > Chordata > Lepidosauria > Squamata > Charinaidae > Charina > Charina bottae. Next base: position 17,692,961 of record JALMGJ010000021.1, read on the forward strand.
TGGCATGAAGATTCTCAAAAACCTCAAATAATTACCTAAGACAAAATATACCAAATATACAGTATACTACAGCCAAATACATGCCCTATTTGCAACTCTCTCATTACATCCTCCACTTTGATCTTTGATCCGCCATCATTCATCTTCACCCCACAAAATCCATAAAATCACTGAGAGAAATAATCAAATTTTGAGCAAAAAGAAATGGAAAAGGTGATAACAAGTATATGTTATATGCATATATGCATAGTATACACACATAGGCAATCCACTGTAACAAGTAAATACTCATTATGTAATTAAATACAGAGGAATTGGTTGGCATACTGCTTTAAAGAGAAACAACTGATTGTATCTTATACTATGTGTTCATACCATCATACTGTTAAATAAAATTTTAATTACGTGCATACACATGTATGTGTCTGCTTTTTAATGTGGATATGCTGTTCTGATTTGTTGTTGTTTATTCGTTCAGTCGATTCCGACTCTTCGTGACTTCATGGACCGGCCCATGCCAGAGCTTCCTGTCGGCCATCACCATCCCCAGCTCCCCCACGGTCAAGTCTGTCACCTCCAGAATATCATCCATCCATCTTGCCCTTGGTCGGCCCCTCTTCCTTTGCCCTTCCACGTTCCCTAGCATCAGCATCTTCTCCAGGGTATCCTGTCTTCACATTATGTAGCCAAAGTACTTTAGTTTTGCCTTTAATATCATTCCCTCAAGTGAGCAGTCTGGCTTTATTTCCTGGAGTATGGAATGGTTTGATCTTCTTGCAGTCCAAGGCACTCTCAGAATTTTCCTCCAACTTCTTCTTCTTGGCGATCACTCGTAGCCGAGTAAGATTGTCTTCCAGGGGTAAAATCTTAACAGTGGATCCGTAAGTGGCTGTAAAGGCCAATTCTGGATCCGCACAACCTCCCACAATGAGGGCATAGGTTTCCCGGTGGAAGACGGTCATGATGAGAGTTTGCTTGACATGCCTTCCTCTTAGCTCGTTTCTCCCTTTCGCCCTGTACTCATGCTTCTTCAAAGTCTGTAGCGCCTTTAATAAAGGCTGGCCTCCAATTGAAACGCTCATGAGTTAGGGCTTCCCAGTTCTCAATACTGATATTACATTTTTTTAAATTAGCTTTGAGAGTATCTTTGAATCTCTTTTGCTGTCCACCAATATTCCGTTTTCCATTCTTAAGTTGGGAGTAAAGTAGCTGCCTTGGAAGACGATGGTCAGGCATTCGAACAACATGGCCGGTCCAGCGAAGTTGATGTTGGATGATCATTGTTTCAATGCTGGTGGTTTTCGCTTCTTCTAATACGCTAACATTAGTCCGCCTATCTTCCTAAGTAATTTGCAGAATTTTTCGGAGGCAGCGTTGATGGAATCTTTCAAGAAGTTGGAGGTGGCGTTTGTAGACGGTCCATGTTTCACAGGCATACAAAAGGTTTGGTAGTACAATGGCTTTGTAAACAAGCATTTTGGTCTCCCTGTGAATGTCCCGTTCCTCAAACACTCTACGCTTCATTCGGGAGAAAGCTACACTCGCAGAGCTCAGACAATGCTGAATTTCAGCGTCAATGTCAGCTTTTGTAGATAGATGGCTGCCAAGATAAGAAAAGTGGTCAACATTTTCTAGTAACACACCTTTAAGCTGGATTGATGGCGCTGCAGAGGGATTGGTTCGAACTTGCTGGTAAAGCACTTTGGTTTTTTTAATGTTAATCGAGAGGCCGAGCTTTTCATATGCTTCTGCAAAGATGTTTAGGATAGTTTGAAGATCTTCCTCGGAGTGTGCACAGACTACGTTATCATCAGCATATTGAAGTTCTATAACAGAAGTTGTAATTACCTTATTTTTTGCTTTCAGCCTACTAAGATTAAAAAGCTTTCCATCTGTTCGATATATAATTTCTACACCAGTAGGAAGTTTCTCTTCAACAAGGTGTATAATCATAGCGATGAAGATAGCGAATAAGCTTGGAGCAATAACACATCCCTGTTTAATGCCAGATTACACTTTAAATGGATCGCTTTGAGAGCCATTGGTATTCAGGATTGTTGCCATCATGTCGTCATGGAGTAGCCACAAGATGTTCACAAATTTATCAGGGCATCCGATTTTCAGAAGGATGGTCCAGAGAGCAGTACAATTTACAGTATCAAAAGCTTTAGTCAGATCAATAAACGCCATGTACAGAGGGTGGTTTTGCTCCTTGCATTTTTCTTGAAGCTGTCATGCAGTGAAGATCATATCCACTGTTCCCCTGGAAGGGCGGAAGCCATTTTGTGTTTCAGGGAGGATGTCTTCTGATACAGATAGGAGATGGTTTGCGATGATCTTTGCCAGGATTTTGCCTGCTGTGGCTAGAAGGGAGATGCCTCAATAGTTTCCACAGTCTGTTATATCACCCTTTTTAAAGAGAGTGATAATTATGGCATCCCTAAAGTCTGCTGGAATCTCCTCCCTCATCCAGATTTTTTCGATGAGCTTATGAAGTTGTTGTGTAAGTTCAGGCCCGCCTTCTTTAAAGACTTCAGCAGGAATCCCATCAGGTCCACTAGCTTTGTTATTTTTCATTTGTTTAGTGGCTTTACTGACTTCCTCCGAACTAGGGGGTACTGGAAGCTCATCTCTTATTTGTTTTTGTGGGATTTGCAAGAAGACTTCATCAGCCACAGTAGAGTGATGATTAAGGAGATTGTAGTAATGCTCTTTCCAGCGCAGTGCAATAGACTCTTTGTCCTTTAAAAGTTTAGCACCATCTACTGAGCGTAAGGGATTTGTACCATGGTTTGTTGGTCCATAGATGGCCTTTATGGCATTAAAAAGCCCCGTGCATCATGAGCATCTGCAAAATGTTGGGTTTCTTGGGCTTTTTTTATCCACCATATGTTCTTAAATTCTCTAGTTCTTCTTTGGACTTCTGCCTTTGCACTGGTGTAGATTTTTTTTCTTAACGGCACAGTTAATATCGTTTTGCCATATCTGGAAGGCTTTCCTTTTCTTGTCAATAATATGTTCAATCTCACTGTCGTTCTCATCAAACCAGTCCTGATGTCTCTTAGTCTGGTATCCGATAGTTTGTTCACAGGCTGAAATAATAGAAATCTTCAATTTAATCCAGTGTTCCTCAACATTTTCAGGGAGTTCCATAGGCAGATGTTCCTTGAGAGTTGATTGAAAGCAAGCTCGTTTAGTAGAATCTTGAAGGGCCAGTGTATTCATTTTACGCCTTGGTTTTCTTCCTTGGAGCCTACAATGAGGGACAATCTTTATGGCCATTGTGGATCGAATTAATCGATGGTCTGTCCAGCAGTCATCGGCGCTCGTCATGGCTCTGGTGAGAATTACATCACGGCGATCTCTAGCACGGACAATTACATAATCTAAAAGATGCCAGTGCTTCGACCGTGGGTGCTTCCATGATGTTTTAAATTTATTTTTCTGGCGAAAGAGTGTGTTAGTAATGACAAGGTTATGCTCTGCACATTTAGTCAGAGGTAAGATTCCATTCATGTTGCTGTTGTCAACTCCTTCTTTCCCAATGATCCCTGGCCACAAATCAAAGTTACGCCCAACTCTTGCATTGAAATCGCCCAGGAGGATAATTTTATCCTCCTTTGGTATCTCTGATAAGATGGTGTCCAGCTGGGTATACAATTTTTCCTTGATATCCTCATCTGCATCTAGTGTTGGTGCGTAAGCACTTAGGATAGTTGCCTGTTGGTTTTTGGCGAGTTTTATTCAGAGAGTTGAGAGTCGTTTGTTAATCCCAGTGGGAACTTCTGACAAGAGCTTCACAAGGTCGTTTTTGATAGCAAAGCCTACCCCATGTATTCATCGTTCTTGTTCAGGCGGTCCTTTCCAAAAGAAGGTATAACCTCCTTTTTCTTCCTTCAACTGTCCTTCTCCTGCGCTTCGAGTTTCTTGGAGTGCTGCTATATCAATATTAAAACATCTCAGCTCCCTTGCAATAATGCAGTCCTACGTTCAGGTCGTTCACTATCCATATTGTCTTGCAGTGTCCGTATATTCCATGTTCCAAAATTCATGTGTTTTTTACAACCGCTAGATGGTGACCCCACTGGTCACGGTAATCCAATCAGGGAGAAAATGAGGCAGACTATGTTTAGGGCACCTTTTCTAACCCCCTCCCCATATGGGGTGAGCAGAGTGGATCCTAAATAGGGCTGCTCAGTCATGGATACAGCTGCCGAACTACTCAAATGCCTCGATCCTTGAGTCAGGGCGACTGAATCTGTATCCACCGCCCATGTGCTGGTCCATGACTAGGAGCTTCCGGATTTCACAGTCCTGCCCCCGTTGCCATTCGTCAATCGCCATGGGACTTTTGGTTGTTTTGGGTTTGGTGTGGTTGGAAGACGCCTGTGCGTGAATTTGTTTTATGTGTGGAGATCGGTGCACAACGATCAGCACACAACCTTCACAGAAAAAGGCTCTAATCCAATGGCATGGATACCATGACGATTGGTGACCTTTTGTCTGCTGCAGCCTTCATCCGCCTTCGCAGCCGTTGTAACAATAAACCTTGTTATCTTCCGCCTGTTCTGCCGTTGAGGACTTTCTTGGATCGTTCTTTGTCTGGTTCCTCCCCCTGGACCTTACCGCCATGGGTGACCCTACCAGGAGTACATGACTCCTGACGGCTTCGCTCACAGGGTTCATTGGGAACACACAAGCCCACTCACCACAACAAGGTGACGATCCAGCAAGTGAATGCACCATAACAAAATATAACATAAAATATATATTTATATTTTATAACATAAAATATATATTTATAAAATATAAAACATAAAAAAATAAGAAATGCACCATAACAAAACTAAGTTTTGATATATTCTCTAAGATATTATCTCACCGTAATGAAGAAATTGCAGTGCACCATGACTAAAATGGAAACCACAAGAACTGGTCGATAGGAACTGAATTATTCAGACAGAGATATCAGAAGCTTTTGAATGAAACAGGGAGCACTTCCTTCCAGTCTACTGTTTCAAAGTTGGAGAAATACTAGGAACAAGGTGTTAGATCTTTGGTCTAGGGAAGACTCAGGCCACAGGCAATGTAGCACAGCAGGGAATGGCTGTAAAAAAGAGATGATGGCACAGTCTTCTACGGGATGTGATGATGGCCCATCTTCTACAGTATGAAGTGTAGGAAGAGAAAAAGCCTTCTGCACTGTTCATTCATTCATTGGCGATCACTTGTAGCCGAGTAAGATTGTCTTCCAAGGGTAAAATTTTAACAGTGGATCCGTAAGTGGCTGTAAGGGCCAATTCTGGATCCACACAATCTCCCACAATGAGGGCATAGGTTTCCGGGTGGGAGACGGTCATGATGAGGGTTTGCTTGACGTGCCTTCCTTTTAGCTCTTTTCTCCCTTTCGCCCTGTACTCATGCTTCTTCAAAGTCCATAGCGCCTTTAATAAAAGCTGACCTCCAATTGAAACGCTCATGAGTTGAGATCACTTCCGGGTGCTGAAGATGTCGGCGCGCTGAACCGAGCGTTTCTGTCTCGGCTCCGCGGTTTGCCTGCCTGCAGCGGTTTTTAAAGAGACAAAACCGCTGAAATTTCCCCTTTGAAGAAAAGGGGATCAGAAGATAGACCACAAGGGTCGCTGGAATCGCCGCTCTTTCCCGATTCCCGTTTTTCCACCACGGGAAAAAGGAAATTGAAGCGGCGAAAGCGACTGGAGGAAACATTGCTAATGCTCTGCAGGAAACCGTGAAATCTTTTCAGATAAGTAGCACCTAAATTCAGCACTTTTAGTCACTGATTTATCCATAGAAGATCCTTCTATGGACATGATTGATACTGCTGGCGTTTGTGTAACTTTCTTGCTAAGAAGACTTGAGAAAATGGAGGGAGTTTAAAGAATAATGACTTTACTTGGAGCTAAGTGATATTGAGTGTCATTGACTATTGACGAATGGCTTATCTACCTATGAGGGAATAATCTATTTTCCTCTCTGGACTTTGAATTCAAACGGATTAATGGTCTGCCTTTTATTTTATTATTCTTCTGTTTCTCATCTTGAGATGGCATTTTTTCTCTTTTTTTTCCTGTAATGTGTTTGGATATTATTTGGATTATAAAGGGTATTTTTGGAGTTCCTTTGCTTTGAACAGTTTTTGGAATTTCCTTATTATATGGGATTTTAATAGACCTTTTTGTTACATTTCATCTTGGAGAGTAAAGACATTTAGAGCTGAAGCTCTCTTTCTCCCCCCCCCCTTTTTTTTTTTTCTCTCTCCTCTTTGGGACCTGTGATTATAAGCTTGCCTGAGAACTGGATTGTTATTATATTTTCAAGGATATTTTGACTACAGTTAAAGGAAATACCCATTGTACTCTTATCTTCTATTTTTTCTATGTGAGAACTGTTGATTTTACCAAAGTACATTCTGCCTTTTTTTTATGCAACAACTATTAAGAAAAGGCAGTATTATTTTTATTTTTTAATTTTTATTGTATATTGAATTTTTTCTTTTTCTTCTCTTATTCACCTTTTGCTTTTGAATTTTTGAATAATTTTTATCCTCCCTCTCCTACCTCCCTTCCCCCCCCCTTTTTTTTTTTTTTGCTGTTTGTTGTTGTTTCCTTTTGTCTCCCGTTATTTTTCTTTCTCTTTCTTTACAGGAATACTATATGCAACATGGCCACTGCGGCTGCAAGAGCAAAGAGGGACAGAGATAAGGAAAAGGAGAAAGAAACAGGGAGAATGTCTACTGACTCCATTGCATTATCTTCAGAAGTACCAACATCAGACATGAAAAAAATACTGGATGCGATTGCAGCACTGAACAAAAAAATTGATGATTCAACTGCTACCCTGGAGAAAAAGATGGATGACTCAATTGCTACATTGGAGAAAAAGATGGACGACTCAATAGCCTCCTTGGATGTAAAAATGGGGAAAAAAATTAACAATTTAGGTCAAGTAGACAAAAAAATGGAAGCAATGAAAGAAGATTTAAAAGAAGAATTTAGAAAAGAAATGCAAAATATTAAAGAGGTAGTAAATACCTTATCAGGAGAATCTAAAGAGACACAAGAACAGGTTAAGAAATTAGAGATTAAATCAGAATCTATTACTAAAGATACGGAATACAACTTAGATGCTATCGCTCTAGTAGAAATGAGAGAAAAAGAATTCATATTGAGATTGAGAGGAGTCCCAGAAAAGTCAGATGAGAACACGAGAGAATATATAGTTGGTGCTTTAGCTCAATACTCACAGATAGAAGAAGAAGATCTGGACTCTGAAATAGATAAAATCTTTAGAGTTAATTCATGTTACGCTAGAGAGAAGAAAGTGCCAAGAGATATATTGATATATTTTGTGAGGAAAGTTACAAAAGAGCAAATTTTGAAGAAGCACTACAGTGACAGATTAAATATAGCAGGGAAAGATATAATTGTCTTAAAAGAAGTCCCATTAAGAATATTAAGAAAAAGAAAAGAATTACAGATAAATTACAGCAAAATAACATACCATTTAGATGGGAAAGAATAGAAGGAGTATCTTTCACTTTTAAAGAACAAAGATTTAAAATAAATTCCATTTTGAAAGCAAAGGCCTTCATAGAGAAATATATGACAGATGTGAGCAAAGTATCTAAAGTTCTGGAAGAAATGAAAGAGACATTCAAAGATAAGGAAAAGAGTGAGGACTTATCGGAGATGGGAGCTACTGGAGTGGATCTAAAAAAGAACTTTTAAATATCCAAATATCATGGACTTTAAATATCTAACATGGAATATCAATGGGGCAAATTCCCCCCAAAAGATAATTTTTTTTCATTTTTTGAAAAAAATGAAACTGGATGTAATTTGCTTACAAGAGACTCATATTTGTAAAAAAGACTTTAAGTATTTGATTCAAAAACAACTAGGAGAAGAATTTATTTCAGCTGGATTAAAAAAAACTAAGGGGGTAGTCTTGTATATACAACAAAAACTTAATCCAAAATTAATATTGACTGATGACGAAGGAAGATATATTGCAGTGGAAGTAAACATACAAGGGACTAAAACATTGATAGTTGGGATTTACGCTCCAAATTTTGATAAAGGATTATTTTATAAAAACTTAATGGATAAACTTTTAGACTTATCATATGAGAATTGGTGTTTTATGGGGGATTGGAATGGGGTGATTCTCCCAATGGAAGACAGACACTCGCAAAAAAATGTGAAACCTACACAGGGAAAACTACCCCAAACTTTCTTCGATTTAAAAGATATGTTGGATTTACAAGACATTTGGAGACTTATGAATGGAAACTCTAAAGAATATACATACTACTCAGAGAGATACAGATCATTCTCCAGAATAGATATGTTCTTGATCTCTAAAACCTTAATGATGGATGTAAATAAGGTTGAAATACTACCTAAAACTCATAACCCTGTTTTACTAACTATTAAAGGAAAAAGGAATGTATTTCGATGGAGGTTAAATGAGTCAATTTTCCGGAAAGAAGACGTTGTTGACATATGTAAGAAAAGACTAAGAGAATACTTTCTACTAAATTCAAATAAGGAGACTAGTACACAAGTAATTTGGGATGCAAGTAAAGCGTATATGAGGGGTTACTTTATTCAATATAATGCTCAAATGAGGAAAAAGAAACAAGAAAAAATTCAATTGATGTTGGATGAAATAAAAAATAAAGAGAAATGTCTGAGGGATAAACCGATGGATAATACATTGATAACTCAAATTAAATTTCTACAAAAACAAATATCGATGATTTTGGTACAGGAAATAGAAACTCAAATGAAATTTACAAAACAGAAATATTTTGAATTTGCAAATAAACCAGGAAGATGGTTAGCTCATAAGTTAAGAAAACAAAGACAAAAAAACATAATTACTAATATACAACATAAAGGGAAAATTTTAGTGAACAATGTGGAGATACAAGAAGCATTTCATTCTTATTATACAGCATTGTATAAAAAACAGGATGTTCAAATAGCTGAAATTGATGAATATATGAGTAAGCAAAGATTAACTGTTTTAAATGATGAACAAAGAACATTACTTAATAATCCTATAACAAAAGAAGAAATGTCAATGGCTTTTAAGAAAATTAAAAGTGGAAAAGCACCAGGTCCAGATGGACTATCGGCAGCTTACTATAAATATTTTGAAGATGAATTGAGTATTCCTCTCCAAAAAACTATAAATTCAATTTTGGAAAAAGGAATTATGCCAGAAACATGGAAAGAGGCTCATATTACTTTGATTCCGAAAGAACAACTAAATTTGAATTCAACAAAGAATTACAGACCAATATCATTATTGAATAATGATTATAAGATATTTACGACAGTTTTAGAGGAAAGATTGAAAAATACTCTTGGAAATTTTATTCATCAAGACCAAGCAGGTTTTTTACCCAAAAGACAAATTAGAGATAATATTAGAAATGTTTTGGATGTATTAGAGTATTTAGAACAACATAATGAAAAACAAGCCGCTTTGATATTCATAGATGCTGAAAAAGCATTTGATAATTTAAATTGGTCCTATATGTTTAAAGTATTGGAGATTATGAATTTTGGTGGGAATTTTATTAAGTGGATTAAATCAATTTATACACCTCAATTTGCAAAAATAATTGTTAATGGAGATTTTAGTAAACCTTGTGAAATACAAAAAGGTACAAGACAAGGCTGTCCTTTATCTCTGCTTTTGTTTATATTGGTTTTAGAAGTTTTACTTAGAGATATTAGACAGGATGATGGTATTCATGGTATTAGAGCTAAAAAGGAAGTTTACAAATTAAGAGCCTTTGCAGACGACCTAGTCATTACATTAGAGAATCCACTGGATGGAGTTGAATTATTGATGCAGAAATTGAAGGACTTTGGGTCGTTAGCAGGGTTCAAAATTAACTTACAGAAAACAAAAGTTTTGACTAAGAACATGAATTATCACCAACAAGAGAAATTGAGAGAAATTACAGGATATTCCTTGGAGAAAAAAGTAAAATATTTGGGAGTTCAAAATAACTACACCCCACTTTGGATTGATATTAAAAAAGATTTAGATCGTTGGGGAAAACTACAACTATCATTATTGGGGAGAATATCAGCGATTAAAATGAATATATTACCAAGAATTCTATATCTCTTTCAAACAATACCTATATTGACATCAGAGGAACCATTTAAACAGTGGCAGAAAGACATTTCTAAGTTCATTTGGCAAGGGAAAAAACCAAGAATAAAATACAAAGTCTTGCAAGACTCAAAAGAAAGAGTGGTTTAGGACTCCCGAATTTGAAATTATATCATGCAGCTTGTGGTTTGGTATGGCTTAAGGAATGGATTGTTTTGAGAAATGAAAAATTATTAAATCTGGAAGGTCATGAATTGAGATTCGGATGGCACGGATATCTATGGTATGATAAGGCTAAAATTAACGTGGACTTTAAAAATCACTATATTAGAAGATCCTTGTTGAGAATTTGGAATAAATATAAACCAATTTTATGTTATAAGAGACCTTTATGGATTTCCACGCAAGAAGCTTTCTATAGAACAGAAGTAAGAAATAAAGATAAGTGGTTGACATATAAGGACTTTTTAAAAAAAGAACAAGGACACTATGTGATAAAATCAAAAGAAGAACTTGCTCAAGAAGGATATACCTTTCAATGGCTCTCCTATATGCAACTTACAGAGAAATTTAAATTAGACCAAAAAAAATTAGAATTTGAACAAACTAAATCAGAATTTGAAATACAACTATGTGAAAATGATGAACGCTTAATTGCTAAAATGTATAAATTTTTGTTAAAAGGAGAAATGGTAGAGGAACAAGTTAAAGATTGTATGATTCAATGAGCGAAAAATATTGGTCACAATATACAACTTCATCAATGGGAAGATATGTGGACTAAAGGATTAAAATTCACCTTATCTTACAACCTAAAAGAAAACTTTTACAAGATGATGTATCGATGGTACATGACCCCACAAAAACTCTCAAAAATGTACGGGAACATCTCCAACTTATGTTGGAAATGTATAAAACAAGAAGGGTCTTTTTACCATATGTGGTGGACTTGCAATATTGCAAAAGAATTTTGGACTGAGATACATTCATTGATGCAAAATATATTACAGATACGAATACCATTTAAACCAGATGTTTTTTTACTTGGAATTTGGGATGTACAAATAGAAAAACATTTTTTTTAGAATAATACAATATATGATTACAGCAGCAAGACTTTTATATGCACAAAACTGGAAAAACCAAAGTGTACCAACAATACAGGAATGGATGTTGAAATTATTAGAGATGGCAGAAAACGATAAATTGACTTGCTTATTAAAAGACAATTCAAATTCTTACTTTCTTAAAGAGTGGAAACCTTTGATGGACTATTTGCAAAAAGCAGGAGGAGTAAAGCTAATATGGGGTTTTGATGATTAGATTATATATAAATAGTATATAATAGACAAGAAAAATATATGAATGTTATATGAATAGCCAGCATGTAAAAACAAAATATCTATTTTATTCTTATGACCATAGATGGATCGGAGGTTATCCAACTTCTATGTTTGTCTTTTTCTTTCTTTTTTTTTCCTTTACTGCACTTTTCTTTTCTTTTCTTTTCTTTTTAATTTGTATTTCTATTTCCGTTTCATTCTTAACTTTTAGCTTTGTATATTTAAATATCTAACAAAATTTAAAAAAAAAAAAAAAGAAACGCTCATGAGTTAGGGCTTCCCAGTTCTCAATGCTGATATTACATTTTTTTTAAATTAGCTTTGAGAGTGTCTTTGAATCTCTTTTGCTGTCCACCAATATTCCGTTTTCCATTCTTAAGTTGGGAGTAAAGTAGCTGCCTTGGAAGACGATGGTCAGGCATTCGAACAACATGACTGGTCCAGCAAAGTTAATGTTGGATGATCATTGTTTCAATGCTGGTGGTTTTCGCTTCTTCTAATACGCTAACACTTACTTAATTACTTGGGCCTATCTTCCCAAGTAATTTGCAGAATTTTTCGGAGGCAGCGTTTATGGAATCTTTCAAGAAGTTGGAGGTGGCGTTTGTAGAGGGTCCATGTTTCACAGGTGTACAGAAGGGTTGGAAGTACAATGGCTTTGTAAACAAGCATTTTGGTCTCCCTGCGAATGTCCCGATCCTCAAACACTCTATGCTTCATTCGGGAGAAAGCTACACTCACAGAGCTCAGGCGATGCTGAATTTCAGCGTCAATGTCGGCTTTTGTAGATAGATGGCTGCCGAGATAAGAAAAGTGCAGAAAAAATATATATTTCTGCACTGTACAGTCTGCTACGATAGAGTGACTTTATTATTATTTTTTGATGGAACTTTTTAATTGTATTATTTATTTATTTATTTTATTAGATTTATATTACCACCCATCTCCCCCAACGGGGACCCTATTATCAAAAGTCCTTTGACTTCTCGTAAAACTGTTTTATGCAAAACAAGCAACAATTTAAAAATTAGAGGAACATATTTTCTAAACTACAGTGATCTGATTAAAATTCCCTCAAAAGTTGCTTGAAAAAAAAAGTTGCCTGACTTTTCTTTCAACAGTTATTTCAAATTTCCCCAGGGCTGCAATTTCTCAGTCATAGTTCTAATTCTAGGTCAATACAGAGGCAAATAAATGCTTTGATGTGATAAAATATTCAAACAAAATGCAAGGATTTGCATGAACTATTTTAGCGCAGCATTCTTTATCCTGATGCCCTCAAGATGGATTTGACTAGAAATCCCATCATCCCCAGCCAGCACATCTTGTACTTTAGTGTGTAGTTTATTCAAACTTACAAAATCTTACAGTATCTTTTATCTCTCGAGTTGGCATCCAGATGATGAAAATGCTTATAATGTTTGTTCTGTGCTCTCTTTGGTGAATAATCTCAGGAGGTGACCATCCAAGCCCCCAAGGGCAGCTCACATCTTCAGATATGACATCATGAATTTAAAAATCTCCAGAGACAGTAAAAATGTTTGAGGAACAACATGGCAACTTTCATTTAAGCATTGACTTACTGCAGTGAAATTATCCTTTCCCATTGACATCAGTTGATATCACTCCATATGTACATACACACACACACACACACACACACACACACAGACCCACACATATTCAGAATATACTTCAAATAATCAAGCAAACTCATACTGGAGGGACTTTCTAAAAGGTAATAATGTATGTTCCAAAGATAATTATATCTTTTTCTGCTAAAATGTTTGCACCATGTAGTACTAGGGAAAGAGATGTTAAGTGTCCCCCCTTTTTCTGTTTCAAAATTTTCTATCTTTATTGTATTTATATTTATTCCCTGGATTTTTTCAATTAAACAATGTCATCTATCAGGTCCCCGGAAGTGCACCTTCCCTGTAGCAGAGCTTGCCCTCTGGAACGAGGTTCCCCGCCTCAAGATCTGGATGGCCCCCACCCTGCTGGTGTTTTGAAGGGCCTTGAAGACCTGGCTATTCACCCAGGCCTTGGGTGAGGTAGAGTGAGACCCCTCGCTTCATCCCATCTGTCTGTCACGCTTGCCATCTTTTATCTTCTACCTTTATTGCTTATGTTTTATTGATTTTATTGCAATCTCTTTGTTTGTCTTTTGTGAGCCACTCAGAGTTGTTGAGAGTTGAGGGATATACAAGTTGAATAAATTATGGTTGGTTGCGCAGTCAGCCAGATGTTTAGACTGGATTTGGCATTTTTGTCCACTTATTGACTCCTTCCCATGGACCTGGGATAGGCAGACGTTGTTCTTTAATGATATTAAAGGTATCGTTGCAGGATGTAAGCTGTTCCAAGAAAAGCTGCCTTTTGCAATTGACTGATGGTGATTTTGTCAATGCCGAAGGTGTTCAAGTGGTGTTCCAGATGTTTTGGAATTGCACCCAAGGAGCCTATTACTATTGGTACTATCTTTGCTTTCTTTTGCCACCGTTGTTCTACTTCTATTTGCAGGTCTTCATATTTTGTGATTTTCTCCAGTTCTTTCTCTTCTGCTGTCTCCAGGTATTGCAATGTCCATCATCCAGACGTTTTTGTCTTTCTTATCAACAATTGTTACTATTACTATTACTATTTCTATTATTACATCTCTTCATTAAGAGAGCTTCAAGATGTATAAACCATAAAAAAATAATACTTCTAAATACATGCTAACATTAAAGATAGAAAACTCACCCCTAAAGGACTGTGGCTTGAATCATGTCAACTGGATTTGTTCCACCTGGATGACTGAGAACCTTCATAGTCACCCCTAAAGGAGTTCTCCATGCAACACCATCCCAAGATTTTTTAATCTAAACCTGATGCTGAAACATGATTTCCCTGATTTGTTAACATGTTGGAGGGGTTTTATTAAGTGTGTTTGCATTTACCTTGTTGATATTTGTTTTGTAAGACCAGCTTCAGGGCTTTTTAAGTAAACCATCAGGATAACACAGAAAAATCCTAAAATAACTATTACTCAGCAAGTTTCATTAGAGGATTTGGTGAGAGCTTTTTAGGATCTATTACATTTTGGACGGAAGGAATGTGAGACAGAGATTTGAACAATTTGTAATCTATCAAATCAGTCAAGTTTAAAATTCTTATGGAGATTCTTTTTTTATAGAATAGGATAGAGATAGAGATAGAGATAGAGATAGAGATAGAGATAGAGATAGAGATAGAGATAGAGATAGAGATAGAGATAGAGATAGAGATAGAGATAGAGATAGAGATAGAGATAGAGATAGAGATAGATCCCACAATGAAAAGGGATCTAAATGAGTCAACTATATACATGGCAAATGGCTAAACTAGAGGCCAAGAGGGTTGTTGTTATTGTTGTTTTAGGAAGTGTAATTTTATCAGGTATTTTTTCAGATACTGTCCATATGTAACTAACAGAGTATAACTTATGGGTTAGCTGAATTTAGGTATTAGGATTCAAAGGAACTGATATGATAGAATCAGAAGGTGACTTGGCACTTTTCTTCTGCTGATCATAGATCACAAGTTATGGTCCTGTTGAAGCAGCAGCTGATGACTTAATTGATACCTCAGCTACCAATGAAGACAGTGATTTGCTTCTTGGGCGTTGGACTTTTTGGACAGATCACATTTCTTTGCTTAGAAATTTAGAAACCATTGAGAGCTGGAAGACGAGAATGTACAACATTTCGGGGGGGGGGGGGTCAAGGTTGGGAGGCATGCTGGAACTCATAGTCTAAAACATAGGCAAGACTAGAACAGGGAAGTTATTTAGTTACTTAGTTAGTTAGTTTATTTATATTATTTATATGGCTGCCCACAAGGTTAAAGGGGCATGGTGGCTCAGCGGGTAAGATGCCAGGCTTGTCGATCGCAAGATCGCAAGTTCGGAGGTTCGAATCCCTAGCCCCGCGTGACGGAGAGCTCTCACACTCGCCCCAGCTCTTGCCAACCTAGCAATTCGAAAGCATACAAATGCAAGTAGATAAATAGGTACCACTTCGGTGGGTAGGTAACAGCGTTCCACATGCGTCATGCTGGCCACATGACCGTGGAAGCGTCTTCGGACAGCGCTGGCTCTTCAGCTAACAAACGGAGATGAGCACCAGCCCCTAGAGTTGGACTTGACTGCACAAATGTGCAGGGGGAACCTTTTTTACCACAAGGTTAACACAACAATTTAACACAATTTAACAATCCAAACTACAATGTCTGTGGTCAAACATAATCTCAACTTAGCATTAACCAGCAAAGCTTGACTAACTTCCTGGCCGGACACCTGAGGGAACAGCTAGGTCCTCAATGCCTTACAACAGGCTAACAGTGTCGGGCCATTTGAGTTTCTAAAGAAATGCTGTTCCACAGGACAAGCGCTGCTACAGAAAAGGCATAAC
This sequence comes from Charina bottae, assembly GCA_023362775.1. Classification (NCBI taxonomy): domain Eukaryota; kingdom Metazoa; phylum Chordata; class Lepidosauria; order Squamata; family Charinaidae; genus Charina; species Charina bottae. Next base: position 17,708,895 of record JALMGJ010000021.1, read on the forward strand.
TCCTGGAGCATGCTGTCACTGATAGATCTGATGGGGCAAGCAGAAACAATGGGATTACTGTTACTGGTGCTAGGACAAAATTATATTTCATTTCATTTAAATTGTGTTAATTTAATAGTTAACATGATTACTGCCTGTGTAGTAAAGTATTGTATTTATTTGTTTGTTTATTTATTTATTTATTTATTTATTTATTTATTATTTGAATTTATGACCACCCATCTCCACGACAGTGGACTCTAAATTATTGTATTTGTTGTCCTGTTGAAGACTTTAGAGTTGAAGATGAGGTTTAAAGGGATCTGGGGATAACATTCAAATTTAGGGGTCAAGTACATGGTCAATGCTAGACCATGCTATGGTCTTACAACATTTAGTAGAAACATATATTTAGAGACCTGGTTGATCCCTTTGTGTAGCCTTTCTTGATTTTAGATTTGCTTTTGACGCGGTATCTAGATCTAAACTGTGGTATAAACACTCTACAACAGATAAACTGCTGGTTTTGCTTGTTAAAATTCATGAGGATTGGAGATTGAAGGTCAGGTATAGTAACCAAGGACACTTCACAAAGGAAATATAGATAAGGAAGGGAGTTAAACAGGGATGTGTATTGGCCCCCGTTTTATTTAATTGTTGTATAAATTCACTGGTGCTCTACTTAAATAATTCTGCCTTCCATCTTCCTGAACTAGCCCATAAGCATATCAGTGTATTAGTGTACGCTGATGATGCAGTGTTTTTATCCTTGACCTCTGTTGGTCTTAAAAGAGCCTTCGTATCACTCATCAACTACTACAATAATACACTTTGCCAAGACCAAGATTCTTACTTTCTCCAAATGCCAGAAACAGCAAATCTGCAAGTTAGGTGGACATGCTGTTGAGCAGGGCAAGACCTTTAAATATTTAGGGCTAGTTTTTCAAGCTTCTGGAAGCCAAAATGCTCACCTGGATTATGTACTGTATCCCAAAATGAACAGGGATCGATATTAATCATCCAAGCTTATTATTTCACCCAAGGAGCACCATTTATACCTGCTGCAATTAAGTTGTTTGCAGCTAAAGCTCAAGTGCAGTTTGGGACTCAACCAGGACCATAGAACAACATGACCACCCTAGAGAGAGTCCAAACTAAATTTTTGGGAAGCATTTTCCAGATTACCTGCTGCATCCAAATCTGGTACTTTGGTGGGAAGCAAGACTCAGTAAACTTGAATCCAGTCTTTGGGTAAATATTTTTACTTACTGGTTGAAACTACCCCACAACCCTGTTGGATTAATCCACCCAACACTGGAAGATAATTTAAAATCCTCCTAGGAGAAAGCGATCCAAAGGAAATTAATATTAATTAAACTGCCCAGGGTCCCTCCTTGTGAGGGAGATGGGCGGGATATAAATGTGATAGATGATAGATGATAGATAGATAGATAGATAGATAGATAGATAGATAGATAGATAGATAGATGATAGATTTAATATGGTTTTTTCAGGGATGCTGTTCTATCATTAGGGCCAGATCAAGCTAAATTAACCTAAAGGCAAAGGATTTTAGACATAGAAGGTCAAACAGAATTTGCTGCACTTCCACGGAATATATTTATAAATAACTGAATTTTAGTCACAAATCAGCTTCATATTTATATCAAATTTCAGTCTCTAAATTCAGGAGAACTTTAGCTCATTTTAATGTAGTCCCCAAAGCTGTTTAGAAAGGGGAATACAGGAAAATACCTTTTGAGGAACAATATTGTCTCTGTACTGTACTATGGGTGTGATAGAAACCAAGGCCCACATTCTTCTTTATTGTCAGTTTTATAGGGATATTTGTCACCAGTTGATTTACCCTCTTTTATCTCTTTATTCAGGGCATTCTGATAACTTTTATTTACATTATTTGTTAGATGATCAAGGTAATTTTATCTCTTTAAAAGTAGCAAAATTTTGTTATATTATGGGCAAATCCACCTACAGATGGTCAATACAGTCATTGATGTAGCTTGGTGCTAATTTATTTGATTTTTATTTTATTTTATACAGTTTGTTACACCTATTCACTATAATTCACAGGCATTGGAGTCATTAGAACAATTAACACATCACCCATAAAAAAAATAGATTTTTTTTATCCCGCTTTTATTATTTTTATAAATAACTCAAGGCGGCGAACATACCAAATACTCCTTCCTCCTCCTATTTTCCCCACAACCACAACCCTGTGAGGTGAGTTGGGCTGAGAGAGAGTGACTGGCCCAAGGCCACCCAGCCAGCTTTCATGCCTAAGGAGGGACTAGAACTCTCAGTCTCCTGGTTTGCTATTGGCTCCTTCCTAGGGCTGAGAGAGAGCAATTGGCCCAAGGTCACCCAGCCGGCTTTCATGCCTAAGGTGGGACTAGAACTCTCAGTCTCCTGGTTTCCCATTGGCTCCTTCCTAGGGCTGAGAGAGAGGGACTAGCCCAAGGTCACCCAGCCAGCTTTCATGCCTAAGGCAGGACTAGAACTCTCAGTCTCCTGGTTTGCTATTGGCTCCTTCCTAGGGCTGAGAGAGGGACTGGCCCAAGGTCACCCAGCCGGCTTTCATGCCTAAGGCGGGACTAGAACTCTCAGTGGAATGACCTCGGGAGACAGGGGGAAGAGCCTCGGATGGACAAGCAGCACGTAAAAGCTATCTCAGCCCACAGAAGGAGAGACAGCATGGGAACTAGGGCCCCCTGGAGAGTAAAAGGAAAGGAAGGGAGAAATATTTTCAGTCTTGCAAGATTCCATTAATGTAACCTTACAATAAAGATAGAGTTAGTACTCATAGTTGTGCTTTTTGTCTGGACTACCTCAACAAGCTAACACCCCACTATCCCTTTCTATATCCTATCTAAATTTTTGTACCATAGTTTTACAGTTAAGTAAAGGTAAAGGTACCCCTCACACATTTGTGCAGTCGTGTCCGACTCTAGGGGCTGGTGGTCATCTCTGTTTGTCAGCCGAAGAGCCAGCGTTGTCCGAAGATGCTTCCATGGTCATGTGGCCAGCATGATGCGCACGGAACGTTGTTACCTACCCACCGAAGTGGTACCTATTCATCTACTTGCATTTGTATGCTTTCGAATTGCTAGGTTGGCAAGAGCTGGAGCTAGTGTGGGAGCTCACTCTGTCACACGGGGCTAGGGATTCGAACCTCCAAACTTGTGATCTTCCGATCGACAAGCCTGGCGTCTTACCCACTGAGCCACCACGCCCCTCTGAGTTTTACAGTTACACCATTAATATTCAATTTTGAAATACCTGTAGATTTTAGTGATTTAGTGATCTTATATTCTCTGTTAGCCATGTGTACTTGTGGTTATTTAGTCATTATAAGCAGTATATAAAAATCTGTATATTATTATACCAATTGCACTGCATTCATAGTTGATTTTGTAATCCTAATTATATTTGTACTCATAATGGTATTGGTATTATGTCTTATATTTGTGCTAGCACCTTAAACTTTAGTAATTCTTATACTATGTAAATTAGACAGTTGGAACAATGGGGTGGCTTTAATTTTGGTATTGAATGTAAATTTTGTTGGTCAATGACAAAATAAATAATGATGATGATGATGATGTAATCTGATATAAATGTTAACATATAAAAAGCCTTGAAAAAATAACTAAAGATCAGGATTACTAATGCAAAGTTATAGAATAATAATTTCACTAAAATTAATTAATATTGATATTAAAAATGTGTAATCTATAATTCAGTGCAGTGTAAAATACTGTAGTATGCAACTATATAAAACATCATAGTAGTAAAAACTAAAAGGCTAAAGATATATCAAGAGTAATGCAAATTTATGGGCATGGTCTTTGTCTAATCACTCTAACACCTATGAAGGAAGGAATTAGGCTATTATGGTTATAGATCATAGCACAGAGCTTTCCAAACTGTGTTTCACGACACAAAAGTGTGTCGCCACACACAGTCTGGTGTGTCGCCACACAACCCGGAAGCGCTGATCATCAGCAGTGCTTCCAGGTTTTCCCGCGGCAACACACCAACTGCAACGCGCAAAACCCAAAAGCAGCAGCAGCGCTTCTGGGTTTTTGCGCACTGCCGCACTTCCGGGTTTTCCCACGGCGACACACCAACGCCGGTTGGTCTGTCACCGCGGGAAAAACTTTGGAAAGCCCTGCCGTAGCATAACAAAATAAGCACCAAAATAGACAATCACTGGTAATTGCTAGCCATCTGTGGGATGAGTTTGCACACAAGGTAACAATCCTTTGTGATATTTAAGGAAATTATTTTTGTCATCTAGTAAATCATGCAAATAAAACTTCTCAGAGTGCCCTATAATTTTAGATAGAAGTGATCAACTGAAGGCAGATATCTCTGTGGGAACTGGCAATCTAGAAGACTGTGATCTCTGTGGCTCACAAGAAGATTTATAGTGGAGCAGAAAAATTATATAAAAGGACTCCATACTTAGCTCTTTCCCCACCTGATAGATTGATGACAGATGAGAGAGAGAGAGATCCAAATCATTTCCTCCCAAAGCTAGCTTCCTCTCTTAAAAGCAGCTCTCTCATTCATACCACCCATGATTGTGTGAAACATTTAAGAAGCGCTCCAGAACAACTAACACTAATTTTACCATGTTTTCAAAATTGATTTCACTCTTACAGGTGACATGGAAAAATGGGAAAATGCAACCACAGTGACTGAATTTGTGCTTGTCGGGCTCTCTAAAAACCTCAAAGTCCGTGCTGGTTTGTTTGTCCTCTTCCTGGTTATCTATCTCATTGCTGTAGCCGGCAATGCCCTCATATTGGTGCTGATTATAGTAGATTCTCACCTCCACACACCCATGTATTTTTTCCTTAGCAATCTCTCCTTCATTGATATCAGCTATGTCACCACCTCTGTCCCACAGATGCTGGTCCACTGCTTCATGGACAGGCCTACTATCTCATTCCAGAGATGTTTTGCTCAGATGAGCATCAGCAGCTTGTTAGCTGTGACTGAGTCCATTTTGTTAGCTGTGATGGCTTATGACCGTTTTGTGGCAATATGCTACCCTCTGCGCTACAACCTGATCATGACTCGCAATTTATGTATCCAGCTGGCTGTGAGCCTGTGGGTCAGTGCCTTCCTTTTGACTATTGTCCCCTTTTTCAGCATGAAGGCAACTTGGCGTGGGCGAAATGTGGTGAATCATTTCAAGTGTGAACTGCAGGCAGTGTTGAAATTGGCTTGCTCTGACACCCATGCCAATGGAATTAGCATGATTATAACTAGTGTCTTTACACTAGCATTCCCCTTCCTCTTTATCTTGGTGACCTATGGCCGTATTGGACTCGCTGTTTTGCTCATCCATTCAGCACAAGGTCGGAGCAGAGCCTTGTCCACCTGTGGCTCTCATCTCACTGTAGTGAGCATTTATTACGGCACTATCTTGGCCATGTACTTGAGGCCCCAGGCCAAGACATTCTCGGACAGAGAAAAAGTAGTGGCAGTCTTTTATGGAGTTGTGATCCCCATGTTAAACCCCATCATTTATAGCCTGAGGAACAGGGATGTGAAGGGAGCGTTCTGCAGACTGGCTGGGAAGAAAATAGAGGAATAGACCACCCCAGGAACCATGTTGGGATTGATCTTCCAGAAGCAAGTCTTTTTTTACGGTTTTGTCATTCTGTATGTGAGGACTTTGTGAAGTGTCATTCGCTAGGTATTGTCCCCCGTAACCTCCAGTTTTCTTTCTTTATTGTCCATGCTGGCTCACGCTGATGGAAGTTGTGGTAGCAGCAGTCTGAGGACCAACCCTGTAGAGTCACTTTGAGAGCTGTGTGATCATCAAAACTTCTGGGTATTCTTGGCCTTGCAGGAATATGGCCTTCCAAAATTTTCTTCTTTCTGCCAGGTCCAGCTAGCTCTGGTTTCTATACTGAGTGTTCTAGGTTTATTTGCTGTTGAAAGAACATGGACTTTAAGAAAACTGGCAGGAGGGTCAGTTTGTTGCTGGGATAGAAAGAAGGCAGGGAGCGTCAACATAGTGGAGTAATTATGCTGGTGAACTGCCAGCTCAAGGGTAGATGGTGCTACGAGGCGACATTGCCACCTACACTGATGCGAAGATCCACCTACCGATGATGCCAAGATTTGCATTTTTAGAATGATTAATTTAACATTTTATGTGCTTACAAAAATGTATATTTCAGGTATTAGTACACTAAATTTAAAAATTGTTAAAATACAGCTCTTTGTAAAAACGTTTAATTCAAACCAGAAATCATAGTACACAAAATATGTCTATAGTATATTAAGGCAGAACTTCTGGACAGTTGATGAAATTTATTAAAAGTTTTGACAATTAGAAATTACAGCAAAACTGAAGATTATAATGGGGATTTTTAAAAAGATTGTTGAATTGTTCACTGAATAATGACCCTCTTGTGGAAGAACACTTAAGAAAGATTATAAGTAAAGAAACTCATCAACATTATTTGGGTAAAAACATTCAAAATATCATATTATCTTCATACAACTTATCTCTTTCCATGTTCTGCTCCAGAGAGTTTCTTTTTTCTTAACATTTTTGGGTACTTAAATAACACTGGCAAAATAAAATCAATCTATATAGTAACTGAAGAATTTTCATAATTATATTTTTATTCATTGGGTCTATTTCTAAGAGAGGCATCTCTTTGGATATATTTCCATTTTGTAAAAATCAGACCTAGCATAATAAGCTTATTGACAATGTGCAAAAATTCTTATATACCTTATGTTAGCAGATTCTATCTCAATAAATGCAATTTCTATCTGGTGTTTAATATGTTAAAAAGAACCATAATAAACATTTAACAGGCTACTGTTGCTGCATCCATTATTGACACTGTATCTTGACAGCCGCTCGGTGTGTGATATCTGCTGTGCATGACATGACCTTAGCAACCTCAGCTTGGTCCACCGCTGTGCCAGTGCAGAGTTGCCAACTACAGTCACCTGAAAATTGCTTATTATTTATATAATAAATTTATTATTTATTTTATATCAGGCTGTTTGATCTCCAAAGCATCCCTCATGCTGACCTCTTGCCTTCCAAAATGGGAGGGAAGAGGAAAGGGAGGTGAGACTAATTTCTAACAATACACAAGGCAGATAGACAACAACAATAAATGAAAATTAGAGGAAGTTCTGGGGTATGAATGAGAAAAAATAAAATAATGGATTTAGGGAAAAGTCTAGAAAGAAGGGGCGTGGTGGCTCAGCGGGTAAGACGCCAGGCTTGTTGATCAGAAGATCACAAGTTTGGAGGTTCGAATCCCTAGTCCCACATGACGGAGTGAGCTCCCGCACTCGCCCCAGCTCTTGCCAACCTAGCAATTTGAAAGCATGCAAATGCAAGTAGATGAATAGGTACCACTTTGGTGGGTAGGTAACAGCGTTCCGCGTGCGTCATGCCGGCCACATGACCATGGAAGCGTCTTCGGACAACGCTGGCTCTTCGGCTAACAAACGGAGATGAGCACCGGCCCCTAGAGTCGGACACGACTGCACAAATGTGCGCGGGGAACCTTTACCTTTAACCTAGAAAGATGGAATAAGGAGTGATGAGTAGAATAAGAAATGGAGAAACCATGACTCCTTTCTTATTCCACCAAACTTTGTTACAAAATCTGCTCAGATGAGACCCAAATAATAAAGACAAGAGAGGAGAAAGCAGCAAAGCATTATATAACAAGGGACTTAAAAGGCAAAATGGGATTTGCAACATGCAGCGGTGCACACATCTCTCATGCCAGGAACATCTTAAACCAAATGCCAGGATGGCATGGCAGCTGCGGAAGGAACACCACAGGAACTCAGGAAAAGACATAGCTGCCCTAAGGTCTTTCTGACCAATTCTACAAGCATAGATAGATAGATAGATAGATAGATAGATAGATAGATAGATAGATTAATATAATATAATATAATATAATATAATATAATATAATATAATATAATATAATATAATATATTTATATTATTTATATTAATTATATTATATTATATTATATTATATTATATTATATTAATATATATCTATATATCTATAGATATTTGGCCTATATATATATATAGGCCAAATCACATTAGATCCTTTAAATCCAAAACATTTTACAGCCCTATTATAGAAGTCTCAGTATTGTTCCCCACAGCACTGTGACCGGGGACCCTTGCAAAGCATTCTTTCAAATAAGAAGGTAGATCTGTCAGTCATTCAAATCCTCTCCCTCCCACCTGGTCTTTACTCTGCCCTCACCCCATCCTGCCACACCAGCACTTTCCATTTATGAAAATGGAACATGAGTTAGGGTTTTTGTTTTGCGCAATATCTTTCAGCAGCCCTCAGAAGATCCCAATTTCTCATGAAACTTTGGGAAGAGCCAACCAATATTTCCTTTAGGTGGGATTCAGCTGCTTATTTCTGCCCCTTTAATATCATCTCCCATTTAACCAGCATGAGCTATCAAATTCCCCAGTCAAAAATACACATTTTTCTGAAAAGAGATCTTTCTTCCCATGACCCTCTTAAAAGCAACCTTGACTTCCTTATTCCTCAGGCTGTAGATCATAGGATACAACATGGGTGTGACATTGGTGTAGATCAAGGAGACCACTTTGTCTTGCTCTAGGGAGTAGCTGGCCTTTGGTCGGATGTAGATGAAAATGGCACAGCCATAATGGAGGATGGCCACCACTAAATGAGCTGCACAAGTGGAGAAGGCCTTTTTTCTTCCTTGAGAACATTGGATCCTCAGAATGGCATTGGTGATGAACACATAGGAAGCTAGGATCAAGAGGAAGGGGACCAGAAGAGCCAACAAGCATGCAACAAAGACCAAGATTTCATCAGTGTGGGTATCGCTACATGCTAGGAACAGCACTGGAGGGATGTCACAGAAAAAGTGGTTGATTTCATGGGAACCACAGAAGGGCAGCCGAAAGATCAGTGCAGTGAGTGCAAGAGAGAGGACAAAGCCTGTAGCACAGACTATAACCAACAGCTGAAGACTCAGGGTCCGGTTCATGATAATGGTGTAACGCAGTGGGTTGCAGATGGCCACATACCTATCATAAGCCATTACAGCCAGTAAGAAACACTCTGAAGTGCCCAATGCAATGAAGAAATACATCTGCACTGCACATTCGGGCAATGAGACTTTCCGGCTATTGGCTAGGAAATAAGTCAGCATTTTGGGCACAATGACCAATGTATAGCAGATCTCGATGGAGGAGAGGTTGCGCAGGAAGAAATACATGGGAGTATATAAGGTGGGATCAACCAAAGTAACCACCACAATTGTCAAGTGCCCAGACAGAGTGACCAAATGCATGGCCAGGAATATCCAGAAAAGAAGGGTTTCATACTCTGGTAGATTTGAAAAGCCAAGCATGATGAAATCTCCTGTGGCATTGCTATGATTCCACTCTGTCAAGGCCATCAGAATGCTGCACCTAGGAGAGAGATGGCTATAGTAAGAAAGCTTGTCTCCTCCAAAATTACAGTCCCCAAACCTTTAGTGTGCAAAACAATCTCAAAGATCCTGCACTCTTGGTCAGGAAGAGAAACAGAAATATTCCTTTTTCCCTGATGAAATACCAGGAGCCAGACCATGAGATTTCGGCTAATGAGGGATAAAGTTAGTGGGCAGTTTGGAATAGCAAAATTGTGGCTTAAAGACAGCAGAAACCATAGCCGGACCACTGCTAACCTCTATAAAACATTCTGAGCTGAATGGATTAATGTCTGACATTTGTCAATGTAGCTTTTAGTTGTTCAAAATCAGACTTTTTTTTCTTTTTGTTCATTGTTCCACAGAATAACTTTATAGATATATATTCCAAAATCTACTATCTTTGTCCATTTTTCCCCAGAACATTTATTTATTTATTTTCTATCCCGCATTTATTATTTTTTATAAATAACTCAAGGCGGCGAACATACCTAATACTCCTTCCTCCTCCTATTTTCCCCACAACAGCAACCCTGTGAGGTGAGTTGGGCTGAGAGAGAGTGACTGGCCCAAGGTCACCCAGCCGGCTTTCATGCCTAAGGCGGTACTATCCATTTAAAATGCAATCGCATTTTAAAATGCTAGCTTTCATACTTTACACCATACTTTTTTAAAAAAAAATCTGGTTTTTAAGATAAGGGATTTAATCAGAGGATCGGGTGATTTTTTTAAAAAGGAACTAGGAGAAGGATTCACACACACACACACACACACACACAAACACACACAAACATGGTGGTTCCAATCCAGATCAACCATTGTTTTTATATGATTAAAAACAAGAAATAGGTCAATGTATGTATTTTATGTATTATCTAGTTTGAGTCCATCTGTCAACAGTATGATAAAATCTATTTATTTTTTTATGTATTTGAATTTATTAGCCACCCATCTCCAATGGACTCTGGGCGGCATACAAAACTGGAAAATCCATAAAAGCAGATAAAACATCAAACCAAATGGACAGCCCGACTAAAATAATCTTATAGACAACAAAAATCAAACAAAACAAGGACCCTTCCAAAGCCCCAAAACCTAGCTTCAGTCAGAATAGTGCTGAAGGTTTATTAGTTCTGATTCACAGAAAAACTCACTTATAGCATCTTTTAGAATCAGTCAGCTTTCACTGAGCTATAAAACGTGACTCATTACTATCGTATCAGCCCAACAATGATTCAATGGCTATAGAAGACACTGTGTTTAATGGAGGTTCTTCTTGTATACCTTAATTTTGCTCAGAGGTAGAAACCGGCAGCCTTCCAGACATTGTTGTATTTCAACTTCCACCAACTCCATACAGTATAGTTAGTAGCAAAGAAACCTGGGATTATCATTCAGGGATAATGGGAGGGCTACTAAGGAGACCTAATTTATAAGAGTACAAATAAGAACAAAAGGTCATCAGGAGCCTTCACGTTATTTTTGGGCTTGTTTCAGTTTGCTGTTATACATCTAGCACAGCCTTTACCAATCTGGTATCCCCACTCAAGAAGTTTTGGATAACTCCCAATTGTAGGGCACTAATCAGATGTCATAGTGATCATAGTCCACAGCATCTGAAAAGCAGTAAATTGGGGGTAGCTGTGTTCTATGGGATGCCCTTATCTGATCTCCTCTGTTTCTTTCCATTTCAGCTTGCTTCATTTTTATAGACCCTTATGCTGTGAGAAAACTGAGAATCAAAAAAGCTTCATTAAACATAATAAGAGTTCTTAGTAAACCTGCATATGATTTCACTGATGGTTTCATACTTCATTTCTTATTTTAAATAATCAACTTTGCGGTAGAGGTGAGATTTGAAGCAGAGAATTCATGAATGCTTCTTGGCCAATCTGCTCCTGCATTTTTCTGAGGCACTATTCATAATGCAGTTCCAGACTAATTGCACCCACTGACCCCAGTAAATCCTGAGACATTATTTTGGAGGAAAAGCAACCATTGTGTTCAAGACTGATATTTTGCTCTCCAAAAATGCATTTGGCAGAATATTTTTTAATCCAGAGTACAAATAAAAACATAATCTCAAATAAATGAAACAAAGAGCCAGAACTTACTTTTGGGTTGTTGGAATGGCTCTTAGCTCCTGTGAAAATTGGATAATGCCTCATTAAGGCATCCTAATCAAATTCTGCCATCCACAGCTCCTTGCGTATATCTACGCACAACTAGTTCACACGGGTAAAATCTCCTTTTCCCACGCAAGCAGAGAAAACTCAATGGAATCAGAAATACTATGCTTCTACGCTTTCTCTCCGTCTGATGATCACTTTCTCTTTCTTTCTCCCTTCCTTCTTCTTTGATTTGATCAGAACTAACAATCGGAAATAGAATTGTGGAGTGTCTGGATCTGCCTTTGGCACCAAGAGGCATTGAAACGTCACTTGAGCCTCAAGAGGAAAAAGAGAATGAAAAGTTTGAAATTTGTTAGTTAGGAAAATAATTCCAACTTTCCAATATGACAGATTTGCATATCAACAGTTAACTTAGAGAAGCATTTTCTGATGAATGTATAGCAAAACTTCATTCACCGAACAAAAATCAAAGTCACCAAAGGGAATCTTTTCATAGTAGCTCTTATTTTTCAGTTAAGGGGAGATAGAAATCTGTACTATATGGAAAGACAGAGGTTTCCATCTCAAGGGGGCCTAACAAGACTATTTAAGACCTAAAAGGACCTTGGTTGCACCAAGGGCAATAATAATAAAAAATGTACAAGTAGCTCTCGTTTAGCAACTGACTTGTTTAGCGACCATTCACAGTTATGACGGTGATGAAAAAGTAACTTTGCGACCAGTCCTCGCATTTACTACCATTGCAGATCTGTAAAGCAGAGGAAAGCTGAAGTACGATCATAAGCACAGTCATGGTTTCACTTAGCAACCACTTCACTTAACAACCAAGTTGCCAGTCCCAGTTGTGGTCACTAAATGAGGACTACCTCTATTCCTGACTTTAAGACTACTATCTCAAGAATTCTTGCTTAATGATCTCTAAAACTCTTCTAAAGGCTGCCTAATGTTCCCTCCATCTACAGCTATATCTGGTACAAGATAGACACACAGGACAAATGTACAGTCCACCTCTGATCCGCTTGCAGGGATTGGCGTGGCATGGACTCAGTACAAAAGCAGCTTCGGTGATTATTCCGCTCCAGAATACCTCATATTATTTTGGACAGAAAGGGAAGGATTTTGCAAAATAGTCCATGGTATCAGAGACAATCCAGTTTATTTACCTATTTATTTGCAATAACTATGGGCAGTTATTAGCTGACTTTTTCTTCAAGTAGAAGAGTCTGGATCTTCTTTCCTTCAGTTGTGTTTCGATTCCAGGAAAATAATTTCAAGTTTCCATGCCTCCCACCCATAGAGACACATGCTACTGCTGCCCTTCCATTGCAAACTAAATGCGGTGTGACTTGCATAAATGTCATGGCCATTTACCGGATAGGACCTCTCCAGTTGTTAGTGGCAAGCAAAGGTGAACGCTGGTATAACCTTTGCTGGTGAAAAAGTTGAGATGGTGGTCATGACTGCATGATGAAAGCCCTGCCCTTTGTACATGTATGAAATATTGACCACGCATACAAAAAGAGGAGGACTTTGATAGTGTGGTCAAGTCCACCATCTTCACTTTTTTGACCGGCTCCTGTGGATGCCACAATTTTGGAGCCCCTTCTACACATTAAATGTAATATATGTTCTCTCTTCAGGTTTGAATTCTGAAAAACTGATTTGACATGTTGGCAGCAAAAGGCAGTTATGGTTAGCATCACCAATACGTACACTGATTCCCGGAACAATTGTTGTCTTTTTTTCCTTTGAAAAATAAGGTAATGATTGAGTGTTCAAAAAAACAAACAACATAAGAACTTTTTAAAAAGTAAGTCAAGGAGCTCCACCTTAAGTCTGGAAACAGTATTTATTGAGAGTTGTTTATTGAGCATAAGGGGAATATGACTGGCACATAATGATTCAAAAATCTTGGCTTCTTTTGTCAATTTAAGCAAATTTAGGGAGATCAAAAGCGTGTTTGCTTAGAGTAAGCTTGGTACTAGAGGACCAGTTTGAATTATCATGGTATTCATGATACAAATAAGCTTTTTCCATGCATGCAACCCCTTCTCTTGAAATACCACAATAAACAGAAAGTTTTTAACCATTGTTATTTAACTTCAAATTGTGGTTTGATATTTTGGCTTTTTCTAAACCTGGTAAGCATGTTTTACCAATTTAAATGAGTTTTTAAAAAAAACCTATAGTTTTTTGAAGATTTCCATGATTTGTACTGGCATGCTAAGTTCAAAGGTGAGAAAGGGTTATGTACAAAGACACAAGCTTTGTCCATATCTTGGTTTATTATACTTAGCAGCAGTCATCTGAACATATAATGGCTATGTCCATCTTCATCTAAGGTGTTGTTATTGTGTTGTGGGTTTTTGTTTTTTGTGTCCTCATGAACGGGTCTATGCAGTCCTTTTGGCCAATTGCAGAAATCATTTATCCCTGCCTTCTTCTGGGGCTGTGAAAGTGACTGGCCCTAAGCCCCCCCGTTGGCTTCTGTGCCTAAAGGAAGACTAGAACTTGGGTCTCCCAACTCATAGTCCACCACCCTAGCCATTCTCTTGCCTAACTCTAGTGCAGAATTTTTCAAACTGGGTCCTGCAGAGCCCTAGGGTTCTCTGAGAACTTGATGAAGCTCTGTGATAGACTAAGGGCAAAAACAAGAAAAGTCTATCACTAGAGCGTTTTTTAATTAACACATTCCATAGCCTGAAAAAGTTTGAAAACACCTGCACTTGTGCATTTGTGCATAATCACTCTTCTGCCCCCTCATCCCACTTCCCCCCAAGATGCATTTCATGCCTAATCTCTATCCCCTTTCTCTTGCTTGGTTCTCTCCTATCTCAGCCTTCCCACTTAGTTTTTCTTTTTTCACTGCCCCAAACACCACCACAGCATTTTTTTTTAATGTTGTATGATATACGGAGGGGAAAGTCTGTCTTTTGTTAGAGAAAATAACAAGGGCATATCCATCTCACTGAAGATGGGACGGCTACTGAATCATGAAAACTAGTAAAACTAGTAATAAGCAATGTGTTCTACTGGTGGACTAAAAAGGATTTTTTTAAAAAAGTAAATAGTAACATAACTCCATTAAATCTAGAGCCTACCACGGTAGAGATGGGCGGGGATAAATCCAAATAATTAATTAATTAATTAATTAATTAATTAATCAGCCTTCTCAGTGTGATGTCTTCCATACAAGCTGGAATTAGTACTCTCAGCAACCAGCCTGACTAATGGCTATATTAGCTGAGGATTTTGGGAAGTGTAGTCTTAACACAACTGGAAGGTGCCACGTTGGGGAAAGTCTGAGATAAATATTCAGGCAAACAAAAATTCTTGAAGATTTGGTTTATTACGGTCTTAGACCAGTACAATCTTGATGATTTTATAGTCATTTCCTAAAGTTTAATTCTAAACATTCTAGATTTTAAAAATGCTACTATTCAGAATCTGATTGTGAAGCATCTGATTTAGAAATTCTCCCACCTAAATGATGTGCAAGACTGCAATGTCTGAAATCAATTTATTGCAAGATATTTGTTGTTGTTGTTGTTCAGTCGTTAAGTCGTGTCCGACTCTTCGTGACCCTATGGACCATAGCACGCCAGGCCTTCCTGTCCTCCACTGTCTCCCGGAGTTTACTCAAATTCATGTTCATTACATCGGTGATGCTATCTAACCATCTCATCCTCTGCCGTCCCCTTCTACTTTTGCCTTCAGTCTTTCCCAGCATCAGGGTATTTTTCAGGGAGTCCTCTCTTCGCATTAGGTGGCCAAAGTATTTGAGCTTCTGCTTCAGTATCTGTCCTTCCAATGAGCAGTCATGGTTGATTTCCTTTAGGATTGACTGATTTGACCTCCTTGCATTCCAAGGGACTCTTAAGAGTCTTCTCCAGCACCACAGTTCGAAAGCATCAATTCTTCGGCGCTCAGCCTTCCTGATTGGTTTGGTTCAAGAATGAAATCTACTACCTTGGAATATAAAAAAAACCCAAGCAACAGTTATTGATTTAGCTTTTCTTCTTGGTTAAGGAAAAAAATGGTCAGATCATTTTCTCCTGGCAACTGGCAAGTCAATGCTTCACCTGCTTATTTTTCCATGGGAACAAATTTCCTTTCCCATAGTCTCCTGAATGCACCTTTGACTTCTTTGTTCCGGAGGCTGTAAATCATGGGGTACATCATGGGTGTCACATTGGTATAGATCAAAGAGACCAATTTGTCTTGATTCAGGGAGTAGCTGGCCTTTGGACGGATGTAGATGAAGATGGCACAGCCATAGTGGAGGATGGCCACAATCAGGTGAGCAGCACAGGTGGAGAAGGCCTTTTTCCGGCCTTCGGAGCACTTGATCATGAGGATGGAATGGGCAATAAAGATGTAGGAAATCAGAATGAGCAGGAATGGAATGAGTAAAATCATTGTGCAGACAAGGAACACAGCCACTTCATTGGCATGTGTATCATTACATGCCAGGAACAGCACTGGTGGGATGTCACAGAAGAAGTGATTAATATTATGTGAGCTACAAAAAGGAAGACTGAAAATCAAAGCAGTGAGTCCCAGTGAGATTGTGAATCCACTGATACAGGCTATCGCCAAAAGTTGCTTGCAGAGATTCTTGTTCATGATGAGAGCATAGCGCAGTGGTTTGCATATGGCCACATATCTATCATAGGCCATCAAAGCCAATAGAAAGCATTCAGAGCCCCCAAAGGCAATGAAGAAGTACATCTGTGCTGCACAGGCAGTCAAGGATACACTTCTGCTCTTGTCCAAGAAGTTGGCAAGCATTTGCGGCACAATGACCAGAGTGTAGCAGACCTCAATAAAAGACAGGTTGCGCAGGAAGAAATACATGGGTATGTGGAGGGCAGGATCGACTAAAGTTAGGACCACAATGGCCAGGTGCCCTGAGAGCGTGATGAGGTGCATTAAAAGAAACAAAGCAAAAAGTGCAAACCGTAAAGTTCCATTGGTGCTGAAGCCAAGGATCACAAAATTATCTTCCATGCTCTTGTTCTGTCTGTGCATCTCCATTCTACATTTTGTAGTTAAAAGCTAGTTTTCTTAGGATGCTTTGAAAGTCTCCTTCACCTTGCACTCAATTCCTACTAATTTCACGGACATGTTTTCTTGGCAGCAATACAGATGTGATTTGCCACTGCATTCTTCCGGGAGTTTTTTTCCACTTCCCTATCTACTCTGCAGCCCTAGGATCTCCTGGCCATCTCCTAGCCAAAAGCCTTAGTTTTTGGTGATCAGCCATGATTGGCTAAATACTGCCACCTAGTGGGTCATAAGAAGAACACATATTAGCAAAAACAAAAAAGGATGTAAACATCATGTCTACTACCAAGAATGTTTAAATTTGTTGCCCAGGATCAGAGGGATTTAAAACCTGTTTGTCACCTACCTTTTCAATTGTCTTAAAACAATGTCTATAGGGCTTTTTTAAAATGTTAAAAGTTCTTTTGCTTGTTTTTTTTTAAATAGGCCTACATGTATTTTATTTATTTATTTATTTATTTATTTGTTTGTTTGTTTGTTTTTCAAATTTTGCCACCACCCATCCCACCCCAGAAGAGGGACTCTGGGCGGTTTACAACACAGCTAACAAGTTAAAACAAGTTAAAAACAACAGTCATAATAATATAAAATATACACACAAATACAACATATAAATATAAAATAAAAATCCAGATGGCAATAAAGGATCATATAGATGTGAGGAGCACTCTAAGGCACCAGCCATCCCCAAGAATGACTATTCCCCTCCCCGCCCCAAGCACGGTGGCAGAGTCTTTAAGTTCTTTCGGAAGGCTGGAAGCGATGGGGCCTGCTTCACCTCCGGGGGCAGAATGTTCCAAAGGGCGGGAGCCACTGCAGAGAAGGCCCGCTTCCTGGACCCCACCAAACGGAATTCTCTTACAGACAGGGTCTGTAACATGCATGATCAGGTGGGAGGGGATGATGTAATGGGGATGAGACGGCCCCTCAGGTAACCGTATGTATGCTGTGATTGTCCAGAAATTATAGAAATTCAGCTGCCTGCGAAACATAATCTTCTCTTGTATTGTTCTTTTAAGAGCCTTTTATTCCAGTAGGCACTGAGACTGTGGGTTTCAAGTTATAATTTTAATTTTTTCATTGTTTGGTAGGTTTTGAAGGATTGATAGAAGGATGCAAATATTCAGGGATGAGTGCTGATGAAAGACCAAATGCAATCTTCTCAGGCATTGTACAAATAATTTGAGTCAGCATCCGGATCTTCAACACTGAATTTTAGGGGACCAGATATAAGATGGGCTCAAATATATTTCATTCAGCACTGAATTGACTGTTCTAGTGTCTGTCTGTCTGACTGTCAGACCTTGCCCCACCCCAAAAAATCATTTGCTTGAGAAAGATACAGTTGGAAAAAGGTGTACTATACCTCCAAAGTTGGGGGAAGCCATATGTGTCCTTGGTTTCTGGCTTCTCCTTTGTCTTTGTTTTGAGTCTGGTTTGGGAAACGGAATTCAGCTTTTCTTGGTGTCAGATTGGAAATATACAACATATCTTCCAGTGCAGAATTACAGGCAGCCCCAGCAAAAACCAAATCACAGATATGTCCCCATTCGTTAACACAGGCAATTATATAGGCTTGGAAATATACATCTGAACAAAATAAGGATGTCTAAGTTATCATTAGAGAACCAGCGTGGTGTAGTGGTTAAGGCACCAGGCTACAAACCAAGAGATTGTGAGTTCTACTCCCGCCTTAGGCACAAAGCCAGCTGGGTGACCTGGGGCCATTCCCTCTCTCTCAGCCCTAGGAAGGAGGCAATGGCAAACCACCCCAAAAAAACCTTGCCAAGAAAACTGCAGGGACTTGGCCAGGCAGTTGCCAGGAGTAAAGACTGACTCGAAGGCACCAAAAACATTACCATTGTATGAGCTGCATGTAAACCAAGCCACAAATAAGCATATTAATCAGCTGCCTAAACTATCCACACCTAAAGAAACAGAAGGATATTTTTACTCTCAGAGATTATTTCTAACATATTCTGCAACAAAAATCACTTTTACACAGACAGATTTTTCCTTCATGGAGCCAATGGTACCACAGCCAGTCAGGAAACTTCTTAGTTAAGGGGGGGCTTGGCCACCATGGAAGAACATCATGGATGTTTAGCTGCTTTTAGCACTTGGATTCCTTTTAGTTTACAGTACTTAGATAAAATCCCCTTCCCCATCACGCTCTCAATTCTATCTATTTCTGTGTACAGTATATATCTCTCTAACACTAGCACGAAACAAATTTCCACTGTTAATGCTGCAGGACAGGTAGACCTTTCTATGACTAAGCAAGGAAGGAATAGAGGATGGATGGATGGACGGACCGATGGAAGGATGGATGGATGGATGGATGGGTGGGTGGGTGGGTGGACGGACCGATGGAAGGATGGCTGGACAAACAGACAGTTATCACATCAGTCAGTCTATAGCTTAAACATTTGAACATCCTTCTTTTCTAAAGCATTGGGCTAATTGCCACATCAGCAAACATCTGTATGCCATGACCACTAGTGAAGGGTGAAGGCAAGTGTAAGCATCCTTTGTAAGTCTTGCAGCAGATTAAATGTTTAGGTGATTGGAAATTTGGGCACAGATTCCCATACATGATCACTCTGAAATAAATCCCACTAAATCCAGTGGGTAGTCTTGGTAAACATGCTTATGGATTCTGCTTCTTTTAATTTTAATTTGATATGTTTCATTGCTACCTGCTTTGATTCTTCTGATAAGTGTACACCATAAACAAGGAGCAGAGCATTCTTGGTATTTATTTATTTGTTTATTATTTATTTATTTATTTATTTATTTTCTATCCCGCTTTTATTATTTTTTATAAATAACTCAAGGCAGCGAACATACCAAATCCTCCTTCCTCCTCCTATTTTCCCCACAACAACAGCCCTGTGAGGTGAGTTGGGCTGAGAGAGAGTGACTGGCCCAAGGTCACCCAGCCGGCTTTCCTGCCTAAGGCGGGACTAGAACTCACAGCCTCCTGGTTTCTAGCCCGTTGCCTCAACCACTAGACCAAACTGGCTCCCAAAGTTATTGACTGCTGCTGTCATCATCCATGATTATACAAAAGCTCTACATACCATTTAAGCATGTTGCTTTCAACCGGGTTTGAACCTGATACCATACCCATTTTAAGTAACACATTTAGTTGTGATTCACATCTTAATCTTGGATGGGCATTGAAGGTCTTCCTTACAAGCTACGTGCGGCATGATATCCTGACAGACCTTGCTTCAGAAATACTCTATTCAACCTTTTTTCAGGGTTGCCACAGCACTTTCATATATGAGATGCTGTAATGCTTTAGTAGACATTTCAGGAAAAATTATATTCCCGACTAATATGGTCACCTTACAATGAACCCCTTACCCTTACAACATCAAAAAATATACCTGTAACATCCACATACAAAGCATTTGGAGTTTATCAAAGCCCTGCAGGTCAAGCCATATGGAGTTACTGAAATGTACCCAAGTGGGAAAGGGTATATACACAACAAATACGGCATATACAACAAACAGTATGATTTTATCAAAAATGAAATCAGTCACAGCGGTGCATTGTAGGAGAACGACGTGAATCCTTGAGACTCACCTGTCTCTCCCACTAAATTCTGGTAAAGGTTTCAAGTGGAAAATGCCTCACCAAAGTCGGCAGCCTACCATAGCCCTCTGGGTCATGGCCATCTGTGCTCAGAGATGACAACCGGGCTGCAAAAAAAGATCACCCACCTTTGCAAAACATAAATAAGAACAGCTTAGCAACAGAACATGTTACCAATGAAAAGGATGCCTTCATCCCAAGGAGTGAATTAAACTACATTGTACAAAAGGCAAAAATAATTATTTTTCCCGTTGTTGGAGTTGGTTTCTGGGTTGCATACATTTCACTGCAGAGCAGGAGTTGATGATTAAGTTACTTAATTAGGCAGTGGTTGATGGTTTCAATTCCAGCAATGCAACATGCCATCCCTGAGCTACCCTTACTTGCTACATTACTTGTTCTTTTTCAGAGTTACAGCTTTGGAATAGAATGAAACAAATCATAACTTACTTCTGGGTTGTTAGGGTATAGATTACATCTTAATTCAGTAGCAGTACTTAGATGGGAAACCAGACTATGGCACTGAAGCTGCTGAGCATATCATTCCTGATCTCTACAATTAGTAGATAAGGGTGAAAAGTAAGGGTCCTGCTCTGGAGGAGGAGTGGAGATAATGCATTAGACCAAAACTATTTATAATTACTGTCTCCTGCTAATATTAACTCCTTTACAATCTCTATATTGTCTTTCTTCATCCTTGTTTGAGCCAATCAGAACTAACACATGAAATAGCTGTACCATTTGGGCTGAAAACCTTAGGTATCAAGAGGCATTTGAAGTATCCCCTGAGCTTCAAAGTACAAGCAATGATGAAAGGTTCAGAATGTGTAAAAGCTGGAGGGCAGAGCATCATTGATAACGTTGCTTCGTGACAGATCCTGGATCTATTTATATAGATCCCCTGCCCCAACCTGAGTTCAAGTGGTGAAATAAACTTGCTCACCTTTTTCTGCTGTATTCATAGAAGATGATTTTTAATCATGGAACCAAACATTTGCTTTTCTTTCTTTTTCTTTCTTTCTTTCTTTCTTTCTTTCTTTCTTTCTTTCTTTCTTTCTTTCTTTCTTTCTTTCTTTCTTTCTTTCTTCTTTCTTTCTTTCTTTCTTTCTTTCTTTCCCTCCCTTCCTTCCTTCCTTCCTTCCTTCCTTCCTTCCTTCCTTCCTTCCTTCCTTCCTTCCTTTTTTACAAGTATTTAAGTGACATTGTATTTAAGTGACACTTTACAACTATTTAAGTGACTATTTAACTATTTAGTGACACTGACTTTATTTCCATGTAACTGATGGCAGTATCATCCACTCAATTTACATGTCCTGTAAGGCAGGCGCCTAGGACAAAGGTGCCATTTATTTAATAAATGTTTGGTCTCGTGCAGGGATTAGCACGGGATGGAGAGGATGTAAAAAAGTTTTGTCCTTCTCTCAAAGCCTCATCTTCCCTGGTATAACAAGTTTTTGATTTTGAAGTGGAAGTTGTAGGATCTTTTCGCATTCTTCCAAAGGGAATTGTTCCTTCCATCAAGTTCCATATTCCAGATCTCAACCCATGAATATGCATCAGTGACTGAGAAGAAAGATCCATGAGTAAATCCATGATAGTTCATGACTATGCCGCTGTCTTCCTCCATCTTGCTGGATGATACTTAATGACAACATAACCAGATTAGACATCATTTCTATCCTATGACTGCCCCAAAGTCCAAGTCCTTGAGTCTAAGAGGCCAGTGCAATGCTCATGAGGCTTTGCAGCTCCAGCAAGGGTGGGGTCACTTGTAGCCATGGATGAGAGTAAGAATTAAGCTGATTTCCTCCGGCTCTTTTTTTAATTTATTTTCAATTTCTATTACCACCCCATCTCCCCCGGAGGGGACTCTGGGCGGTTTACAAGATATAAACTCTTCTCTCATACCATCATGACAAATGTGGTAAAGCTTTTGAATTCTTTCCAACTCAGGGGGTTTCAGGCTTTTTCCAGCCTTTGAACTTGTAAGTTAAAATAAAGTCCTGAAACCCCTGATCAAGAGGCAAAGCACTAGTGATACAAAATTGGCCATTACATGAAGCTTGTGCTCATTGCAATTTCTTTATCCGATATTTCCGAAGGACACCAGTTAGAGCAGTGCTTTCCAAAGTGCCGCCGTTGGCAACACACCAATGGTGGCAGCGGCGGCAGCGTGGGGGCGTGCGCAGGGATGGGGGCATGCGCCGCGGCGGTGTGCATGGTGGCGGCAGCAGCGGCGGCAGCGGCCTCTGCTAAAACGCGGAAGCACTGATGGCATGCCGCTGCTGTCATCTCTGCCGCCGCTGCCATGCACACCCCCGCCACCACTTCCGCGTTGTGTTGCGGCACACCAAACTGTGTGTTGCGACACACTAAAGTGTTGCAACACAGAGTTTGGAAATCTATGAGTTAGAGACTAGGCGTTCTAAAGCACTTTCAATTACTGACTGGTTTATAAGAGAGTAAAATCCCTATACAACTGGGGAGAACAAAAACAGATCTATCATAGAATGTAATAGATGAGTGTTACTTTTAAAAATTGAATTTGATAGAACTCAAATACTGCCAAACTTGAATGAACCCACTCCTCTGATACTGCCTGTATACACACAACCATATATTGGCTTGCTAAGCCAAAATATTGACAAGCTATTGCCACAGGAAGGATAATATCTTCCTTTTCCTTTTCTTGGCAAGGAACTATCATTGCAAGGTTTGGAACATGAAGCACGCTTTGCAGTTGAATTAAAATCCTGGTTTGTTCTAAATGTGTAATCGTAGTGACCCTGTTCAAATGAAGTGAGAAACTGTGATTAATTGGAATTCAGAGGGGACTCTCTTGTTAGCAATCCATTTGCTCATTTCAATTATTTGATTTACTGAGTTAAGATCTGGTTATTCAAAGGTGGTATTATGTTTGTCTCCATCTATTACAATACTTTCCCATTCTCTCATACAAACCTTTTCATGTAATTTTCAAATTACTGTATAGGCTTTCTTATAATAGAGTCTCAGCAGCATTATAACCTATGGTTTTAAGATAATTTCTTTATTTATTTTCTCTTATACCACCATATTTCTCAGGGACTCATGGTGGTGCTCAAGTAAAATCAGAACATATTACAATGATGTAACATAATAAATTGGTTTTGATTTATTATAAAAAGCATGTATCAAAGCATGTATCTGTTGGGATTATCAGGAGTCAACTCAGCATTGTCTCATAAGCATAATAGGGGGTCTTTCTAGTAAATGCATCTCTACTGTGCTTGTGGGATGTTTCCTGAGTCACCTGATTTCCTCTTCCTCCTCCTTCTTGATTTGGGGGATTAACATTCTCCATTACTCCTTTGCAGCTTTCCATTACTCCTTTGCACCATGCAGCTCTCGTCCATTCCATCTCGCTTGCACACAGAGCTACTATGAATCTACTCGTATCCAGATCTACTGAATAAATATAAGCTATCTCTATTTTTTCTTCATCTAACTAATATGTGAAGACTGAATTTATTTCTGAACGTAATTAAGCTTAAAGTGCAAGTCCCTGCTGGTTCATGCTTCTACTCTGCAAGATTGTTGTTAGCTGCTTGGAGTTCTTTTATTAACCTTCAAGACTCCATCAGTATCAACAATAGAATTAAAGCTAATATAAAGATATCCAATGTCCAGATGTCAACCTGTTGTAAACCGCCCAGAGTCCCCCTTGGGGGAGTTGGGCGGTGATAAATCCAATAAATAAAATAAATAAATAAATAAATAAACTTCCAAATGCCCTTCAGAATACTTTGGTTTTCAAGGCCTTCCTGAAGTTCAGAAGTGAAGGTGCTGTCCAGATCTCCAGCAGGAGGTTGTTCCAAAGGACAGGCGATGTCACAGAAAACACTAAGTTCTCATTGTCCCCCAAATTTTCTATGGGGGAGGAACCTGCAACATGTCCACTCAAGGCAAACATGCTGGATGGGTAGAATCCATCTGAAGTAGATAATTCTGTAGATACCCAGGTGCCAAGCTATGTAAGATTTTGTAGGTGAATATCAGCATTTAGTATACCTGGAAGTCTACCAGAAGTCCGTTTCATGCCCACAATACAGATATTATATGTGAATGGCACCTGTCACCCATTAACGTAAGGATTCATACCAACTACAGCTTCTCTGTTGTCTTGAGCAATAAATTTAACAGTGATCTTCAAGGGAT
Source organism: Charina bottae (assembly GCA_023362775.1). Lineage (NCBI taxonomy): Eukaryota > Metazoa > Chordata > Lepidosauria > Squamata > Charinaidae > Charina > Charina bottae. The sequence goes on from JALMGJ010000021.1 coordinate 17,733,382, forward strand.
GTATTCAAGATTGGGATGGTAATCATAATGTACCCATGCTGTAGATGAAACCCAGAAGGGATTAACGTGTGCAATAATGATGATTCAGTCTAATGACTATAAAAAAGGTTGTTGTCTTTTGTAATTAAAAAAAATATTGATATCAGAATGTGACCTGGAAATTGAACCATTGGGGTAACTGAGGCAGAGCCCTGTTACACACGCTGGTCCCAGGTTTGGCTTATGGTGAATCACTCACACACTCACAGACTGTTGAGGCACGCGGATCTTGTCTGCCCCCCTTGCTTTCTACCTGGGTTTTCCAGATAGGTGTGGCTTGAGCAGACAAGACACACAGCCCTGGTCAACAGCCAGGGAAATAATTAGGATTACACACACAAATAACTTCCAACCAAACACTGAGGCACAACAGGTTCTTTGTAATACACAGAGACCCAGTGAATTTAAAGTACAACAAACTTTACTGGTTGCAAGGTATGGCTCTTTCTCACACGCACACGCACATCTACACTTACCCACCTCCTTCCAATCAGGCTGCCAGGAACTAGCCAGAGGGATGGAAGCCGCCAAGTCTGGATCCAAGAACGACTCAAGGAGTGGGCGGGCTTTGGGACCCCTTTTATCCCCAAAAGTTCTTGCTTTGTTGATTCACAAGACTGGCAGCTACTCTTGCCTTGTTAATTTACAAGTCTGGTAGCTGTTGATGGGATTGGGGTGGGGGTTTCCATGTGCTCAGGCCCATCTTCCTCTGTCTGGTTCAGGTGACACATTTTTTCCTTTTGTTTCCTTAACAATTTGCTTCCTTCTTATCCACCTCCTGAAAATGATCCCATAGATAAGATTCCTGGCCTTTTGTCCTCTCTGCTTACGTGCCTGCCGCATCTTTATGTTATGGCAGCTTCAGCCTAGTCTCACAGCCCCAAAATTTAGATCCAGGATTTGAGGGCAAATTGAAGTCCAGTGCAAAAGCTGAGGAATCATAGTGGCCTCTGGAGAACTCAATTCCAGCTAGCAATATAATGCGATAGTTATAGATCAAAGAATCTGGAGGGTACCATGTTATCCATTCCAGTGCGGAAAACAATAAGATTGGCTGTAGTCTTTTTTTAGTACTGTATTTGCAGAGTCAAAATAAATATGGCAGATTAGTTATTTTGAGTCTAGTCATCCTACTGGGATGATTCAGAGCTGTCTTTCGTTCAGGTAACTGTAAAAGGCCAGTATAACAAATATAAAGCCAATTGTTTCTGGTCTGCCAGCCTCCTCAGAAACTTCTCGAAAAACTAGATCTGAGCTGTACAATTACTGTCTTTCCATGACAATTAATTTCCTTCCCCATATTCTCTTAAGTGCTCCCTTGACTTCCTTGTTTCGGAGGCTGTAAATTATAGGATACAACATAGGTGTGAGATTGGTATAGATCAAAGAGACCACCTTGCTGTGTTCTAGAGAGTAGCTGGCCTTTGGACGGATGTAGATGAAGATGGCACAACCATAGTGGAGGATGGCCACAACCAGGTGAGCAACACATGTAGAGAAGGCCTTTTTCCGGCCTTCGGAGCACTTGATCTTGAAGATAGAATTGGCAATAAAAATGTAGGAAACCAGGATAAGCAGGAATGGAATGAGCAAGTTTGTCAGGCAGACAACAAATACAGCCACTTCATTGGTATTTGTGCGGCTACACACCAGAAAAAGCACTGGTGGGATATCACAGAAGAAGTGATTGATGTTATGTGAGCCACAAAATGGAAGACTGAAAATCAGCATAGTGAGTCCAAGTGAGATTGTGAATGCACTGGCATAAGCTGTTGCCAAAAACTGCACACAGACATTCCTGCTCATGATGACGGTATAGCGCAATGGGTTGCATATGGCTACATACCTGTCATAGGCCATCACAACCAACAGAAAGCACTCCACACCCCCAAAAGCAATGAAGAAATACATCTGTGCAGCACATGCTGTCAAGGAGATTCTTCTATTCTTGACCAAGAAGTTGACCAGCATTTGGGGCACAATGACTAGAGTGTAGCAGATTTCAATAAAAGAGAGGTTGCGCAGGAAGAAATACATGGGTGTGTAAAGGGCGGGATCAACTAAAGATATGATCAAAATAGTCATGTGTCCTGACAGTGTGATGAGGAACATGAGAAAAAATAAAGTAAAAGACACAATCTGCAAAGTTCCATTGGTGTTGAATCCTAGGAAAATAAATCCAGTCTCCATGCTTTTGTTCTGGCCTTGTTCTATCTCCATTCTGCATTCTGCAATTAGTTACTATTGTCAATGCATTCATCAATCTGTATAAGAAGCATAATGTACATAAAATTGCAACAAGCTGGATATTAGTAAAAAGCAGAAGGAATTATACCGATTATTCAAGAAAGATTTTGGGGGGCAGGGTAAAACAGTTATGTTTCTTGGTGTTTTCAAATTGTTGCTGTAGTATCTTAGTGGGGAACATTTTTTAAAACAGATTTACATATGCCATGATTTCAGAGGTATTTAAGATGCACGGATTTTCTCAATCCTAGTTTAAACTCATAGCCTAACATAGATAATGTGACTCTCTGCCATAGGGTGTATTGTTTACTTTCCCCCTTTCTTCTCTCACTTTAAGACTTTGGGGGGGTTGCTTACTCAGTCCATTAGCACCAGGCCTTTTAATGACTGACAGAAGCAAACAGATATACCTCTTTCATACAGAGTTCATGGGAGGCTAATGGAGAATTATGCAAGAATTCTAAAGGATGTGTCAATCTGCTGAAGTGATTGATGTATGTTTCCATGCATCCCAGAAAAAAAGCTTTAGGGGAATTAATCTTCATTTCTCAAACACCCTTTTCCCCATAATTCCAAACACCTCCCAAGGTTGGGAGGTTCAGCTTTCAAAAAGATCCTTAGCACTGTACATTTTGTGCAACCATCTGCTTCTACTAGGGCAAAGCTTCTTGGGATTTCAGCTCTTTTCTCCCAGCCCAGTTCTAGATATGTGTTAATTGCAGCAATCACAATGGAAGTGCTTCAGCTAGAAAAACAAGTGGAGGAGTTGGAGTGAAAAAGGAGCAGGCTAAGCCCAAATGCCTTAAGAGCCTCCTCTCCAAATTGCATCTCCCTCACAGAAAGAACAATTAGGGTTTTACAGACATAGTTCCATGTAATAGCTACTCTAGAACAGGTTAGCAAATTGATTGCAACCTGAAAGTCCTGGATAGATATCATTATGCAGCTGCCAATGCTCCTAGTGGTGGGTGGGTGGGTAGGTAGATAGGTAGATAGGTAGATAGGTAGATAGGTAGATAGGTAGATAGGTAGATAGGTAGATAGGTATAGATACACTCTGTGTGTGTGTGTGTGTGTAAATACACACATATCTGTATACTGCCTTCAGATTCTTAGCAGGGCTGCCAGCTCCTCCTATGTGTGTTTTCAGTGTCATCTCCAGCTGTCTAAAACTCCATGCTGCTTGCTTTGTTCCCTCTTTTCACAAGCCACTCTGCATATCAACACTCCCCAAACCCATAAAAATATCATCCTTATTAGAACTCAGTTAAATGTTGACAGACTACACTTTGGAAGGGAGATGTAGAAAAACATCATTGCTATGATTAAAAGCAATGGGAATCAGAAGTGCTTGGAGATCCATTTACACCCAAAGTCAGCCGTGTCCACACACACACATACTGTACATACAAAGAGAGAAATAAAATTGCTGGATCTAAAATGGTATCTAGTGCCTCCAGTCCACCAGGCCTCCAGGTTTTGTCACTTGTAACAGAAAGAGACTTAATTTACAGGAAACATATGAGGTAGGTGGAAAACCCAGCACTTAGCTACTTACCCCTTACCAGAAGGAAATTCAAGAGAAAAGAGGAGACTTATGAGGAAAATGATCTTGTGCATGAACCTCATAAACAAAGAGTGGGCAGAGCAAGGGATAAAGAGAGGATACAGAGGGAATTCCCAATGTTCTACCTCACTGCCCCTTGTGATCAGTCCATTATGACCTACTGTCTCTCAGTCACATCTTCAATGGTTATTGCCTTCTCATGATTGTGGTTTGGGTAGGTATAATAGCAAAGCTTCACTATCATGTTCATTTGCACTACAAACACCATTCCTCTGTTTTAACGTCCACCCACTAATTGGAAATTAGGTACAGTGAGAGAAACTTCAACTTATCTGAATCCTATTCTGTATAACAAAAACAAAAGAAGTCCACTATCTCAGCTCTTCCAGGAGAAAAGAAATATTCTCCTCTAGTGTGGAAATAATATAAAAGGTGAAACCCTGTCATTTCTTACCTGCCAGAAACTGGATTAGTTTTACTCCTTCTTTTCTCCAAGAAGATTCATCATTTCACTGATCAAACTTCAGCAGCTATAAAGTTCATTTCTCATGGCCAAACTATTTACAGTAGAAGATGTAAGTCTATTTACAGTAGACGTTGTAACCCTAAGAGGAAGACTTGACCTCATCCTAAACTCAGAGCATTCATAAAAAGAAGATGCTGATGTTTCCTGCAAAGCTAGAAATATATGTCAGCTATTTAAAGGATTGTTGGTCCAGATGGAGATGATCTCCAAGTGCTAATTTTCCAGAAGTCCCAGAGGGCTTCATCTTGTAGCTGGGTAAGAATGAGTAAGGGTGAGATTTTTTTTTTCCAAAGAAGTATTACTCTCTAAAGCAGGTCTTCTCAACTAGGGTTCCGTGGCACCCTAGGGTTCCGTGAGACGTCACTATGGGTTCCCTGGGAGATCATGATTTATTTTAAAACTTATTTCAAATTCGGGCAAATTCACATTAAAGAGGTAAGTTTCATTCTTTATTTTTAGTCTAAGAACACTGTTAATGCATATAGACAGGCCTACCCATGAAACGAATATAATAATTTTGTAACTTCTGGCCTATATTTGAGCCTGAATGTGCTCAAATTCAGGTTCCCCAACGCCTGAAAAATATGTGAAGGGTTCCTCCAGGGTTAAAAAGGCTGCTCTAAAGAGTTGGAAGAAGTGTGTTGCATAATACCTTCAAATCCCACAAAGCCAGAATGTTCATTAATTGATCCTGGACTAGTTTCTCCCTATTAGCCTAATTGATAGAACTGTGGAGATATGTATTTTTTAAAAAATACATTTTGCTCCTCAAAGAATGGGAGGTCTGCCATCATCTATGCTGAACGTAGGCCATTGTGAAAGGAAAACACTGAAACTGGGGAAAGATGAGAAGATCGAATCCTTTTAGGAAATACTGAAAGAGGTGGGTACGTATAACTTGAAAAAAACATCATTAAAAGACCAAATGATGTGATATTTGAAGCTCTTCTATAATTGATAATGGAGCAAATGCATTCTTTGTTTTTTTTCAGAGAATTACATTACAAGATACTTGTTAGTAAAAAAAATAAAATAAGACTTCCTAATGATCTGAGCTATTTGGAAATGGAATAGAATGCTATAATTGATAAGGGAGCAAATGCATTCTTGGTTTTGTTTCAGAGAATTACATTACAAGACATTTTTTAGTAAAATAAAATAAAAGACTTCTTAATGATCTGAGCTATTTGGAAATGGAATAGAATATGTTGAAAATGATGGACTCTCCTTTATTTCAGGTTTTGATGGATGGCCACCTACTGTATGAATTTGTCACAATGCCAGCATGGCCAAAGTCACTCTTGAGGCTTCTTCCAAATTCATAATTCTGTGAAACAGGATAATTTTTGCCCTTATTGGTCAGGACTCTTTATTAGAGGACGTGGCTTCCAAACAAGCTTGATTTTCAGTGTGTGTTTGAACAAAAATATATTGTTACCCAGCTTCTGAAGCTAGTATGTACATTATTCTAGAATCCTCCTCCTCCTTTGTTTTATCACAAATGTGAAGCAGTTACATCATCACACCCTGTTCCAAAGTTACTTTCCACAATGGTTTGAATCAATCCTGTGCCAGGAAAATCCATGATTACCACACCCCAACATACAGCTGATCCAGCCTGAGACTTGAGATGTTCATAACAACGTGGGTTGATATCTCTGGCCAATTTCTCAGGATTGGTGAAGAGCCCATTACCAGAGCAAAAGGTAAGGTGCAAGACAGCTGGGTCACCAGTGGTTGCCAACCCAAGATGCTCCTTCACTTCCTCCCATTTGCACTCAGGGGAGAAAACATGCCATACATCACTAACACTCAGTTCTTCATATGGAACCCCTAGCACCTCTCTCTCAAGTTCCTCCAAAATAACAATCTTCCCCCGGACCTGGCCTAAAGCGGGAATGGTCTCCTTTGTCCAAACTCTATTCTGGCCTTCTTCAACTAAATAACGTTGGAAGCGAGAAGCATAATCTACTTTGGGGATAAGTGGGAATTCTTCTTTAACCCGCATAAGTACCGTTTCCCCTGGATGGTGGTTGAGGAAGCTCAAGGTGCCTTCCAGGACATCAGAAAAGTCAGCCTCCTGGAAAGTGTTGACGTGGTAGATAAGGAAACTGCCATTTTCCAGCTTACAACGGATATCCAGGAAACGCACCCCAGCCACTAGCTGAGCCTCAAGTGGCCAGGTCTGGCAACAGATCTGTGGGCCTCCAAGCAGGCTCATGGAGTCGTGGGTGCCAGGGATGGAGATTCTGGAAAGAGACAGGTGGTCAGGCAAGCCAGACATCCAGTCAGGGAGGGAAGAGGCAGGCCAGAAGGTATTGTCAAATGCCTCCATTTGCTCCCTATTTCCACACTCCATCTGCAAAGTCCACCTGCAAAGGAAAGAAATATCATGATCTTCCGCAGAGCAGAAGGCATCCTGCTGCAACGTCAGCTAAGTCAGGTTAAGAAAGATTTCCAGGTGAATGTACTTCTGCCCTGGCAACTGGTCAGCATCTCCCCCCACACCTGAGGGCAGCAGGCTGCTTGTTCAGAGAAGAATTCCACCTTCTCTCAATATCTGCTGCCTAAGGCATAGTCCTCATTCTGCCTGATGGTGGAGTTAACCCTGCTCTGATGGCTTTATTTGCTAAGCAGAATTGCCAGGCTTCTAACTGGACAACGGTAATAATACATTGTTAAATCCCTTCAGACAGTGTAAGAAGAGGCATCACATCACTTTTACCATCCTTCTTCTACTTTGGTTATTAATAAGCTTGTCAAAGATGAGAAAAGAGGTTGGGAATATATATACAGTGTGTGCTTGCGCACACACACACACACATTTATTTATTTATTTATTTATTTATTTATTTATTAAATTTATATCACCGCCCATCTCCCTCCACTGGAGGGACTCTGGGCAGTTTACAACAGAACAATAAAAACAACAACACAAAATTTGCATAAAATATAAAATACAGAATTATAAACAAGATTAAAAACAAGATTAAAATCCAAGAGGCAGAGATGGTAAAATGATCTTACTTAATCTAATGTAAAAGAGGAGCTCTCTAGGGTATTAGCCTTCCCCAAGAATGACTATTCTTTCCTTGGTCCCAAGCAAGGCGGCAGGGCCAGGTTTTCAGGTTCTTCCAGAAGGTCAGGAGTGAAGGAGCTAATCTCACCTCTGGGGGCAAATTGTTCCACAGGGCGGGAGCTACTGCAGAGAAGGCCCGCCTCCTGGACCCCGCCAGATGGAATTCTCTTACAGATGGGGTCCACAGCATGCCCTCTCTGCATGATCGGGTGGGACGGGTAGATATATTGGGGACGAGGCGGTCCTTCAGGTAACCTGGCCCCATGCCATGTAATCACCAACACCTTGAATTGGACCCGGAAGCAAACTGGTACCCAATGCAGCTCACGCAACAAGGGTGTTATATGTGCTGATCTAGGGGCACTAGCAATGGCCCGTGCAGCTGAATTCTGGACCAGCTGAAGCTTCCGGATACTCTTCAAGGGTAGCCCCATGTAGAGCACGTTACAGTAGTCTATATGCGAGATAACAAGGGCATGAGTGACTGTTCGAAGGGCCTCCCAATCCAGGAACGGGCGTTACTGGCGCACAACACGAAGTTGTGCAAAAGCCCTTCTGGCCACGACTGCCACTTGCTCTTCGAGCAGGAGTCATGAGTCCAGGAGGACCCCCAGATTCCGCACCGGATCTGTCTGGGGCAGTGCAACCCCATCCAGAACCAAAGATTATAATGTCCCAGATGGGGAAGAGCCATTAATCCACAGCCACTCCGTCTTACCAGGGTTCAGTTGAAGCCTGTTGGACCCCATCCAGGCCCCTACAGCCCCCAGGCACCGAGAAAGAGCAGTCACAGCATCACTTACCTCACCCGGGACAGAGATGTATAACTGAGTATCATCAGCATATTAACGGTATCTTATCCCGTGGTGGCGGATGATCTCACCCAGTGGTTTCATGTAAATGTTAAACAGGAGTGGAGAGAGAACCGAACCCTGCGGCACCCCACAAAGGAGGGGTTGAGGGTCGGATCTCTCATTCCCTATCACCACCGATTGGGACCGGCCCTGAAGGAAGGAGGTGAACCAGCGCAAAACCACGCTGCCCACCCCCAACTCCCTGAGCCGACCCAAAAGGATACCATGGTCGATGGTATCGAAAGCCGCTGAGAGGTCAAGGAGAGCTAGGATGGGTGCACTGCCTCCATCCAGCTCCCGCCAGAGATCATCCATAAGTGCGACCAATGCTGTTTCCGTTCCATATCCAGGCCTGAAACCTGACTGAAAGGGGTCTAGATAATCCGTTTCATCCAGGACCCTCTGGAGCTGCAGCGCCAGCACTTTCTCAACCACCTTCCCCAGAAAGGGAAGGTGGGAGACTGGGCGGAAATTGTCCAGCACCGTAGGGTCCAGCGATGGTTTCTTGAGGAGGGGGTGCACCAATGCCTCCTTAAAGGCAGCTGGAAACACCCCCTCTCCCAAGGATGTGTTGACCATCGCCTGGACCCAACCACATGTCACCCCCCTAGCTGCTTTCACCAGCCAGGAGGGGCATGGATCTAGATGACAAGTGGTGGCGTTTGCTGCTCGAAGGATCCTGTCCACTTCCTCAGGTCCAACAGGATCAAACCGTTCCCAGATAACTGGGTAAATACGCTCCCCCGGTATCTCACCAGACTCTGTCTCACGTCTGGAGTCCAACTTGGAACGGATCTGAGCGATTTTGTCCTGCAGATGCGTAGCAAATTCCTCTGCACGGCCCTGAAGGTGGATCTCGAGATCCATCTTACCCAAAAGGGACCGAGTGATCTTAAAAAGGGCCATCGGGCGGCATTCTGCGGACGCAATAAGAGCGGAGAAATATTGACGTTTCGCCGCTCTTACCACTACAAGGTAGGCCTTAACAGCGGCTCTAGCTTGTGTTCGGTCGGGTTCGGACCTTGTTTTCCTCCAGCGATGCTCTAGACGTCTCCTAATCCTCTTCAAGACCCTCAACTCCTCCGTGAACCATGGGGAGTGTCGGGTCTGATGGGCCAAGAGAGGTCGCATAGGCGCGATCCTGTCCAAGGCACCGGTCACTTCCCTATTCCAGGTAGCGACTAGTGCCTCCGCTGGACCGTGCAGCAGATCCTTGGGTATAACCCCCAGCTCCATCTGAAACCCTTGAGGGTCCATCAGTCGCCGGGGGCGGACCAATCAAATGGGGCCAGCCAGGTCTGCCCCCTCCTCAATGATCAAATCGTGTATGAGGGGGCCTTTGTTATTAACTGACCTGGCATTAAGCAACAGCAGTCGAGAATCAGGGCCCCTACGGATCTGCTGACCAGGGCCTGGGTATGAGCTTGGAGGGGCGGAACGCGCCACCGGTAACAAACACCGGGGGCGCCTTCCCCAATGATGGCCCGCCCTCCAGCTCCCGCTATAACGTCCCCGACCCGTCATCACCTCGATATAACCCGCCCTGCAGCCCCCAGAGACTCCCACTCCAGGTGCCTCCACTCCTGGACCTCCGGAGCCCCTGGTTTTAAATAGGGGATCCTCCCTCCAATCATACATCCTCATATACTCTCAATCATCCAACTAGGTGATGGTGGTCCCTTCAGCGCACCAGCTTCCGCTCTCGGCGCTGTCGGGATCAACCAGACCTTACCATACACCCCACCACCTCCTCGGCTTCTCTCACTGGTCGAAGGAGGGGTGACTCATTCAATCCTCCCCACCCTGTGTCTCTCACACAGGAGGTGAGTACTCTTTTATAACAACAATTATATAAACAATTATAACAACATATACATATACATATTCCTTTCTCACCACTATGGGTGGTATGTGTCTTCCTCAACCTCGGGTCCTCTACCAGCATATATATATGCTACATGAGTAATGGAGTCCATTATTCAGACATGCAACCAACTCTCAAGTGCACTCAGACATTTCTCCTTTGCATTCTTTTCAGGTACTGGAGAGCTGCTACCACTTAGAATAAAACATACAGAGCTAGATGGAATAGTATTTTCACCTGTTCTTACAGTGTTCAGACTCGATTCTCATGAATCTGTACTGTGAATTTCTCTGGACATGACCAATTTGGTTCCGAGTTTCCTTTTCCAATCTGGAAAAAGCATCCAACTCAAGAGGCTTGAAGGATATCTGGAAGTGACCTCAGATACTTGCACCCTCCTCAAGACCACAGCGTTCAGAGGAATCAGTGCCTGGCATGGGGTATCTACTATACATGATGGACAGTGAGTTTATTGATGAGATACTATATGTTATGCCATCATCTCCTCTCCTCCAGCATCAAGATGAGTACCAGAGGCCATAGCAAATTCTCCCAATCTCTGCTATCCTCCCTGGCTTTCCACTGTCCTCTTCATCCAAAAGCATGGAGAACAGCAAGGATGACACCATGGAGAAAAGTAGCAGAGCAAGTTCCTCATCATTTACTGTAGGCATAAGATTAGTTATGAAGGTTTATATTTCATCCACTGATTGGATTTCAAGGCTGCCTTCCAGGGAGTTGTTGAATTTTTTTTATTTATTTTTTGCTTACTGTGTCTTTATCATAAAAGTGTCTTTCAGTCTGCTCAGGCCTTTTGAGACATCCAACATATTCATGACTTTGCTTGGCCCTAACATTGAGTTGGAGTTTGTTTGTCTCCAAAACATTCCTCATGATCCTACAGCATCTGACATAATATACTACTTTTTTCCTTCTTTTTCTTTTAGAATTTATCCACTGTAGTCATCATTTTTACCTGTGTCCCATGACTCCTTGACATTTGATAGCCGACGCCCTGCCATTTCCACAGCATCTCCTTCCATTCATTTAGGAAAAGCTGACTTCCCCAAAAACTTCTTCAAGTATAGATTACCGAATTAGTATACCAGTCCACGGGCTCAGTATTCCTTCAGATTCCAGATTCCAGCTCTGGAATCAACATTATGGGACTTGTTCTTCCAATACACTCAAGAGAACACTAGGCTGGAGAGGATTATGTAAAGAGGTATATATGCTACCTAATAAATATATCTAACAACAGTGTGTTTGTCTTGAAAATAAACTTTTTTTAAAAAAATTGGATGGCTAAGGTAATTATTCCTATTCTTTTTTAACAATTCCCTATTTAGAATTCAGAAGCAACCATGCCGCTTTTCATGAAACACAGTGAATTAATCTGCTATGCAAGAATCACACCTCTGTAGAATATCCATTGTTCTAGTACCCATTTGAACGTTTGTATGCATGCATGAGGTGCATAAATGGTGGATATTAGTACGATCAGTATATTGTTCCTCCTGTTAATTAATTCACACTGCTATAATTTTGGGGGGAGATGGGCGGTGATAGAAGATGGATGGATGGATGGATGGATGGATGGATGGATGGATAAATAAATAAATACCACATGTATATAACACAATATGGAGGGGAGGAAAGATGAAGCCTCAAGTTTTGGTTACAAAAGATCTAAATAAAATATTTTTAAACACTTAAATATCAGTGCTGAGAACACTAAAAGAGTAATATTTAGCAGGATTTCCTGGTTTTGAATTCTGGCAAAATGGTTTCTAACTTGCTTAGAACCACCAAAATGTTATGCAGTCTCAGCAGTTGGCAGCAGTTTCACTGATCTTGCCTGGGCTCAAAAGCTAAGCTGCGTCAGGCTGGCGAACGCTGGGATAGAAGACCACCAGGAAATTACAGGACTATACGCCAGACTGGGAAGTTGAAAAAAAGCAAAGGAAAAACTTTCCTGTAGTATTGCCAAATACATTGCATACTTGTATGCATTCATCCACCAGGAGCGGAAGTTGACTTGAGGTCATCTTACATATACAGGCATCATCCACTCATACCCCAACAACTTATGCATATGTGACATCTATACAAGCACCACCTAGCTATGCAAAGTTCAAATTCAGTGTGATGTCCTTCCATGATGCAGCCTCTATTTGATGAGAGCTGATTGCCCTATTTCAGGTCAGCTCTGCCGTATCTTGTAGCTTCAACAGATCTGCAGACATGCTGCAATCTATGTTCAGCCAAGAAGTTCTCAGTGTTTTGTATTTAATCCCAACTTCTATCTGAAGCCCATTGACCTACCTGGAAATCACGTTCCTTTCTTATCTGTCTCTCTTCAACTTCCAAAATCCAGAGCTGGATTTCCTTGCTAGGCTGTCACAAAATAATTAAGTGGGTGTCAACTTGCACATTTGGGCAGGAATAACTGGTTTGTTTGACAGCTTATGCCAAAACCTCTCAGAGCTTTTTAATCAGCTTGGAATATCAGGTCAACTCCCTTCTATTTAATTGCCCAAGCTTCATAAATTCGAAATGGGCTGCATTGTCAAGAGCTGGGAGATACTTCAGTTAGAATGCAATTCATTATTTCAGAAAGATGGCATATATGCCATTTCAGTTGCTTTTGAGATTCTGTCATCCAGATCCTGAGCACCAAAAGCTTGTCAAGGACAGAGGGAGAGAGAAAAAAAACTTTAAATGGCCTTGTCTTTAAAATCATTGAGCAGCTATCCAAGAAGATGGGCTTACAGTCTTATTTCAATCAAACACCAATATTGAACAATCATTTGGATTCAGGACTAGGCAGCATCTGTTTCCAGGCCTTTATAATACATCCTTAAATGGACTTTGGGTACTCATGAGTTGTCTTTACTTTTTTCAGATTAATTTGATGTTCACAATGCTATAATCCCAGGCATGTCTACTGTATATTTTATGAGTCTAGAATTTACAGAGAACTTTAGCCAATCAGTACTTTTTTTAATTTAGTTATTTATTTTCAAAAGAAATGAGAGAGAAAAAGATTCATAGTAATTACAAAATATAGACATCACATGGAAAAGTTTGCAAAGTAGCATAAAATTTTGATTTTGTATCTAATTTTGATACAAACATCTCACTCACTTTTATCTTCATATGCCAATCTGGATTATAATAAATGTAAATATAGTTTCACAACAGTCTTGTTTCTGCATTTCCTTCTGTATTATGCTGCTTATTTGGAGCTACTGAAACCATGAAGGCCCTTCTGACCATTCTAAGGAGAGAGTTTAGAATGATTTTGTTAATAATGAAGTCTTTTGAATTGTAAGTTTTTTATATTATTCTCCTTTTTTCAAGTAATTTTATTAAAGATTATAATTACAATAGTAAAAACTAATACAAACTAAAAGAAAGATAGAAAGATAGAAAGAAAAAGGTGCAGAGGGAAAAATAGGAAAGACAAAGAATAGAAAGAAAAAAAGAAAGAATAGTAAGAATATAGTGAAGAAAAATAAAAGAAATATATAAAGAAGCGATCTTCACCACAAGTATAAACAATTTTAGTAACTTTTCACCTCCTTTTAAATGACAACAAATGATCTCTTCTTCCCATATCCCATCTCTTATCTATAGACAAATCCATAAAGCATCGTCATTTCAGTCCTGGTGTTAGCAAAAGTCTATTAAGGGTTACCAGAAATAACAACATATCTATTTAACCTTGTTTAAATAAACCAACTTTATATTCCTTCCTTTTACTTCTAACAATCTTAATATTTAGTCCATTCAAATAATGTCATAGAACTTGATTTCTTTTCATTTCTTATTTGTCCCTTCTCACGAGATTCTTCAAAGCTTTAACAAGTCTCTTTTGTAAGTCCAATATAGAAAAATTATCCAGGCCCCTCTCTTGGTTTATTGTTTGTATGTCCCTTTAAATTATTAAAACATCAGCCAGTTTCTTTTGTATGCCCAGTATAGCATCTTTTTCCATGTCATTCTTGTAGCTTGTCATTTGTAACTCCACTTTCAACTCAATCTGTCTTGTCAGGTAAAACTTGTTCCTCTTCTATAACATCTTTTAGACACAGTCTATCCATAGAGGCAGATATCACTGTTGACATTGTTAATATCAATTTCTGACTCCATTTTTCAAAAATATCCTTCAATATTTCCAGTGTTAGAATTTTTTTTTTCAAACTTAATAAAATTCTTTTTAAAAAAACTCTTTTGTAGAACTTTATTTTGTTATCATTTGGAGCATAGATTGAGGCATTTTTTCCACAGATTCAATCTGAAAGTGTAATATTATGAATCTTCCTTCGTCATCTAAGACTTGTTTCTCTAGAGTCCATGGTAAATTTTTCAGATATATCGATATAATATATCCCCTGGAAAAAATATATACTTATTTTCTCCTTTTCATAAATCATACTTAAGAATAGATATGTACTAGAGGGTGATCAATTCATTATTACCTAATTCATGGAAGTGGAAGTTGCTCCACTTCCTTCGGCAGACCACAATCCAGTAATTGTAAATTTAGAGAGAAGAACTATTGTAAGAAGGTGGAGACTAATTTATTATTAGTATATAAATGACTTCAGTTATGTTTCTTAGGAAACCCACCAACCTTATCCACAACTATATAGACCACCAATCCATTTTAAAGCAGAGCAATGCAAACTATATCCTCAACCCCAAAGCGGTTTATTCTGCTAAAAAGAAAAATTTCCCCCCAAAAAAGTCACACCAAGCCCCCCACTTTGCTCCATTACTCCACCCACCAAGCACTGGCCCCTCCCACAAAGGTTCAGGCCGGCTGACCTCGTTCAGCAAAGCAGCGCCCACGTGCCCCATTCAGTATCAGATTAAACTGTAATGCACAGAAACAGCATACAGTATCTAACATGATACAAGAAAAATTGGCAAGCCAATTATTAAAAAATAGACACGAGCCATCACTTAATTAATTTAAAGACAATCTCTGAATATAATTTAACTTATTAAATTTGTTATAGCCGCCCTCTCTCTGAGGCTCTGGGCGGCTTATAAAACCCTGACAATCTCGACCACCAAAGAAACATTACGGAGAGAAAAACTCATCGGTTATTCCCAGAAAATCCAAAAACTCAATTATTTGGAGCGGGGGAGGAATAACGTCCTTTAGGTAAACACACTAAGAAAGAGCCACCAGCGCCGTCGGCTCCTTCCTCGAAAAAGGCGATCTCCGCTCCTCGCGAGCCACAGGTGACTCCCGCTCAGCAAGCGGAGGAACGATTCTGCGCATGCGTCCCTGCTCGGGCGGCGACACGCGGGGCTGTGGCTACGCTGGTGCTTCTCTCCGAGGCTTCGTTGCAGGTAAGCGATCGGCGCTTCCTCCGCTGGGACAGCAGCCAGGGAAGACCCCCCCAGTGGATGGCCCGTCCAGACCCCCTGAAATGCAACGAGAGCCTGGAACATAACGAGGCGGAGTGTAAAGGGGTTGTAGCAGTTTTTATCTCTAATTAGGCTAGGTAGGAGGTTCTCCAGGGCAGTCCCGGGGGGAGAGAGTTGCTGGGGGGGGTTGCAAGAAAATAAAATGGGAAGGACAGCGAAGAGAAGGCGGGAAGAGTTGTTTGCCTGCTGCGAAAGCGATGTTCCCTGTGGGCGGTTTCTCGGGGAAAGAAATCGAGTTCTCAAGGAAAGACAGCGAGGCCTGTCTTCGGTGACTTTTATTGCGAGTGAAAGTGTTTCTTAAAGGAAAAGTAGCTCCTTGTTTTCATTTACAAGTGTCCTGCCCCGTTGTAAATGACAGCCGGGAGCGGATTTCTAGAGACGTTGCTGAACTGCACTTCCCAGCAGCTGCAAGTAGCGTAGCCGATGGTGAAGGATTCTGGGAGATGCAGTTCAACAAGATCTGGAAGCGCGTTTCGGTCTCTCTAAACAAAATGCACAGTACAGTTTTTTGGGGGGGAAATCGCCCGTTCTTCACTTATGGGGATAAACCTTAGTGATGACTTTCTTCAAAATAAAGAATCTTGTAGCTATATTCTGGTGTAGGCTGTTCTTACAATCTTTTTTTAATATAAATTTTATTAAAAGATTTACAAAGAACTTAAAAGCTAGCACAAACCAATAAAGAGGAAGGAAGGAAGGAAGGAAGGAAGGAAGGAAGGAAGGAAGGAAGGAAGGAAGGAAGGAAGGAAGGAAGGAAGGAAGGAAGGAGGGAGGGAGGGAGGGAGGGAGGGAGGGAGGGAGGGAGGGAGGGAGAAGAAGCAGCTTCCAATTTTCTTTGCAGCAAATATAATTACAAATTTATATCTTACTCTATGTTTACAAACAAAGGCTCACTTTTTTCTATTATCCAGGTTTTTTTTCTAATCATCAAAACCACAAATCATAAGTGCATTTTTTTTCCATTTCATGCAAAAAGTCTATAAGGGGTTTCCAGTCAGCCATCAATGTAGATATTGGTTTTTTTAATTTAGCCATCTCTGCAAGTTCCATCATCTTCACCAACCATTACTCCATTGTGGGTAGTGTTGAACCTTTCCACCTTTGAGCATATAATAGTCTCGCTGCAGTTGTCATATATACAAACAAAGTTCTATTATTTTTTTCTAGTTGCTTGTCCATTAGTCCCAAAAGAAAAGTCTCTGGTTTCAGTTGTACTTTAACCTTTTAGACTGTTCTTACAATCTTAAAGAACAGTCTACACCAGTATATAGCTATAAGATTTCCTAGATCACCAATAGCACAATTTCATCCTTAATTTCAGGTCATAGACCTTGCACATAGCATAGCATATAGCATATGCACACAGCATATAGCATATGCCAGAGCTTTCCAAACTTTTCATGTTGGGGACACACTTTTTAGACATGCATCATTTCGCGACACACTCTTACAGCAGGGCACAAGGCAGGCACTAGGACCTGCGCGGAATCCTGGCAGGGCAGGTTTGGAGGCAGCAAGGCACAAGGCAGGCACTAGGACCTGTGCGGAATCACAGCAGGTTTGGAGGCAGCAAGGCACAAGGCAGGCACTAGGACCTGCGCGGAATCACAGCAGGTTTGGAGGCAGCCAGGCACAAGGCAGGCACTAGGACCTGCACGGAATCACAGCAGGTTTGGAGGCAGCAAGGCACAAGGCAGGCACTAGGACCTGCGTGGAATCACAGCAGGTTTGGAGGCAGCCAGGCACAAGGCAGGCACTAGGACCTGTGTAGAATCCTAGCAGGGCAGGTTTGGAGGCAGCCAGGCACAAGGCAGGCACTAGGACCTGCGCGGAATCCTGGCAGGGCAGGTTTGGAGGCAGCCAGGCACAAGGCAGGCAATAGGACCTGCGTGGAATCCTGGCAGGTCTCCGAGGCAGCAGCAGCAGCAGCCGCGATACACCCAGACACTGCAGCTGACACACTAACGTGTCGCGACACATAGTTTGGAAAGCTCTGGCATATGCACATAGCATGCACACATAGCATGCAAGATCATATGATAGTCTGGCAGTAATTGGAAAAGTTGGTTTTGGTTTTGGTGTATGGTTTTGTTTTATTTTGGAGAAATTAAACACTAGTTTGCTCCAATAATTGCTAGCTATGTTTCCATTTTCACTATCAACTTTCAAATAATTTCTTGTGAAGTTGAAGCTGCAATCCTGTACAGCTTTATTTGGGAGAGGAACCCTCTTGGGACTTACTTCTGCATTATGTAGAGCAGGGGTCCCCAACCTTTTTGGCGCCAGGGACCGTTTTCAAGAGATGATTTTTCTGCGAACTGGGGGGCGGGATTTCCGTGGACCGGGGGTGGGGTTTGCGGGCAGGAGCCAATTGCATGCACCGGGGGGTGGGAGCCAATCACAAGCACCGGGGGTGGGGTTTGCGGGCAGGAGCCCCGCGGCCCAGTTCCTAACAGGCCACGGCCCACAGGTTGGGGACCGCTGATGTAGAGGACTGAACTGCAAATGCCGGGTTTTTTTACCACTGCTGCTTCTTGCCAACAGTATGGCTGTTCCCAGTTCAGAAGAACAGAAGAATCTCCAGGAGCATTCCCAGGAAAAAAATAAAAGCTGTTTCATCTTGGGAGCCTCTGGAGAAACTGGGAAAGAATTGCTACTTGAAATCTTGAAACAGCAAAAATTCTCTCAAGTAACCCTCATTGGCCGCCGAAAGCTGAATTTGGAAGGGCCGCTTTACAGTAATGTGGTATGAAACAAAAACATTTTTTAAAATCTTACGTTTTTCATGTTTTTGTCCTCCTTCCTATTCCCTTTTATCCTCACATCAAGTCTGCAGCATAGATTAAGTTGAAAGACTGACTGTCCAAGTTCATCTAATGAACTTCATAGCTGGAAGAGATTTAAACCTGGATCTCCCTGGACCTAACTTGCATTCCTAATGCTACATCACACAGATTTTTGTTATGTACTATTTTGTTATGTACTATTATAGTCATCCCCAACCTAGTGCCCAGAAAAAGTACTGTAAATCCATGCTACTGGAAATTCATAGTCTTAGGTACTCTCATTTCTTGAAAGTAATAAGTGGAGGAACTATATTTATAGTAATAAATTATGTATTACATATTGTTTATTTCAGTATTTTTATACTTCTCCATTCTATATCAAATAGGACACTTTACAAGTTTATCAAAAACATAAGTAACTGAAAATATTATTAAATAGTCTATCCAATTTTAAAATACCAGCAAAAAATATAAACCAGTTAAAACAGGCAAACAATTTTAAATGCCTCCAAATAAACATTTGAATGATTTGTTTACTAAGTTGTTTGACAACTGTCTCCAAACTGTTAAAAATTTAGACATCTAATTATGTGGGATATAATATAGTACTTAAATAATGTAAGGAATATAGTGCCATAAAGAAAACTACCACGTAAAGAACTGGAGGAACCAAATTGTCTTATGTACCAGCCTTCTTCAGTCCTTTATGTGCTAGACTACAGTATCCATCGTACTACTCTCCCTCAGCCTAACTCACCTCACAGGGTGGTGGTTGTTGTGGGGAAAATAGGAGGAGGAAGGAGTATTAGGTATGTTCGCCGCCTTGAGTTATTTATAAAAATAATAAAGGTGGGATAGAAAATAAAATAAATAAATAAATAAATAAATAAGTAGCTTGTATTTTGAGAGACTGGAGCATCTTATGTGGTGTAGCTCTTAAGGTAGCTTAATGGCACTTTAATTTCAGATGCTTCTATGCTACTTCATCCAATTAAATCTAAGTGGCTTACATAACTGTTTAGACACAGATGCAGATACATGACAATATAACAAAACATAATAAAGTTCAATCAAAAAACAACATAATATATAATCAGTACCACAATATAACACAGTAATTTACTATCAGTGCCCATCACTTACCTCGGGTACATTAATCTGTTCAATTCTTCTGTTCCTAAATGCTCTCCAAAATAACCAGGACTTAAAACTAGCTTCTTAAACATCAAAAGTGATGGTGCTTTTCTTACTTCAAGGTAGCTTATTCCACAAGAGGGGATCCCTAGCAGAAAATGTTTGCTTCTATGCTCCCTCTCATCACATCACACCTGGGTAGGAACTTCAGCATTCCTTCTCTGCCTGCCCACCTTGATGGGCAGATTCAACACATGCCCTTAAAATTAAATTTTATTTATTTTATTTTATTTTATTTTATTTTATTTTATTATTTTATTTTATTTTATTTTATTTTATTTTATTTTATTTTATTTTATTTTATTTTATTATTTCATTTTATTTTATTTTATTTTATTATTTTTATTTTATTTTATTTTCTATCCCACCTTTATTATTTTTATAAATAACTCAAGGTGGCGAACATACCTAATACTCCTTCCTCCTCCTATTTTCCCCACAACAACCACCCTGTGAGGTGAGCTGGGCTGAGAGAGAGTGACTGGCCCAAGGTCACCCAGCTGGCTTTCATGCCTAAGGCGGGACTAGAACTCAGTCTCCTGGTTTCTAGCCCAGCACCTTAACCACTAGACCAAACTGGCTCTATGATATGATTGATAGGATAGGATAGGATAGGATAGGATAGGATAGGATAGGATAGGATAGGATAGGATAGGATAGGATAGGATAGGATAGGAGGTATGATGGGTATGAGGTATGATAGGTATGGGGTATGGTATGGTATGGTGTATGGCATGGCATGGCATGGCATGGCATGGCATGGCATGGCATGGCATGGTACGGTACGGTACGGTACGGTATGGTATGGTATGGTATGGTATGGTATGGTATGGCTCTATGTTGTATCTAGTTGTAGATATTTTCCAATTAAAATAGTAAAGAATTGCTCAGGACTGATAGACAACTGAACATTTCCATGTTTGCAAGATTCAGGCACAAAAAGCACAAGCTCAGATTCACTTGAGAACTTTTTCCACCTTAATGAGTCACCCCTTAAAGAGTCCAAGGAGGAAACAGGTCCTTCCTTCCTCCTTATCTCAGGGTTCTCTCAGAAGAGATGACAGGGCCAACAGAGAAAGTGTAAGATGGGATGTGATATGGTTGTTTTTAATATGTGTGTTTTATTGGCTGTTTGATAATTTCACCTTGGCTCCTCAGCATGAGTTGAGGCTTCAGTGTTAGTCAGGAGGTGTTCTGTCTTCATTTGTTTTGGGCGGCAGGGAGACACATGCATTCCATTTTCTCCATTGAGTTCTCCAGTTATTTCTTTCCTGTTTGGTGTTTTGGGTGTCTGTCCTACCTGTTTCCAGGTCCAAGAACTTGTTGACTTTGAGAAGCTAGATGAATTTGCTGCTGCCTTCCAAGGACATGATGTAGGATTTTGCTGCCTGGGGACAAGCAGAGCCAAAGCTGGAGCGGTGAGGAGGGGGAACAGGGCAATACCTGGGTCTGGGAGGAACAGAGAAAGTTGGAGGATTGGGAGGAAGTTAAGAGGTACATATAAAATACACCCTAGAGCGGAATTTGCTGGGAGGTGGGGTTAAAGGGACTGTTTCAGCCTTTCCCAGCTTGACATCCTCCAGCTATATTGGACTAGAGCTCTAGTGGCTCTGGGGACTGATGGTAGTTGTACTTCAATACACCTGGAGGAACCAAACTGGGAAAGGTGAGTTCCTTGGGATTTGAGAGACAGGAGGTTGAAATGGGTGCCTGGCATTTTGAGGGAATCAGTTGGCCTGATGAGGAACAGGTGTGAAGAGTTTAGCAGTTTCTTCCACAGTGCTAAAAGTGCCTATCAGCTTAGCTTATCTTTTGTTCCCTGTAACTCCGTGGGGTGTTTTGTAGACTATCTTTTCCAAATGTCATAGTTGACAGAGGATTTTGCCCAAGAGGCCCAAGTCTTGCACTGTACTGGCTGTTGTTTACTAGTTTAATTTTTTGGATTTATCTTGCACCTGTGGTAGACACAACTTCTTCTGGGCCAAGGGTTGCACTTGATTTTTGAATGGCATGAGAAGGGCCATGCTTCCCAAAGTACAAGGAGGAGCCAACACAACAAAAAATAAATTTGATCTCAGTTAATTTGCATTTACATATAATTAAACATAATTATATATTACAGTGTTACTCTCTGATCAGCATATATTTAATTTTTTTCCTTCGGCCACATAAAATTAATAGCAATTTTGGAGGTGCCTGGTTGTCATGTACAAAGTTTTGGAGGTGAAACAGCCCTGAGGTCTCAGGTTGGATTACTCTTGATATGTCAAATAGGCTCTAACTCATTCCAGGCCATCGGAAAGGGGAGGCTTTTTCAAATAAGTAAATGCTACTTTCTCTCTCTATAAACACAGGATGGATTTGTGCGTGTTGACCGGGACTATGTTGAGCATGCAGCAAAGCTAGCCAAAGCTGGTGGCTGCCACCACTTTATCCTACAGTCAAGCAAAGGTGCAGATAGCTCCAGCGGTTTCCTCTATCTACGGACCAAGGTGTGTCTGATGGGCTGCAAGATGAGATAAGCAATAGGTGGGAGAATCGCCTGGTTTCAGAGTTCTCCTTGGTTGGGTCCCTAGAAACCCAGATTCTAAGTTTTATCTTGATATACAGAATGCCAGATCCTCCACTCTTCCATTTAGGATGAGAGAGAGAGACTGACTTAATGTATCCTCCAAGGAGGTCATGATTATATACTTGGTTCTTTCCCCTACTCTTAATTTAAGCCTGAGGAAAACTCCCTGTGAGATAGTTAGGCAGAGTTAGGAGTTGAATTTGGGTTTCCCCAAGCATTAGGCTGCCACTCTAATTCCATGATGCCCTCCAGATACATTCAGCTACAAGCCACAACAGCCCCAGTCAATATCAGCTGAGGAAGCATTTCCCTTCTAGAGCAGTGGCTCCCGAAGATACTTAGTTATTTCTGTTATTCCATGTTGCTCAAATGATGTGCGCAATGGCCACAGGCAAAGGAAAATGGTACACTGTGACCTGCAGCATATTATAGATGGCAATGCATTTTCATGAGAAAGAAGATTCTTGGCTGAGGATCTATGGTTTGTCAAATTCTAACCATTATGGAGCAAGCAGGTTAGCTTTTTGTCTGCAGCTTATAATTCTAAGAGTGGAACCAAATAGTGCTTGAGAAGGGATATCTCCTCTGCCATCTGAGATTGATCTTCAGCAATCCTTCCTTCTGCCTTATTTTGATATGTATACTTTCCAGCTTCTGTGTGTTTGTATGTACAGGAGAGAGATCTCATCCAATGGTGGTTGTTTTTTCCTTCCCTCTCTAGGGTGAAGTAGAAAACAGGATCCGGGTGCTTGGATTTGACCGATTCTCCATATTTAGACCAGCGTAAGTATATTTGTGAATCATAAATCTAATGGAAGGATAAACGTTCAGCTGATGGGCTGGTTGCCCACTTCATCACATAGGAAGCTGTATTAGTTGCGAGTGCTGACGATTAGTAATGGTTTGAAGTTTCTCTTTCTTACAACATAACAAAATTAATTAATTCAACTATTGGCTTGCTTGTTGCTTAAAACATTTAATAACATCACCTCTTGTGGGCTGTTAAAGCCAAGGGTACACCAAATAAACAGTGTAGATGTGGGAAAGTTTCATATCAATGTATCCCATTTCTAAACGTTGCTTTGATCTCCAAATATGGGTATACTTGCGGAGGCGTGGTAGCTCAGCGGGTAAGACGCCAGGCTTGTCGATCGGAAGATTGCAAGTTCGGAGGTTCAAATCCCTAGCCCTGCGTGCGGAGTGAGCTCCTGCACTAGCTCCAGCTCTTGCCAACCTAGCAATTCGAAAGCATGTAAATGCAAGTAGATTAATAGGTACCACTTTGGTGGGTAGGTAACAGCGTTCTGCGCGTCATGCGGCCACATGACCGTGGAAGCGTCTTCGGACAACGCTGGCTCTTCGGCTAACAAATGGAGATGAGCACCGGCCCCTAGTCGGACACGACTGCACAAATGTGTGGGGGGTACCTTTACCTTTACCTTACGGGTATACTTCCATATACACACGATTAGGAAAATTGGTCAAAACTAATACCAGTGACAGTTCTGAGTAGATTTGAGAATCTAATCCACAGGCATTATTATTCATGCAGAATCAGATGCAAGAACTTATTTTGAATGTAGTTAGGGATGCAGTCCAGGTGACAATGTTGTGAAGTAGAGGAACATGTAAGTGAATGAGTGGCTGCCCTATTTTGTTTTTATTGATGAGCTGAAATTTAAGCCCTGGCCCTCCCCAGGCAAACCCAAAACTGACATCCACATCACACTGCAGGTCACAGTGAAACATTTTCCTTCGCCTGTGGCCGCTCAACATATTATCTGAGCCACACAGAGTAACAGAAGGAACTAACAACAGTCTCTTCCAGGGCCATTGCTCTAGAGAGGAATTGCTTTCTCAGCTGAAGTGAATATGCAGCTACCATGGTGTGGCTGTCCTTTTGCTGCTTGGGCAAATATTTGTGCCCTACTGGAAACACAATCTAGCAATATTTAAAAAAAGGCTTTTCTATAGTTTGTTAGCTTTGGCATCCCCAGCAACAAATGTGGCCATGTCAAGAGGTTCTATTTCTTCACCGTCCCACTGGTCCTGAATGCACCTCATTTCCCATTCCTGAGGAAAAAGAAGTAAAATCAAGCAATGAACTGCTGAGTGCACACGGGATTTTCTCTGTTTGCCAGCAGGGTGCAGATTTAAGTAGGTTTCAGGATAAAACTTAAGACCTGGCTCTGCCGCCTTGCCTGGGACGAGGGAGGTAATAGTACCTCCCGGGGGTGGCTGGCCCCATAATGTCCTCCTGATAGCTGATTTTACCATCTCTTGGATTTTTACCTATTTTTATCTATTTATTGTCTTATTGTAATTTTATATGTATAGATTTTAACCATTGTTATGTTGTAAACCACCCAGAGTCCCCTATTCGGGGAGATGGGCGGGGATAAATTTAAATAATAAATAAATAAATAAAGCAATACCTACTGTTTTATCAAAATTCTTAGAGCTTTATTGAAATGTGTTTTTTCCCTCTATTATATAACCAAGGAGATGTACTGGAATATTTCCATTCATACGAAAGAGCCAACACATTGCTCTGGGACAGAAATCAATTCATCTAGAAGCACTGTCTTATGCATTAGTACCACATGATGTTATTTCTGTAATCAAACTTTTTCAGTATATTGTCATACAGGCAAATTTTGGCAGGTGTTGTATCAATAACCAAACAATAACTCGTTATAAGAATGACTTATATTCTTATATAAGCCATTCTTATAACGTAGGGGGATGAGATAGGAATTCGCAATGTTCCTATCTCATCCCCCTACGGCCTGTTTTTATGCAATTATCTTACTCCACACTTCTGTGTGGCTAATAAGAAAATACTACATTCTTGTTGCTGCCATGTTGAGCAGTAATAAAATCCAGGTATCATATAACAAAGTTCCTTCTTTGGCCTCTCTTCTATAGGGTGCTGCTGTGTGATCGTCAAGAATCTCGGCCTGGTGAATGGGTGACCAGGAAAGCCCTAGGAGTGGTAGCCCACTTCTTTCCCACATTTATGACTGTTCCTACCACGATAGTGGCCCAAGCGATGGCCAATCTTGCAGTGATGCCAGCAAAGGACAGGCAAAAAGTGGAGGTGCTGGAAAATGCAGCCATCCATGCCCTTAGTCAGTCAAAGTAGTCAAGAGGGAGGAGGGGATGTTTCTTGGATGGCATTATAACGAAGGGGTCTCATTGATCACCAGGCCCAGTTTGACTTATGGTTTTTTATACTTTTCTCCAGAGGGTCTTCGAATAATAAGTACCTCTGAATTGCATTTGAATTGCATTTGACATGATTGTTGCATCAGGAGCATGTGATCCTGAAATAACTAGAAAAACCCTTAATGTCATTGGTGCTGTTTCAGAAGCTTTAAACATGTCTCCTTCATCTTAATAAATCTAATTAATTAAATTTGGAATTGTTTATGGTCTATTGATTACACACTAAAATACTAAAACTGCAACTTAAAAATTCATTGTGGAATGAATGAATGTATGAATGTATAAAACTTTATTATGGTCAAAACCCAGGAATATCAAGCAGAATGCAAAAACAATATTTACACAGTAGCTGTATAGAAGTTCCTTGTAACAAAATTCACTAGTTTTATAGGAATATTATGAAGAGCTCCTGTTATCTCATTTCAGGCTTTACTTCAGACTTTGGCTTGTATCTTGCCTAGGTGCCTATCAAATACACCCACTCGTTTAGCGACTGAGTTCCATTCCAACGACCAGGTCATTAAGCGAAATGGTCACTAGGTGAACACGTGACATAGGGAGAGAGAGAGAGACACTGCAAAGATCACTGGTTGCTGCCGTCTCATTCAGCTGTTCTTGTACAGCTACACCAGCATTACTCTCGCTCTGGCATGCGTTGTTGTCAAGTGCACAAAATTTGGTCATAAATGCGCGCATTGGTGGGAAAATGATTTTTTTATTACCATCGTATTTGCAAATGGTCGCTAACCAAAGCAGTTGCTAAACAAAGGGGGGGGGATAGTAAAAATATAAAATAATCGTGTTCTGTAGATCCAGGAAAAGTTTGATTTTAAAAGGTTTTAAGCTTCGTGTCCTTATAATACTTGCAATAAGTAAAACATGGCTAGTTGTTTCAGTTACACCTGATCTGCACAGACATGTTCATTCCTCCCAGGGAATCTTTTTAAGTTGGTACCTCCAGCAAAGCAGATGGCAATACATTAAAGGAAGCCCAGGCCTCTACACAGATCTAAAGTAGTGAGATAGTTGGCTGAACCCATACTAATCTTCAAGAACTAACGCTGCTGGAAATTAGATTTAGGTCATTTTGCAGTTCTGGGTCCATAACTTGTCTAAGAATATCTCTTAACTGGTTCAATATTTTGTTGATGACAAGAGTTCTGATGAAAGGGGAAAGACCATATGAGAGCTTTATAGAATAATGATAATTTAAAAAACAGCATTTCCTTCATTTTCATCATTATGTTACAGCATGTTTAAAATAGTTATCAAAGAAGAGGGGAGAGGAGAAACAAAACACATTTAAAGTAATTGCAAGATGTTTCTTAACAACGATTAGGCTATTTTTTTTATTCCTTTGGCAAAAGGCTATGACTGCATTCCTTTATCTATTCATCTGGAACAAACTCTCACTGGGATTTATTTCTAAGTAAACTCATGGTGGTTTGCAGCTTGTAAGACTTCATATGGCATATCTACAAGCTTAGTAAGCATTTTCAAATAGCCTTCTATTTCAGTGATCTGTATAGCTCGTAGCACACAGGGCTAGCTGAGGAGGATGGTGATCAACTTCTCTAGCACTTGTAACTTTGGAGTAAGCCCTACTCTAGACTTAATTCTGAATAGACCTATATATAATATACAGGAGAGGGTATATTAGGTAGGCTGATCATTTCTCCTTTCTTGCCTAATCATTAACTATACCCCCTCCTTTGCCAATGTAGTCTTCTTTGACTATGTAAATTATCTCATAACTTCTGAATACCCCTATGCAGGCTATTTGATCTGCATTGCCTCCTGTTACTTCCCTGCCATCTTCCTATCCCAGTCCTCATGGATGTAAGTATATAAATGACCGATATGCCATCGACCAAGAAGAGATTTGGATTTGTTAAATCTCTTTAAATTTAAATGTCTTTGTTATTAAAGGAACCTTTCATCAGAGCTGGTGATTTCTACCATTTCTACCCTTCAGCTTTTATCTCTATAGACTGACTGGAAAGACAGGCCTGCGCTGCTTGGAGAAAGCAGGGCCCTGTAGCCTCACTTTCCTCCGTTCCTTTGAAACAGTCCTACCTGCCAACCACAATGGCATTGCAAGATCAAAGAAGGAGTTTCAGCAGAAGACAAAGAGGTTCTTCCTGAAGTTGGACCTGGCTGCAGAGGGCATAGGGAAAGGCCTTGAAGGACAGGAAGAAGAGGCGCTACTAAGGCAACGGTCAGATAAGAGGGGCTTGAGCCCAGACCAGGAAAGTAACTTGAGAAAACATCTCAGACAATCCCTTCCTTGGTTCATACAAAGAGGGAGGGAGGGAGGGAGGGAGGGAGGGAGGGAGAAGCACATTCAGGCTTGCAAGATTTTGTCACTATAGCTGTTACAATAAAAGTAGTTCTGACCTATATGGCATTGGTTTCTTAGTCTGGTCTACCTTGTAGGGCTGACACTGGCTGAAATGAGTGAGATATTATTGGAGCTGAAAGTGTTTCCACTGAGGTGAACCTGAACAGAGTGGAAAGCTGAGTGGTTGAAGAGCCAGAGGGAAGCAAGTCCAGCTGAGTTTGCCTGAAGCAAACTGCAGTAGTGAAGGAAAGGCGGCAATCCAGCCAGGAAGAGACCTCCAGCAGGGAAGCAATGAAGTCTGGTGTGGCCCAGTAGCAGCAAGCTTCTAAAGAGGCCCATCAGGGAAAGCCAGAAGACACTTAGGAGGCCAGGCTATTGAGGACGCCCTCCAGCTATGTTGTGCACTAGCTGAAGCCCACTGAAGAGGCCCAGTTGATAAACTGGTGTGGGGATTGTATGACCTGCTAGAGAGGTCCCAGTCCCAGGGGCTGACCAAAAAGACCCCATGGCAGTGGCCCACAGAAGAGGTCCAGCAGCAGAGAGAGGCTGCCAGCAAGAAGACAAGCTAAGAATGGCTGTGATGCCTTCCTGGAAGAGAGGGTGTGGCAGTAAGTGATAGTGGGAGGAACCCCCAGGGTCAAGTTCCTGTAGAGCCCTGTAAAGCCCCTGAGCCTCAGCAAGATTTCAAACAGCACAAGGCTAGATCTTAGCCATTCGCAGATGGATTACAGGGACCCTGAATAAACAAAGATAAAGGGGGTAGGCAATCCACTGGTAAACTAATTGGTTCATGAGACTTCTCACACTACCTGCCTGTGCTTGAGGCTACCCTAAGACAAACCTATGACATTGATGTTCAACCATTTCCATCTTCAAAGCTACCTCACGGCCAGGCTACGAATCTTCCTGCTCAAAAGATGTTTCATGGCCTCTTTCACATCTCTGTTCCTCAGGCTGTAGATGACTGGGTTCAGCAGAGGGATCACCAGAGTATAAAACATGGAGACCACCTTGTCTTGATCTTGTGATCCATTCTTGTTCCTTGGCTGGGCATACATGAAGATAGCGGTGCCGTAGAAGAGGCTCAGCGTGGTGAGGTGGGAAGAGCAGGTGGAGAGAGCCTTTTGTCGCCCTTGAGTGGAGTGGCTCCAGAGGACATTCCACAGGACCCGGAGATAAGAGACAGAGATGGTGGTTGTGGTTACTATGGCAATGACACTTGTGGAAGCAAAAAGGATTACTTCAGAAAGCTGAGTGTCAGAGCAAGAGAGCTTCAAGACAGCAGGGATATCGCAGAAGAAGTGGTTGATATGGTTTGGCCCGCAGTAGGACAACCGGAAAGCTCCACTTGTCTGGATGATGGAGCCCGCTAAGCCACAACCGTAAGACCCCAGCACAAGGCAAAGACAGTTCTTGTGGGTCATGAGTAAGGTGTAGGTCAAAGGGTGGCAAATGGCCAGGAAACGATCATAGGCCATGGCTGCCAGGAGGAAACACTCTGCTGTCACCAGAGTGGTAAAACAAAACATCTGAGCTGCACAAGCTGGCAGGGAAATGGAAGCCTTGCCCTGTTGTAGCTGAGCTTCCAGGGCCTTGGGTGCAATGACTGAGGAATAGCAAAGATCCAAGAGGGAGAGGTTGCTGAGGAAGAAGTACATCGGGGTGTGCAGACGCTGTTCAGTTCTGATCAAGGTGACCATCCAGCCATTGCCCAGCACCGTAAACACATACAGGAGAAGGAAAATGCTGGAGAAGAGAGGACTCAATTCAGGTTTCTCCGTAAAGCCCAGGAGGATGAATGTGGTCACAGTGCTTCTGTTTTCGCCCTCTGGGGAAATGGGGCTGGGCCTATGAGATCTTCAGATGAAACCATAGGCATGGTACATCACAATAAAGAGGCACAAGGTTAAAAGTACGTGCTGCAAAACTTAAAATATGAACAAAGATGCTTCCAGAAAAGAAGGTGGAAGGAAAGCAGAAGCATTGGCAGATTAGATTATACATGTATAAAATTGGCCATAGACACATACATACACACACAGATACAGACACACAAGCCAGAAAGCTAGAGGTAAGCAAACAAGACACATGATCAGTGCAATCCCTAATCTGTATATGCAGCTGCTAATTGACAAGAATTGGCATAAGGCTCAATTCAAATTGATTTCAATGTGTCTGCAGAATTTAACATACACCTGCACATATATACAACCCCTCTCAGAAGCATACATACACACCAATTATCCAGTCGTCCATGCAACACAGAAGTCCTTCTTTTCTTCCACGGACAGATAACTTCAATTCTGAGCTGCACATTGTTAAAAGAAGTTCATCTCTCACCAGGCAGCCCATGGGTGCAGCAGACTCCCTTGGTCCCTATGGATCAGGGATGGGTAGACGTCCACCAAGCTCCACAGGCCACCCTTTTTTGGCCAAGGGCTGTGGGTTGTCCATTCACAATCTAGAGACTGCTTTTCAACATGAAAACCTCCTGGAGGGTGTTAGGGATTCCAGGGGTCCCTGGCCTTCTGGAAGGCTGTGAAGACCTTGCTCTTCCCCCTAGCGTTGGGCTAGGATTGGGGTTGAGTCAGGAGGCTAATTGTTTGATTGGTCTAGCACAGAGCTTTCCAAACTGTGTGTCGCGACACGTTAGTGTGTCGGCTGCAGTGTCTGGGTGTGTCGCGGCTGCTGCTGCCTCCGAGCCCTGCCAGGATTCCACGCAGGTCCTAGTGCCTGCCTTGTGCCTGGCTGCCTCCAAACCTGCCCTGCTAGGATTCTACACAGGTCTTAGTGCCTGCCTTGTGCCTGGCTGCCTCCAAACCTGCTGTGATTCCGCGCAGGTCCTAGCGCCTGCCTTGTGCCTGGCTGCCTCCAAACCTGCTGTGATTCCGCGCCGGTCCTAGTGCCTGCCTTGTGCCTGGCTGCCTCCAAACCTGCTGTGATTCCGCACAGGTCCTAGTGCCTGCCTTGTGCCTTGCTGCCTCCAAACCTGCCCTGCCAGGATTCCGCACAGGTCCTAGTGCCTGCCTTGTGCCCTGCTGTAAGAGTGTGTCGCGAAATGATGCATGTCTAAAAAGTGTGTCACCAACATGAAAAGTTTGGAAAGCTCTGGTCTAGCAGCTGGTGGGAAGGGTGGTTTCATTTTTATTCTTGTTTTTACTGGTTGTTGTGAGTTGCCTAGGATCATTATAGGAAATAGGTGGCCGTATAAGTTCTTTAAATAAGTAAATAATAATAATACGTTAGTAAGGGGTCATATCTTTGAAAGGTATGATCCAGCAAAAATGGAAACCAATAGGATTTTATTTAATAGTTATTCTTTCTATTTGTGCATTCAGTTAACATTTCTCCCACCCCATGCTACTTTCTAGAAAATCTCTTTCATATGTTATGCGCAAATGTTTTCATCCCTGCTTTTAACGCTGCAACTCAGTTCACTCATCGTGCTGAGCCATCGTTTGCTTAGCTGTGTGATACTGAGTTAATCACAATTGGCTGGGCTCACACAACAGACTAAGCCACAGACCAGTAAGCCTATTTTGGCTCAGCAAGACATGCAGTCCTAATCTACATGTTCTAAGATCGGCCATGTTATTTCAAATTAGTTCCGAAGCTCAGTCTACAATTTTTTAAAAATATTATACACTTGCCACATCACCTTATTCATTTTACAGGCAACGAACATTATGCCAAGCACAGAAAAAGAGAAGTAGTGAACAAAATAAATTCAACTCAGGAGATAAAAGGAAATCTAACTAAACCTTTCTTATGCCAACATTGTTCACTACGCCTCTACACACCTTTCTGTCCTCTCCAACCATCCTTGTTTCCACCACATCTAGACACTGATTCATGCATTGTTTTTTTCTTTTCTTTTTTTTAACTTCTCACCCCTCTCTTTTGAGGAGCTCATCAATTCCATCCAGCCACGACATTCTCAGGTCTGCTCCTTCCTCTTGAATGGTTTGCTCTTCTTTCAGATCTTGGTTTTGCAGTTCGATCTTCATTCATTCTCTCTGTATGACCAAAGTCTTCAACGTACTTCTTTCATCCTGCTCACACATTCTTGTTCTACTTCCTGCTCAGGGATGAATCATTCACTAAGCATGCCATTTAATTTAATCTTATGCCTCCTTTACTTCCATCATATACCCCTCTTATCACATTCGGCAATCAATCTTCAACTCCACATTCATGCAAACCAATCCATAATTCAAGCCTATGCTCTTTATTGTATGCTTTCTTTAAATCAGCTGAAGCGCAATGAAGGTGTTTTTTCCCCTCACATTCATGTATTTCTCAATTATTCACTGAAGAGCAAAAATCTGTTATTCACATTCCCTACTGGGTATAAAACTACACTGTACTTTCCAAATTTTGTTCACTGCCAGCTTTCAATCCAAATTCTATCAAACACCTTCCCATCAAGCTTAATAAAGTGATCCCAAGTAGTTTTGGCATTCACTCTTGTTACTTACCTTTTGTCTAAGAGAACATGTCAATGAAGGTTCTCAGTCATCCAGGTGGAATTGACTGTAGCTTGAATCATGTCAACTGGATTTCTATTTTCTCAGTGGAAACGTTTCGCTCCTTATCCAAGGAGTTTCTTCAGACTGAAGAAGCTCCTTGGATAAGGAGCGAAACGTTTCCACTGAGAAAATAGAAATCCAGTTGACATGATTCAAGCTACAGTCTTAAGAGAACAATAACAGAATTTTTCCAATTATCAAGCACAGATGAAGTCTCCATACACGTGTTAAGCCATTTCATATGCAAATTACATCCACACCTTAACAATTACTCCCTCTATTCCTGAAGCCTTACCATTTTGGGTTATAATTTATTAATTGTACAAGTACGATCAAAGAAAATACCAGGGAAGAATTTAAAAAGGAAAAAGAACAGAAAGGAAAAAATAGAAAGTAAATTCACAAGCTTTATAAAATTAGCTAGAAAATTTCAAAATAACAATGATATAAATCTGCATATTAGAATGTCATATCAATTTGAAGGTTTAAATCAATACTAAAATAAGTAAAATGTTAAAGCTGGATTATTATACAGTAATTATAATAACCCAGCTTTAACTTTTTACTTATTTTAATAAGTAAAATACTTATTTTGCAGTAATTAGTAACTGTAACAAATATGACTCAAACTATAAGTTATAGACTGTGATTTTAAAAATTGCAATAATTTCTGACTAATCTAGAAAATTGGGGGAATTTAATCAATCATAATATGATTAAATATTGTAATTTTATGTTAGGAAAAACCCAAACTTTGGTTCTAGTACAACCCAATATATTACAACTTTGGATTGTAATCCAAAACTGGTTTCCAAACTGAGTTACATTCTATATCAGATTTGTTTTTTAAGTTATGAAATTAGTTTTGACATCAGTGCATACTTCCATAACTTAATTTGCCATTCTTCTGCAGAAGGGATTGTTCATAATTTCCAACAAGAAGCATAAAGAATCCTAGCTATTGTTACCATGTACAAAGCCAGTTCTGCATACTTTGTCGGAATATAAGTATTAATAATATTTAATTTTAAAATTAGCAAGCTGTAAAAGGAAACCCACCTTTAAATTTTGTTTCATTCTCTTACAAATCATTTTCCAAAATCTTTGGACTTTACAACATTCCTAGCTAATATGAAAAAGTGATCCAACATAATTGTTACATTTCCAAAATTATTTAATGAATTGTCTATTTTCACAATCAACATTGGAGTAATAGATAGAACATCTTATTCCAATTTTCTCTATGTGCAATATTGTAATGGACAGAAGGGATGACCTTGAGGGACAGGAGGAAGAGCCACTACCAAGACAACAGTTAGATAAAAGAAGCCTCAGTCCAGAGCAGAACTGTAACCTGAGAAAACGTCTCAGACAAGACCCTCCTTGGTTCCCATGAAGGTAAAGGGAGGGAGGGAAGAAGCACATTTGAGACTTGCAAGATTCTGTTACTATAACCTTATAATAAAAATAGTATTGCCCTACATGACGTTGGTTTCCTAGTCTGGTCTACCTTGAAAGGCTGACAAATATTGACTGTAAATTTGACATTTTTCTTCCATTGATACTCCCATTGTTGCATGTCAGTTATTCTATTTAAACTATGCATCCATTTAATCATACAGTCTTTGATTTGTTCACTTTCTGAACTGTACTTCACCAGCAACTCATCCATTTCCTGGTTAGTGTGAATCTACAACGTTTGGTGGTACTTTATAACATAATACTTTTCACTCTGTTCTAAGCAGTTTCTGCATCATCCTCATTTTCCACTGTAAACAGTGCCCTAAATTTTGCTCTGGAGTAGCTTCACAGCCTCAGCACCAGCTCCATTGTATGCCTGCTCCGACTCCAGATCTGTGGCTGCCTTTACAGGCTCTGATGCCAG
Source organism: Charina bottae (assembly GCA_023362775.1). NCBI lineage: Eukaryota > Metazoa > Chordata > Lepidosauria > Squamata > Charinaidae > Charina > Charina bottae. Next base: position 17,767,538 of record JALMGJ010000021.1, read on the forward strand.
CGCCACAGGAGGAAAAAGTAAACTAAACCAAGTTTGCATCTTAAGTTTAATAATATTTTCTAAGTGATGTTACTGAATAATAAATATGCCAAGATAATTATGCATTTGACTATAAAAATGGTACCTAAAAGCTGTTTATCAAGCCTGAATTGTTTTATTTGTATATGTAACAAATGATCAGTTATAGTACAGTGAGAAGGGCTAGGAAAGTGATAGATTTCCCTTTTAAGCCGGTCCATTGTAGACGAACACATTGTTTATCTGGAAGGCCTCCAAGGGGTAAATAGGTAACAAGGGTAATCCAACGGTGAGCCAACTCGGATGCTTCCACCGGGGCTGAGCCCTCGGTTTTTGCCTGCCCCATAAGGCCAGATGAACAGGCAGCAGCACGGCAGGGAGCCCTCTGTTTGGGTTACGTTGGAATGAGGTTTGATTATTTTAGGAAATGAATTACATATGGCATTTGGTAACTTTTAGTAAACTTTATCAGTATTTTAAGGAAGCAGAAAGGGAAGCAGCTCCAGAATTTGGCTGCTGCTCCCTGTTCCAGAGCCTGCCCCACTTTGATTCAGTTCTACTCCAGCTTTGGCTCCAGATCTTGAGCAGGCTTCAGGCTCCAGAGCTAAGCCGTTCCTTCTTTCCATTCCTTCTGTTGGAAGGTTCCTCTGTCTTCTAATACTTTTTCATGCAAGTCTTGTACTTGGCCTTCGTTCTTCTGTTTTCTCCAAATCACATCCATCCTAATATTTTATTTATTTGTTTATTTATTTATTTGTTTGTTTAATTTTTATCCCGCCTTTATTATTTTTATAAATAACTATTTCCCAAATCCAGTCTGTTACCCTTTTCTACCTCTGGATTTCACAATGAAAGACCCAGGGATGACTTGGGGTAAAAAATGTGCAACATTCTGAATAAATGCCAAATGGTTGCTTTTCTACTCCACTGATTTCTTGGAATTCTATTTATCACAGTTTCTAGAACGTGTTAGATTTGAAGGATTGGCAGTACCAACCCACACAAACCTGCAGAGTGGGGAGAACATCTGTGGTGGATCATTTCAGATCAGAAGCCCTACAAGACTTGCACCAACTTGCAAGGTGGAGGGCAGGTTTAATTCAATAAATCTATTTTTAACAAAAATATACTGCTGGATCTGATTCCAACAAGAAAAAAAATTAACTATGCCAGTTTCAGAGTTGATATGCTTTCTCCCCTATTTGGGGATCATATTCAAGTCTAAGGAGGCTTTAGATCTAGCAGGTTGAAACCTACTCAATTTTTGATGTGCTCCTGGCACACCTTGTTTTTACTTTTAGCTAATCAAATCGACAGCAATGCTTTAAGAAGAAAGGAGCTTTTTGATCCTAGTAAAGGAGGGATCTTTTACAATGGATCTGACTGGATCCTGTGTCTTCCCAAAGACTATAGGATTGCATTCTTAATTGCCCTTATTTGATTGCATCAAAAGCAACCTTTTTCTTATTAATATCAAGGCTGGCTTTCAAAAGCAAAACTGGAAAGATTTAACATTTTGAAAATCATTTTTAAATTTTAATAATGTATAACACATGTATAACATACAAAACATTCCAGCTAAGCTCTGCAAGGTAAAGCTGTTTTAGTGACTCACCTGTCCATGATTTCTCACTGAACATTTATCAGCAAGCTGCAAAAGAAGAATAACCAGATCACTGATGGCAAAGGATACAAAGGGGCAGGTGGAAGGATGTCAGCATATGAGGAGATAAGGATGCTAATTTGGGAAAGGTACAATGTTTAGCCACCCAGCACCTCTGTCTGGCATATTGGAGGCTTTCAGATGAATGTATTGATGTTTTTTTTTTTAATAGTGTGCATATTCTTGAGTTCCCCTTGAGGATGATTTGTTTTATTTCCATGAACTATTCTTCAAATATTTTACATCAGAATAAGGCTTCTTTTAATGTTGAGTCCTGAAATCTTTCAACAGTTTACTGTGTAAAAGGTGCTCATATTAAATAACTCTGAAAGCCCTGCTCCTTCCTCGTAGCATTGGAGATAGAGAGGAGTAAAGATGCTCAGGGCATAACCTTCTCCTCTTGTTTCTAGCCACTAATCATTTCAGTTGGATGTGGTGAAGAATGTAGCTGAACAATGGCTGGAGGATGCAGGTTTCACCCTTGGCTCTGGTAGGGGATGTATTTTTTATTTTAGAAGTGAAACAGATGCTTCTTCCTGTCCTTTTCAATTTTTCATAATAGCTTCTGGGAACATGCCTAATGCAATCACTAGCTGTTCAACAATGCATTAAGTTACATAATATTCCAATCATCTGCTCATTGGGTTATTTGCATACTGTAAAAATTAGACCATCCAGATATGGAAACCTGGAATAAGGCAACCCTAAACATGAATCTTTCTTCAGCTATAGTTGGTTTCCAGATAGCATTCATAAATCATGAAGGATGCAATGCTCAGTGCAGGAATCCAAATTAAAACATCTCAGACAGATGGGTGTCTAGTTTCTTCTTGAACACATCCAATGAAGGTTGTTCACCATCTCTCTGGCTAATTGCTTCCACTGTCAATTTGTTCTTATTGTTAGGAGGTTTTTCAAGTGGAATTTCCCTTTCTATAATAAAGACCAGTATTCCATGTCTTGCAATCTGGGATGATATGTGAAATAGTCTTCTGTGTGACATTTCTTCAGGTACATAAAGAGTGCTCTTCTACTGATTTTTTATCCCATGTTAATATTCCCACATATATAGAAAACAATATGAAAGAGAGTTTAGTACAATAATGTGACCATGGCAATGACGAAAGAACATTTAAGAAAGACCACCGTGTCTCCATATACTGGCTCTTAAAGCAATGCCCTCCTTAGGAGACTTACCTTTTCTACAGTGAGCTACCAATAAGCCACAAATCAGCCACAAATGCAATAGAGAGAGTTTAGCTCTGGACCTTGACTTCTCTGGAACTCTTTGGTCTTTTGTAAGAGCTGTGCCAGATGTACAAATCTGTGATGTGTAACCTGGCCTGAAAACTCCATTAATTCTGATGCATCTGTGAGCTTTTATTTGTGATCTCACAGGAACTGGGGGAGGAAGGACCAAGGGAACATTCCAGGAAAAGTAGCAACTCTGATTAATTTCAAAGTCCCAGAAATGTTAACTAGGAGATAAAGGTCTCTAAGGGCCCTCAGTTGATTGAGAACAAGGACAACTAGCCTATGGATCAGACCCTGTCTTGAATCCCAGAGGAATTGTATTTGATCCATAAGCAAACTTAGCAAATTGTTGGCAATTCAAGGCACTGGACAAGTCTATGCTCAGCTATGGAAATCCATTGAGTAGATCTGGGCCAATTACTCTTTCTCAGACATACCCACTTACAGAGTTGTTATTGAATAGAGGAATTGGGGGAGAAAGTCCTATGCATAGTACCTCCAATTCATTGTTTAACAACACAGCAAACAACAATAGGTATTGCATTATTAGTAAATGCTTCAAAACATATGACTCTTAGATACAAAGCTGTGCCCTGTTTTGGTGTTGCATGTAGCTCACAAAAATGTAAAAGTGAAAAGTGTTGACTATTCCTGATTTGGTACCAAAAGATATTATACAATCTGCAGCTTTTATGAATATATGGTAAAAAAGCTAGTTCAGAATACATTTGTGAACCTAAACATTCAGAGTCATCCTAGATAGAGGACAAGGCCAGCAACTGGATTTCTACTCCTTGCTCATGTTATTCTCTCTCTCTCTCTCTCTCTCTCTCTCTCTCTCTCTCTCTCTCTCTCTCTCTCTCTCTCTCTCTCAAAATAGCTTTTTCCAAATGAATGCCCATCAAGTGTGTTGATTATTCTTCCCATAGCTTTCTAGCAGTCACTCATGATGTCTGCTGATGAATTATGGGGTTATAGACCAACACATCAGAAGGACATCTAGTTGGGGGAGGCAAGAGTTTCTAGAAGAGGAAAGTTTTGTAAATAATTAGGGCATGGGAAGGAATTGGAGGGTAAGTTATAGCACAGTCCACTGAGAAGGCCCTGTCTCTTGTCCTTTGACTGATCCTACTTCAGACATGGACAGGAAGGGAAGAAGAAGACTTCTCCAGATGAAAGGGCAAATAAGAGAACACACAGCCATAGCAAGGAAGAAGAGGAAGAGGAGCAGGGGAAAGGGTCTCCAGTGGATCTCTTCACACACACTGATTGATGGAGCATGCAAGTGTTGATCTCTGATGTGGGCCCTGCTCCCTGACCTATACATCAATCTTTTCTAATTTCTTGCCTCTCTAGATGCCTTGAGCTTCATTTTCCAACATCTAAGTTAGGGGAAGTAGGGAATAGTCCAAGTATCTGAAATGCTCCAATTCAGGAAGAGCTGATCTAAATGACAAGGAGTGGCAACAGGCTCATCAAGAAGTCAACATCCAACATCACAAATTGATATAGACATTAAGTATCGGACTCAAAAACAACTTGGGGAAGAATTTATTTTGGCTGGATTAAAAAAAACCAAAGGTGTTGTTTTGTATATACAATCAAAGTTGAATCCACAACTGATATTTACTGGTGGTGAAGGAAGATATGTTGGAGTTGAACTTAATATACAAGGAACTAAAATGTTGATTGTTGGACTGTCATCATTCATCATCATCATCATCATCATCATCATTGGCAATCACTCGTAGCCGAATAAGATTGTCTTCCAAGGGTAAAATTTTAACAGTGGATCCGTAAGTGGCTGTAAAGGCCAATTCTGGATCCGCACAATCTCCCACAATGAGGGCATAGGTTTCCAGGTGGGAGATGGTCATGATGAGGGTTTGCTTGACGTGCCTTCCTTTTAGCTCTTTTTTCCCTTTCGCCCTGTACTCGTGCTTCTTCAAAGTCCATAGCGCCTTTAATAAAGGCTGACCTCCAATTGAAACGCTCATGAGTTAGGGCTTCCCAGTTCTCAATGCTGATATTACATTTTTTTAAATTAGCTTTGACAGTGTCTTTGAATCTCTTTTGCTGTCCACCAATATTCCGTTTTCCATTCTTAAGTTGGGAGTAAAGTAGCTGCTTTGGAAGACGATGGTCAGGCATTCGAACAACATGGCCGGTCCAGCGAAGTTGATGTTGGATGAACTTAATGTACATGAACTTAATATACAAGGAACTAAAATGTTGATTGTTGGACTGTATGCCCCAAATGTCAATAAAGGATTATTTTATAAAAACTTAATGGATAAATTGTTGGATTTACCTTATGAGAATTGGTGCCTTATGGGCGATTGGAATGGGGTAATATCTCCGATGGAAGATAGACAATCTCAAAAAGAATTGAAACTTACGCAAGGAAAATTACCCCAAACATTTTTCGATCTGAAAGACATGCTAGATTTCCAAGACATGCACACACGACATACAACATGCACACGAATGTACAGTTTCAATAGGTTAGTGGAGAAGTGCACAACTTGAAACCTGAGAACTGTATGTGGCCCCCAGTGACTTTCAAAAGTTGGTACCACATTCTAATTTTCAATATGAAGAAAGTAGGAAATCATTACATAGAGCAGAGCTTTCCAAACTGTGTGTCGCGACACAAAAGTGTGTCACCACACACAGCGTGGTGTGTCGCCACACCACCCGGAAGCGGCGGCGCACGCATGCACGGCGGCTGCCATGCACGCGCGCGCCCCCGCACGCTCCCGCACCGCCACCGTGTGCGCGCGTGTCGCCGCTGCCGCCGCCACCACCAGGTGTGTCGCCAGCGGCGGCACTTTGGAAAGTCCTGACATAGAGGAAAAATATGACTTATATTTTAGGTACAGGTGTATCTAAATGTACAAGTAAATGAGTTGAAATCATGTTTACATTTTGCCTGGTCCCTTCCATTAATTCTTGAATGTGTCCCAGCGCAGTATTCAAAGGTACACCCCATGATCCATAAAAGTTTATGTTCCTCTGTGTTAGGGGTTTTCTAGCTCTTCAGCTCTTTATCAGAGACATTGTATAAATGAGTATGTGGGTATGGGTATCTATATGAGGTTTTTTGTTGTTCAGTCGTTTAGTCGTCTCCGACTTCGTGACCTCATGGACCATAGCACGCCAGGCCTTCCTGTCCTCCACTGTCTCTCGGAGTTTACTCAAATTCATGTTCATTACATCGGTGATGCTATCTAACCATCTCATCCTCTGCCGTCCCCTTCTCCTTTTGCCTTCAGTCTTTCCCAGCATCAGGGTCTTTTCCAGTGAGTCCTCTCTTCGCATTAGGTGGCCAAAGTGTTTGAGCTCCAGCTTCAGTATCTGTCCTTCCAATGAGCAGTCAGGGTTGATTTCCTTTAGGATTGACTGATTTGACCTCCTTGCAGTCCAAGGGACTCTCAAGAGTCTTCTCCAGCACCACAGCTCGAAAGCATCAATTCTTCGGCGCTCAGCCTTCCTTATGGTCCAACTCTCACAGCCATACATTACTACTGGAAAAACCATAGCTTTAACTATACGGACCTTTGTCGGCAAGGTGATGTCTCTGCTTTTTAATATGCTGTCTAGGTTTGCCATAGCTTTCCTCCCAAGGAGCAAGCGTCTTTTAATTTCATGGCTGCAGTCACCGTCTGCAGTGATCTTGGAGCCCAAGAAAATAAAATCTGTCACTGCTTCCATTTCTTCCCCTTCTATTTGCCAGGAAGTGATGGGACCAGATGCCATGATCTGGGTTTTTTTAATGTTGAGTTTTAAGCCAGCTTTTGCACTCTCCTCTTTCACCCTCATCAAGAGGCTCTTTAGTTCCTCTTCACTTTCTGCCATTAGGGTGGTATCGTCTGCATATCTGAGGTTGTTGATATTTCTCCTGGCAATCTTAACTCCGGCTTGTGATTCATCCAGCCTGGCATTTCTCATGATGTACTCTGCATATAAGTTAAATAAGCAGGGTGATAATATACAGCCTTGTCGTACTCCTTTCCCAATTTTGAACCAATCGGTTGTTCCATGTCCGGTTCTAACTGTTGCTTCTTGACCCGCATACAGGTTTCTCAGGAGACAGGTAAGGTGGTCTGGTACTCCCATCTCTTTAAGAATTTGCCACAGTTTGTTGTGATCCACACAATCAAAGGCTTTAGCATAGTCAATGAAGCAGAAGTAGATGTTTTTCTGGAACTCTCTTGCTTTTTCCATGATCCAGCGAATGTTGGCAATCTGATCTCTAGTTCCTCTGCCTCTTCGAAACCCAGCTTGCACTTCTGGTAGTTCTTGGTTCACATGCTGCTGAAGCCTAGCTTGTAGGATTTTGAGCATAACCTTGCTAGCATGTGAAATGAGCGCAATTGTACGGTAGTTTGAACATTCTTTGGCATTGCCCTTCTTTGGAATTGGAACGTAAACTGACCTTTTCCAGTCCTGTGGCCACTGTTGAGTTTTCCAAATTTGTTGGCATATTGAGTGCAGCATTTTAACAGCATCATCTTTTAGGATTTTAAATAGCTCAGCTGGGATACTGTCTTCTCCGCTAGCTTTGTTGTTAGTGATGCTTCCTAAGGCCCTCTTGACTTCACTCTCTAGGATGTCCGGCTCAAGGTCAGTGACCACACCATCATATTTATCAGGGACATTAAGATCTTTCTTGTATAGTTCTTCTGTGTATTCTTGCCACCTCTTCTTAATCTCTTCTGCTTCTGTTAGGTCCCTGTCTTCTTTGTCCTTTATCATGCCCATCTTTGCACAAAAGGTTCCCTTGATATCTCCGATTTTCTTGAAGAGATCTCTAGTCTTCCCCATTCTATTGTTTTCCTCGATTTCTTTGCATTGTTCATTTAAGAAGGCCTTCTTATCTCTCTTTGCTATTCTCTGGAAATCTGCATTCAGTTGGTTATATCTTTCCCTTTCTCCCTTGCCTTTTGCTTTCCTTCTTTTCTCAGCTATTTGTAAAGCCTCATCAGTCAGCCACTTTGGTTTCTTGCATTTCTTTTTCTTTGGGATGGTTTTAGTTGCTGCCTCCTGTACAATGTTACGAACCTCCATCCATAGTTCTTCAGGCACTCTGTCTACCAGATCTAATCCTTTAAATCTATTCCTCACCTCCACTGTATATTCATAAGGGATATGATTTAGGTCATACCTGAGTGGTCTAGTGGTTTTCCCTACATTCTTCAATTTAAGCCTAAATTTTGCGATAAGAAGCTCATGATCTGAGCCACAGTCAGCTCCAGGTCTTGTTTTTGCTGATTGTATAGAGCTTCTCCATCTTTGGCTGCAAAGTATATAATCAATCTGATTTCGGTATTGACCATCTGGTGATGTCCATGTGTAGAGTTGTCTCTTGTGTTAAATATACTTTGGAGTATATTTAACATCAAAGAATGTCAATTTGTTTCAGAACAATTATGTTTCACTTTGGACAGATATAAAAAAAGACTTAGACAGATGGGAAAAATTACAATTGTCATTATTAGTTAGAATATCAGTGATTAAAATGAATATCTTGCCAAGAATTTTATATTTTTTTCAGATAATACCTATATTAATTTCAGAAGTACCTTTTAAACAATGGCAGCGTGATATTTCTAAGTTTGTATGGCAAGGGAAAAAACCGAGAATAAAATATAAAGTCTTCCAAGACGCAAAAAATAGAGGCAGTCTGGGACTTCCAGACTTGAAGTTATATTATGCTGCTTGTTGTTTAGTATGGCTTAAAGAATGGATAGTTTTCAAAACTTGGGAGTGGCTGGTGCCATGAAACCCGCCTTATTATTAACATCTTCTGTTTCGATTTTATATGTAAAGTATTGTTGTTGTAATTTTATATTTTTAACTTATTGTTGTGAACCGCCCAGAGTCCCCAGGTATGGAGGAGATGGATATTTATGGTATAATAAAGTTAAGGTTAATGTGGATTTTAAAAATCATTATATCAGACGGTCTTTATTAAGGATTTGGAATAAATATAGACCAATTTTATGTCCTAAGATGCCTTTATGGACTTCTATAGAAGAATCATTTTACAGAACTGAAACAAGAGATAAAGACAAATGGTTGAGTTACCAGGACTTGTTAGAAAAAGAACATGGAGAATATAAAATCAAATCGAAAGAACAACTTGCCTCAGAAGGATATACTTTTCAAAGGTTTTCTTATATGCAATTTATAGAGAAATTTAAGTTAGATAAAAAATACTTTGAATTTGAACAGAGCAAATCGGAATTTGAAATACAACTTTGTGAAACAAATGAACATTTAATTGGTAAAATGTATAAATTACTGTTAAGAGGAGAAATGGTTGAAGAACAAGTTAAAGAAGGTGTGATTAAATGGGCAAAAAATATTGGTCATAATATACACATGCAGCAATGGGAAAATATGTGGTCTAAAGGATTGAAATTTACTTTGTGTTACAACTTGAAAGAAAAATTTTACAAGATGATGTATTGATGGTATATGACCCCCAAAAAACTTTCGAAAACGTATGGGACTATTTCCAACATTTGTTGGAAATGTAATAAGAGGGGTCGTTTTACCATATGTGGTGGATGTGTAAGGTTGCAAAGAAATTTTGGAATCAAATATGTACCTTGATGCAGAGTATACTACAAATACAGATTCCGCTCAAACCAGAATTATTTTTGTTGGGGATATTGGATTTACAAATAGAAAAACACCTAGTTAGAATCATACAATATATGGTTACTGCAGCAAGACTTCTTTATGCACAATTTTGGAAAACTCAGATTTTACCAACTATACAAGAATGGTTGTTAAAATTGATGGACATGGCAGAAAATGATAAACTTACTTGTTTATTAAAAGATAGCTCAAGTTGCCGTTATATCAAAGAGTGGAAACCACTGGTGGACTATTTGCGAAATGCAGGAGGGGCGAAGCTTACCTGGGGATTTGAAGATTAGGCTATAAATAAGGTATAATAGGGTATATTAGACAAAGAATTATTCTTATCTATTGCATGAAAAACTAGCACTTCGGACGGATTTTCTTGTTCTCATGACCAGGGATAGATTGGAAGTTACCTATGTTTCATACTTTTCTTTTTCTTTTACTTTTACTTTACTACACTTTTTCTTTTTTTCTTTTCTTTTCTTTTTTCTTTTGTATTTCTATTTCTTTTTCTATTTCTAACTTTTAACTATGTATTGTAAAATTCTAATAAAATTTATTTAAAAAAAACCAAATTGATCTAAATCTGTCAGCTATAAGCCCAAGACTGAATGCCATTGTTTTTTCAAGCTATATTGTCAACCTGCAGCATCTGGTAATCAAAGTGAAAGTCTCTGAAGACTGTACCTGCATACTTAGCTATCAATATTAGCCACTACAAATGTCCTATAACCTAGATAATGCATAATGTTTCTTTCACTACCACACTGTTTTACACATTATGACCTGATTTTTGATAAGCCCTCATAGAGGACCATTATGAAGTAATACTTGTACAAAAGTTTCACCATTAGCCATTTATTTTATTTATTTATTTATTTATTACATTTATATCCCGCCCATCTCCCCCACAAGGAGGGACCCTGGGCGGTGCTTTCCCGTGCCTGCTTTCCCTGGCCTCACCGCTGCTGGGCAGACAATCTCAGGATCAGGTAAGGAGGCAGGAACCTGGACTGTGGTGCTGCTTCTGCTGCTGGGATCGCACGCATTTACTTGCCCTTTTTGTTAGTATGCACCATTGTCCAAAATAAAAAGTTGTTCCTTTTTCCTTGGTCATGGCTTGCAGATAGCAGATGATCAGCAGTAACATTAAAGAGCAGAATGAAGGCCCTGTGAGATCTGGAAAGTAACTACAGGGCCCCTGCTGGACTGTGGGCATTCCCAGATGCCAAGAGCATACCATGATATTACTATAAGAAATTATTCTGTGCCACTTGTCAATAACTTTAGGTCCCAACAGCCTTTGCCAGCTTAGCTGCCTCCAACTCTATGGGCATTGGGTGATATATAGGTTGGAAACTATTGGAGTGGAAGGCCAACTTACTTGATAGGCCCAAAATTTGGGAAGACTAGTTTGGTGGATTCAGTCTAGGGTGACCATACGTCCCGTTTTGAATGGGACAGTCCCGTTATTTTAGCATTTTTCAACCGTCCCGTCGTTTTGATCAAAATCTCAATTTTGTCCCTTTTTTAAACCCGGCAGGAAGGAGGACAGGAAGACAGGAAGGAGGACTGGAGCCAGACTTGCCATTGGAGGCAGCCTGGAAGAGGCCCTATCAGCGCGGCAACTGGAAACCCAGTTGCCACGTGCGATCCCAGCAGCAGAAGCAGCACCACAGTCCAGGTTCCTGCCTCCTTACCTGATCCTGAGATTGTCTGCCCAGCAGCGGTGAGGCCAGGGAAAGCAGGCACGGGAAGGTTGTGGGAAGAGGGTGCGTGCGTGTGTGTGTGCGCGCGCACAGATTACTTGCTCAGAGTAATCGCGCACACACACACACACACACATGCACCCCACACCCTCTTTCTCCAGCCTCCCCATGACCAAATGCACCCGCACCTGTTGCAGGGAGTCTGGAGAAAGAGGGTGTGGGGTGCGTGCGTGTGTGTGTGTGTGTGCACGTGAATTACTTGCTCAGCGTAATCGTGCACGCACACACACACACGCACGAACCCCACACCCTCTTTCTCCAGCCTCCCTGCAACAGGTGCGAGTGCATTTGGTCATGGGGAGGCTGGAGAAAGAGGGTGTGGGGTTCGTGTGTGTGTGTGCATCTGATCGGGCTTGGCCAAGGGAGGAGAGTTGTCAGGCCACGGAGCAGGAGAAGCAGGAGCTGGCCACCCTGGGGAGCTTCAGCGGGCAGCAAGGGGCGGAGTGGTGTGGCTGAAGCAGCCGACCGCAGCCGGCTCCTCCTGCTTCTCCTGTTCTGTGGCGGTGGCAGCAGCAGCAACTCTCCTCCCTCCCTCGGCCAAGCCCGAGGGGGATGGGGCAGTGGTGGGCCTCCATACCCTCCATCCCCGCCCCTTGTTCCCCGGCCGATGACGGTGCTGTGTGCACAGTGTGTGTACTCTGGCCTCCCCCAAACACACCAGCTCTGCCGCACCATTTACTGCTAGAAGAAAAAAAAAACCTTTAAAAATCGGGAAAAAAAATTAAAATCCGAGCCAATCATGCGGATGGGGGCGGGGTTTGCAGGCGGGAGCCAATTGTGGGGGGTGGGGGCGGGGTTTGCAGGTGGGAACCAATTGCGTGGACTGGGGGGCGGGGTTTGGAGGCCAGCATGGTGGCATAAGACCCTGTCCCGTTTTGCCATCCCAAAAGTCCCGTTTTTGTCTGAAGGAAATATGGTCAGCCTAATTCAGTCATAACTATCCAACCACCTCCAGTCCAAAACACACAGTGGAACATGCAAATTTCTTGTCTTCTCATTAAAAATAATAATTGTCTGTCCAGAGAATTGATGTAACAAAGCTTATTAGCGAGATGTTCCCTTAAAAAGTATACTTTATGTGACTGCACCAAGGGCCTTATTAAAAGTTTGAGAAAGTTTCTAACATAAGGTGGGGTGGGGGAGAGAGAAAACGTATTTATATGCTCTCAGGGGAGACCACTTTGTTTTAAAATAGACAGGCAGGCCCCATGGATGCTAGAAAGACTGGTTTAATTTAATGAACCAGGAAAGAGTTACAATCCAGGAAAATAGCCTCCCCCTTTAATAAGAAGATCCCATGCTTGCATAGATGAAACTTTTAAAAATAAATAAAATTTCCAGTTAGCATCCTAGTTGGAAGCACTGACAGAATTTTATTTAGAGCTGATTTGGAGCTGCAAAATGTCTAAAATATCCAAGTAGATGAGGCCCAAAGCACTTTTCTTTGAAGGACGTCTAATTCCAATATTCTCTTGAAAAATGGTAGAAATCAGTCTTTCCATGGGAAACCAGTTCCAACATTTGACCCTACATTTAAGCATGTTTAACCATGTGTTGAGGGATTGATATTAAAGGCAAAACTGAAGTACTTTGGCCACATAATGAGAAGACAGGATACCCTGGAGAAGAAGCTGATGCTAGGGAAAGTGGAAGGCAAAAGGAAGAGGGGCCGACCAAGGGCAAGATGGATGGATGATATTCTGGAGGTGACGGACTCGACCTTGGGGGAGATGGGGGTGGAAACAGCCAACAGGAAGCTCTGGCGTGGGCTGGTCCATGAAGTCACGAAGAGTCGGAAGCGACTGAACGAATAAACAACAAACCATGTGTTTAATGAGAATTCTTTTTTTTATAGACTGAAAAAAAGCATGGGTATTAAATCTTGGTCTATTGTACCTATTTGCTATATATCTCCTTTGAGTCAGTGTTGAGTCCTGGTGACTGCCTGGACAAGTCCCTGCAGTTTTCTTGGCAAGGTTTTTCAGAAGTGGTTTGCCCTGGCCTCCTTCCTGAGGCTGAGAGAGACGGGCTGGCCCAAGGTCACCCAGCTGGCTTCATGCCTAAGGCAGGACTGGAACTCATGGTCTCCCAATTTCTAGCTTGGTGCCTTAACCACTACACCAAGCTGGCTCTGCTACATTATATAAACTGTTAAAAATTTGATCAGCCACAACAGGATTGTTTAACACCCATAATTATGAATGCTAATAACTGGAATGAATGGATGCTTAAGATAGGGGTGAGCAATCTGAGGTAAAAAAGCTTCCTGTATCTCTTCTGAGACTTTGGGGCAATCCCAAAAAGTCTTCCCTCCCCATTTCAGTAGTCATCAAGCTATGATGGCTATGTGATGCCAATAATAACATTTATTATATATAACGGGTTTGACCCATAATTGAAGAGACTTTCAACCAACCAACCAATTCCAGAGATGAGCTTTCTGAGGAAACTTGGGGCTTACAGGAAGGCCTATAGTTTTGGTCCATGTTTGGGAATTTGGTGGTGGTGGGGTAGTGTGGAAATTGTATGTGGGAATCTTTTGGAACAGAACCGCCCCCATTTACACCCTTAAAAAGCCTTTGAAAGCCATCAAAAAGGTCAAAAATCATAGCACTAAAATTCAGAGGAAAAATGTCCTAAATTTGATAGTGCAGGTTTGGGCTGTTTGTTGTGTTTTAAGAGTGGGAATGGGAGCAGTTTCCTCTCAGAGGCTTCTTGCTCACTTCCATTTTTATTTTGGAGAAAATAAAAGTAAAAAATTACTCTTCCAAAAATCCATTTATTTTGCCCCCGAATTTTGGTAGGGCAAACTCAGGATGCTGGGGTCATGTGGATCCCATGGTCTGGAGGTTGCCCATTTCCAGCTTAGGTTATTTAGATGAGATGCTGTTGATGCTTGAGAAAGCCTGAAGAACTGGAAAAACAGAAGAACAAATGAAACAGTTGCCCAGTAGAGAGATTGCCTTTGGTTTTGCTAAACATGTTTGGTTCCTGCTAGGCTAATGGATTAGCTATAACATGGGTCGGCAACCTTTTTGGCACCAGGGACCACTTCCCTCGGAAAAAATTTTCCAAGGACCGGTGGGCAGGGTTTGTGGGCGGCAGCCAATAGGACGGATGGGGGGCAGGGTTTGCGGGCGGCAGCCAATCGGACGGATGGGGGGCAGGGTTTGCAGGCCCAGACCACCGCAAAAAGTGACGGGGGGGCGCCCTGGGGTGGAAAATCTCCGCGCTGATCAGCTGTGCGGCGGGGAAGCGGAGGTGCGCCAGAGCTACCCGGTAGGGGCCGAAAAAACCACAGGGAGCAAAAGTGGGGGGGAGGAAAAGTCCGCCCCATGCCACGCCGGGGTGCCCCTTCAAAAGGGCAGGCTCCGGGGACCCCGAAAATGTGTACAACATTTTATTGCTTAGTTCCCTTGTATTTTTAAAATCATCTAATGAGCAGCCATCAGAAGATCCTCTGGTGGTAAGTTCCACAGGGATTGAATAGAGCAGTTCGCATTAGGAAATGCTTTAATACAGAGCAGTACTTCACTATCTAAGAAATTAAAATCACTCAATTTTACCAAAGCTTTTTTCAGTATCTAAAAACATCATTTGCAATTTATTTCCAGCTTGTGAGGTGGGGAGGGAAGAGGGAGGGAGGTTGCATATCATATAGCATTACATACTTTTATTAGAGGGCATATTTCAAAATGGTAAACCACATTTGGTTACTATATTTTTATGCATTCTTTCCATTTATGGGCCTCCCCTTCTCCAAAGAACCCTGGGTGCACTATGTGATTGTTTTTCTTCCCACCAAATTTCACCCTCACAAAAAGCCAATGGAGCAACTTGTGGGAAATAAACTGAAGTAGAAAAAGAGTGTGTGTGACCGGCCTGCAATCACAACATATTTTGCACAGCCCCGTAGAGATGTGAATCACAGGTCTCCCTGCTACCAGTCAAGGATTACATTAGGAACAAAGAATCTGTGAACCTTCAGAAAATCTTGAATCATGGACAGAGGAAAATATAGCCGCAATACAACAGGAACAAGGTTCTCCAGATGTTGCTGTGCTACCATTGGCCAAGCTGGCCAAATCAGCTGGAGGACCCTTTCTCTCTTTTAGGATGTTCTGCAATATAAGCTAATCTCATTGTTCCTCTTTGGAGTGGATTGCTTTTGCACACGTCTCAACCTATGTCCATATCTTCAAAACAGTAGCCTTTCCCAAGCTTTGGTTCCTAGATACTAGGTCCAGATTAAGTCTTCTTGAAAGCAAGCTTGACTCCTGGTAATGCAGAGGACATAGTTTTCTTGGCAACGGTAAGGAAATGGTTTTCCATTGCCATTTTCCAAGAGATGTTTAGCCTATAGCTCTGACCTAGGATTCCCAAAGATCCTCTTGGTGGCAAAAAAATCAGGAGTCGGGTAGCATCTTTTCTGACAACTTTTATTAAAAGTTGTACACTTTTGTGAACTGCAGCTCACCATCGGATGTGATAAAGCCAAGCAAGAAGCCAAGTAAGAATTCTCTTGCTTAACTTACAAAGGCAGAAAACATCAATCAAGTGCTGTCATCTGCCGAGACTTCTTAGACACAACCAGATCACAATTCTCATTATTTCCAGCTAGCATCAGAAATGTTAAGAATGAAGTTCTGCAACATCTGGAAGTGCCAGATTGGGCAAGGCTGCATTATGGCAAGGAAGGGGAATCTGTGTGGTCTTCTGTATGTTGTTCAATTACAACACACAACAGCTTGGCCAGTGGTCAGAGATGCTGGAATATTTGGTTTCAGCAACATCTGGAGGGTCATAACTTCCTGTTGTATTACTGGCCTCTAGCCATAGTACAGAAGTTTATTATTTTCAAGATTAATATGAGGGTGGTGGTGAAGCTTGCTTGCTCTTTGCCCTTCAACACTGATGGTTTCTTCCCCACTACCAGCTTTGTATCCTGAGCCTACCATTGCAGAGAGGATCAATCAGAGAAGAGAGGCAGGAAGCAAAGACCCAAAGAGAAGTGGTTAGTGGCCAAAGTTGCCAATTTTAGTGGCTGAAAGTTCAGCAAGGAAAAGAGCCCTCTAATATAGGCTGACCATACGTCACCCTAACCCTAACCCGTTTTTTCCCCTTTTCTCAACCGTCCCGTCGTTTTAACATAAATGCCGGTTTTGTCCCATTTTTCAGGAACAGGCGGAGGCGGAGCAGCCGACTGGAGGGAACCCGGAGGAGGAATCGCCCCCGCCCACCAGCGCACGGCAAAGGAGGTGGGAGAGGCGGGCCCAGCACCGCAATAGGCGGAGGCGATTCCCCTTCCGGGTTCCCTCCAATCAGCTGCTCCGCCCCGCCCATCGCGCTGCCTGGCCCGCCCCTCCCGCACACTGATAGGCGGAGGTGAACCCCCTTGGCCCCCCAACCAGCCGCTCTGCCCCCGCCCGTTCTTCTTGTCCCATTTTTGTCTCAAGGAAATATTGTCAGTCTACTCTAATACAATCTACAAACAAAGGAATCAGGGCTTGGATTATATTCATTTAAAGGAGGAGGAGGAGGAGGAGGAGGAGGAGGAAGGGAGGGAATGAAAATGTGAAAGAACCAGCTGACAGTCTTACCATCTTACCTCTTTAGAGTGTTATCCATAAATCAGCTGTTTACACCACATTTATCCTGTTTGCTTCATAATTAACATACATAAAGAATTGCAGAATGAGCTGCTTCTCTTCAAAATCCCGGCCAATCAGTTTCAGGTATCTTCCACCAGCAATTTTCTTACTTCTTCCTGAGAGTCCAATACCTACTCCACATGCTCAGTTTTAATTTATCTGATTTGGGATTTTTTAACAAAATCTTCACTTTTCAATCTTTAAAGCTTTGCTGCTGTTGTTGTAACCTGAGGATTCTCCCAAAGCTTATGATACCTCTTTTTGGGCAACATCCCTTTGGTAAAATAGTGACACTTCATCAAATCTGGAGGAATGTTCCATTGTACTTCACCATCAGGATTTGCGTAATATGAAGGAACTAAATAAGGTATAATTTATTGCAGCTTTTCCCCAACCTGATGCCTTCCATATATGATGGGCAACAATCTGGGCTGATGACATTCCTTGGAACTGTAGCAAGGAGTCCAAAGATAATGAAGTGCGCTATCAGAGGAACTATGGAGTCATCTGAGAACTATGTAGTGGATTTCTGTAGCTTGACTAACCAAGGAAAATGAATGATCTAATGGGAATCGTGTCAACAGATTATGGGAACCTTTGTGTTGTGTCATTTGAACTAGACTGTGCAGTTTATTAGGAGCTGATTTAAGGAATCTAGGTATATGGTTAAGAGTGCTCAATAGAAGGGGAAAAAATAAATCATAGAAAAGTGGCTTGCTATTGTCTTCTTCCAAGACTTCAATTTCAAGATTCCACATAATAGGCTCTTTAGATGATGCTGAACTACAATTCCTATAATCTGTAATCTTTGGACATAATACTGATGGGAGTAGGAGTCTGTTTCTGTTGTAGATACACACTCAATTTATGCCAGGCATTGTTACTGGCTTCAATGGTGGACTGTGTGAATTGATAAAAGGTAAAGGTTCCCCCCGCACATTTGTGCAGTCGTGTCCGACTCTAGGGGCCGGTGCTCATCTCCGTTTCTTAGCCGAACAGCCAGCGTTGTCCGAAGATGCTTCCACGGCCATGTGGCCGGCATGACGTGCACGGAACGCTGTTACCATCCCACCGAAGTGGTTCCTATTCATCTACTTGCATTTGCATGCTTTCGAATTGCTAGGTTGGCAAGAGCTGGGGCTAGTGCGGGAGCTCACTCCGTCACGTGGGACTAGGGATTCGAACCTCCGAACTTGCGATCTTCCGATCGATAATGAACTCAAAAACAGGTCTGACTTCACATTCCCCAGTGCTGCTATACTATAAAGGAGAATTAGTGGAAAGAAGAGCGTCCACTATCACCGACTTTCTTATTAAAGAAGAACTTCAGATAAACTACAAAATGAACAATGTACCGAGAGTTCACTTCCAGGTGCTGGACTGAGTAGAGCGAAGAGCTGTGGCTCCACGGTTTTTCTGTTTGCAGCGATTGAAAGAAAGGGAAATCGCTGAAAAATTACCCTCGAAGAGAGGGTGAGCAGAAGATTTATCACAAGGGTCGTCGAACTTGCTGCTCTCTCCCGACCCCTGTATTTCCACCACGGGGGAAGGGAGATTTGAGCGGCGATAAACGGCTGGAATTAACATGAAGCTCTGCAGAAACCATGAAACTGAATAAGTTAAGTAGCTCTCCATCCAGCCTTTTAGATGCACCTTTTTTAAAAAATATCACTTGCCTTATTAAGCACTAAGATTTATCTCTGGACTGTGATTTATAAATGCTGGTGTTTTATTTTTCTTTCTTGTCAAAAGAGTGTTTAAACGGTGGGACTGGAAAACTAATTGACTCTGCCTGAAATAGACTGAGTGACTTTCTCTTTTGATTCTTAATATCTCTATTCTTGGTTTGCTTTCATTCTTACTGCAATTATAAGTATTTTTCTTTTGGGACTAATTTACCTGGATTTAAAGTTTTTATGGATAAATGAATTAATGATCTGACATCTTTTCTTTTACCTGTTTGGGATTTTTATTATGAAAGAATTTTTTTTGCTTTTTTCTATAAGTGTTTGAATATTTTTTGGATTATATAAGTTACTTTATAGAATTTTTAATGAATGCTTTGGATTCCTTTTGTACATAAATTAGATGACTTATTCAGGACTGGACTGTGTGGATATAAGCTGCCGTGAGAAACTCTGGGATTGTTTATCTTTTTTGTTATTATTTTGACTATAATAGAAACCTCTCTGTTCCTTTTTTATCTTTTACTCATTTGCTCTTACGCTTGGACATACAATTTTAATGGACTAGATTTTAGTTACTTTGATAACTACATTTAAAGGACTATTTTTATTTTTTGAAGTTTTTACCCCCCTATTATTAAAAAAAAAAAGCTCCTTTTTTCTGTTTGTTTTTTGTCTTCCCCCTCTCCTCTCTTTTTTTTTCTCTTACAGGGAAATTATCTACATTATGACAACCATGGCATTGAGGAAGAAGGAGAAGGAGAAGGAAAAAGAAACTGGAAGGTCATCCACAGATCCTTTAACACCTGGAGCATCAATGGAGCCTCCTCAATCAGAAATGAAAAAACTTCTGGAAGTAATGGCATCACTTAACAAGAAAATGGAAGATTCAATGGCATCACTTAACAAGAAAATGGAAGATTCAATGGCACAAAATAAACAGATGGAAGAACAAATTGCATCTTTAGATAAAAAAATTGATAAAATGGAAGAAATGAAGAAAGAGATAACCCAAGAGATTACACAAGAATTTAAAAAAGAGGTTTAAGAAACGAAGAAAGAGATAACCCAAGAGATTACACAAGAGTTTAAAAAAGAGGTTCAGACAGTGAGGGAGGTTGTGAATATTTTGTCAGGGGAACTCGAGGATATACAAGGCCAGATGCAAACATTAGAGACTAAATTAGAAGACGTTACTGAGGAACTTGAATATAATCTGGATGTTGCTGCATCGGTAGAAATGAGAGAGAGGGAATACATTTTGAGATTGTGAGCAGTTCCAGAACAATTAAATGAGGATGAGAGAGAGGCGACTGTTTCTGTATTAGCTAAACTCTTGGAGATGAAGGAACGGGATCTGGATTTGGAAATAGATAAAAATTTTAGAGAACAGAAAGTGTTTAAAGAACAAAAGTTAAGGACAATTCCTACTTTAAAAGTTAAAACATTTCTAGAGAAATATAAGACAGACATGAGGGAGGCACCAGGAGAACGTAAGAAGCATTTCATAGAATAGAATAGAAGTTAAGAACAGAGATAAATGGCTGACCTATAAGGATTTTTTATTGCTAAAATTGATGGATTGGCAGAAAAGGATAAATTGACATGTTTATTAAAAGAAAATTCAACTATTACTTTTTTAAAGATTAGAAACTATTAATGGACTATTTGGAAAATACTGGAGGGGTAAAACTTATATGAGGATTTGAAGATTAAATTATATATAAATTGATATATTAGATAAGAAATATTTTTTAATGTGATATACAGACCTAGTATGTAAGACGCATCTTATAGAATAGAATAGAAGTAAGGAATAGAGATAAATGGTTGACTTATAAGGAATTTCTATTACTAAAATTGATGGATTGATAGAAAATGATAGATTAATATGTTTATTAAAAGAAAATTCAAACTATTACTTTTTTAAGAGTAGAAACTAATAATGGACTATTTGGAAAATACTGGAGGGGCAAAGCTTATATGAGGATTTGAAGATTAAATTATATATAAATTGATATATTAGACAGGAAATGTTTTTTCAAGGTGATGTATAGACCTAGCATGTATGACAAATTTTGTAAAGTACTGTGACCAGAGATTAATCGGAAGTTGACTACTTTCTATGCTTCATCTTTTTTTCTTTGCTTTACTACACTTTTTTCTTCTTTCTTTGATTTGTATTTCTATTTCTTTTTCCGTTTCCAACTTTTAACTATGTATATTCAAAACCCAATAAAATATGTAAAAAAAATGAGCAATGTACCAATGTGGTATAGTGGTTATGGTGTTGGACTGACATTGTGGAGACTGTTCGAGTCCCTCCGAGTCATGGAAGCTCAGTGTGTGACTTTAGGTCAGTCGCTGTCTCTCAGCCCAACCTACTTCACAGGGTGGTAGTTGTGGGAAAACATTGGAGGCAAGAGTTCCATGTTTGCTGTCTTGACCTCCTGCAAGAAAGGGAAGATATAACTAACAAGTGAACAAGCTCCATTTGAAGATGTCCAGAGGGGAAGACACTGGAATGACAGATGGAATGTAACCATTAAATCAGCCTTCCCCAAACCTACTATGGGCCAGATTTATTAGGACTGCAAATTCTGAATTCTCAGCCAGCATGACCAATAATAGCTGGGACTCCTGAGAGTTGGAGTCTTGACACATCTGGCAGGTGCCAGCTTGTGAAATATACTAGATACATGCATATATATTCTTTCTTTCTTTCTTTCTTTCTTTCTTTCTTTTTCTTTCTTTCTTTCTTTCTTTCTTTCTTTCTCAGCCCAAATCAATCCACTGCAAGGTGAAGACCTTTAGATTCTTTCCAAGATCTCTGATATGCCAAAAGTTGGTTCCGGTTAACACCTTTACATTGAGTTATATCATCTGTTAAGTGTTTTTTTTTGGGGGGGGGGGTTGCTTTTTGATACGTACAATTTAAATACTCTTAGGGATATTCTTCACATAGCCAAAATTGTACCATCTAGCACAAGGAGGAAGTATCTATGGTTTGAGGAAATAATGATTCATTAATACATCAAGTGCTACTATATACACATAGTCACACGTAGCTTTACCAGGTAATTCGTATAGCACTATAAAGACCAGTAAAATACAGATAAAGGAAAAAAGGCACAGATTGACACATGAATGCCAGATCATTTTAGTGTATTGATTGCTCTAAAAAGAAAAGACAACAATGACAGAAGAATATATGGTGGTGTTTTAGAACTTGCAAATCATTTTCATGATCACAAAAAAATGTATTGATTTTTTTTCTAACATGAGACAACCTTCAGGTGGGCATTAGTCTACAGAGGTCATTATAAAAGCTGGAGAAAATGATTGTGTCCATTTCTTTGCTTTTCTTAGTTTCTAGGCCTTTAGCATCTTTTAAATATTAAAAACTGCCAAACAACTTCAACTACCACAGGGAGTAGAAACTAAACTCCCACTCCCGTTGAAAAAGAAGGGGGTCATGGATCTAAATCCCAAGAGCTACACAGAATATTTGAGGGAATGCAGCGATATGGCCCAATGCTGAATACCTTAAGCCAATGTTGGCCTTGCACCTGGAGAACTCTCTCTTTGCATCTGCCCAGTCACGTCATCTCATTCTCAGTCAGCTGTACATCTGCTTTTGCAGAACAGGCAGCTCACTGACTTCTTTGAAATACTGTGAAAATTGTGAGGGCAAGTGTCTGCAGGTTATCTCCTGTTCAAATTAGCAATCTGTGCAAGTTGACACAGAAGGCGCTGCTGATGCAAAATCAAACAGGAGCTGGGACCGAGATACGTGCTCGTTCTCCTCCACATCAGTCCTCACAGACACACACCTTCTGGACGTTCTAGCTTTCGGCTGGTCTGCACGAAGAAATGTGAGGTCAGTGCCCCAAGCCAAATTAGCCAAGGCATGATACCACACCAGATGCTTTTGTATTCTATCCCTCTCACTTTTCTCCCAAATGGCTTCTCTGATGTTTTTCCAAAGAAAGAGGGCAGACAGGTGCTATGGTCCTCACTGAACCATAACTTCCAGCAGCCCCTATGCCAGAGCTTTCCAAACTTTTCATGTTGGTGACACACTTTTTAGACATGCATCATTTCGCGACACACTCTTACAGCAGGGCATCGTTTCGCGACACACTTACAGCAGGGCACAAGGCAGGCACTAGGACCTGCGCGGAATCACAGCAGGTTTGGAGGCAGCAAGGCACAAGGCAGGCACTAGGACCTGCGCGGAATCCTGGCAGGGCAGGTTTGGAGGCAGCAAGGCACAAGGCAGGCACTAGGACCTGCGTGGAAGCCAGGAGGGAGCAGCAGGCACGACACACCCAGACACTGCAGCCGACACACTAACATGTCCCGACACACAGTTTGGAAAGCTCTGCCCTATGCAGTATTAAGAGTCTGGCAATTATAGATAGATATAGATCGATATATAGATATATATCCACCTCTGTTACTGATGTAGGCCTTCACTCTCCCCCATTACGAAGCACTGTTTTAAACTGACTATAATTAGCACCAACAGTTGTACGCCTGTCTTTGCATATGTAAAGTCTGTGGCATCCATCTAGTTCTGTTAATGCAACTACAAGTACCAGAAGAAATGTAATCAAAGGCTGCTCCAAATATGTATATTAGACCCATGCATCATCTGTTGCTGTACCAGCATATGTGCTAAAGAATAAATACTTCTGTTAAAAAACAGAGGCAGGAAAAGATGGATATCTCATCAATCTTTTCACATCACAAAGGGGACCAAGTGAGACATAACTAGATAACTGCAAGGTTGAGTGAGAAATTCCCATCAGATATAAATAGCAAAAAGCAGTTAGGCACTTAAAGTGGGTGTGTACGCAAATGCATGCATGTGTATCTTATGAGTAAGTAGGATGTTCAGAAATTTGGGGCCAGAAGTTCGACAAACCATGTACAGAATACAGAGGAAAGAAAAACTGGTGACAGAAGAGCTTTATGAACACAACACTAGGCTGACCATACGTCCCGTTTTGAACGGGACAGTCCCGTTTTTTTAGCATTTTTCAACCGTCTCATCATTTTCATAAAAATCTCAATTTTGTCCCATTTTTCAAACCCAGCGGGAATGGCACGGAAGGAGGATCCGAGCCGGAGCGTGGACCAGGGTGCGGGGTTTGCAGGTGGGAGCCAATTGCATGGACCGGGGTGCGGGGACCCCTGTCTTTTTCATGAATACGGAATATTACGTAAGACCCCGTCCCGTTTTGCCATCCTGAAATATGGTCAGCCTACGCAACACACACCTGTATGTGAATGCCATGTCTGAGGAGGTTTCTCTCAGATGCCATCCAGCTGTAATATCATCTACATCATGGGTTATCCATCACACAGCATTGACCAAACTTGTGAGAAAAATGTAGTTACAGGAAGAGGTACATCCTCTATCACAAAGACCTGGGTGGGGCTTGCTAAGTAAAATAAGCACAGCTGCACATTCTGGGGCATCTGCACCATCACCTGAAGCTCAGTCCATGGTGGGAACATCAAAATGGTACCTTGCTTTTCCCACATGGTAAAGGAACAGCCAAGCTGCTATTGAGTGGTGTCTTCTAAGATTTTCCAATGCATCCTTGTATTCCACTTAAACTCTCTACTCCTTATGATGGCTTCCCCTTCCTCACTGATCCTGCTCATCTAGAGACAGTTATTTACTATTGCATATATGTATACAGGGTGTACCAAAAGTCAGGTCCCATAGACAATTTATTATATAAATTACATTAAATGTTTGAATTGGTTGCCATTTTCTTTTAAACACTTCCTTACTTGTCCGACACATGACCTTTGAACGTTCCTAATTACAGTAACATTTTCTCTGGGGAAAAACAGTAATTAATAAAACATACTGTAATTGGCCTATAAGGCCTGACTTTTGGTAGCCCACACTTGAGACTTGAACACTACCAAGGTACCAGGAGAGAAAAAGTCAAGATTCTTCCGGAAAGAGAGATGAAACAGTCACTGGAAGAACATTTATATAAAATTCACCCAAATATTGTTACCGCCTTAAACCAAGAGACATGGTTTTGTCTGATACAGAACACCGACACCGACAGAACATGGCACCGACACCTGCTAATCTGTGCTGCATCTCTTAAACTTGTCCCCCTCCCAACATAGAGGGTCACTGTAAAAGGCCAGTTATTAGAGAATAAAACTTCTCAAATGAGTACTGCAAGACTGCCCCTGCCCCACATTCATACACAGGAGAGCAGGAGACGGTAGACCTAAGCAGATGCCACCGTTTCCATATCAAGCTCCCCAGGCTGCAGGGAACTGAGGCTTCCCATAGGCACTGCCAGGAGATATGATGCCCCCCATCGTTGACATCTGAGAGAATCAACCCATAAACCCTGAGAAGAGGAGAAAAGCCTTCCCTTGCATTGTCTCTCCCCCGGTCCCCTTCCTCGGCATCCATGCAGGGTCATAGCTCATCCCGGGCTGTCCTGTCGAGTGAGGACTGGAGCACGTCTGAGTTCCTGGCCTCATTCCTCAACTCCTGCTGCTCCTTCATTTTCTGGGACTTGGCCCGGTCCCAATCTGTCTTGACATTCTCATTGTTCCACACCACCGAGGTCTCTGTATCGCTGATGTAACCATCATCCCCCGTGTAGTGTGTTGGATAAACCAGCAGGGGCTCCACTGAGAAGGCCAGCAAATTCCGGTCATCAAAATGTTCCATGTATTCAGTCCTATTGAGCAGGAAATGAAAGTCATGTCAGAAAAGTGCCTTCCCTGGGTTTGTGATTGCTACAAAGCACACAAGTGAATTAAGAAGCAAGTGTCCCCTAGTTTTTGTGTAGGAAAATTACCATATATCAAGCTCCTCTCTATCTAATTATATGTCAAATTAGTCAGGAAGATATTTCATAAATTGAAGAGGTGTATACCTTGAAGATTGGTCCCTCTCCACCCATAGATTCAGACAGTGCTTATTCCTTTGGGAGTTTCTCAGCAACATTTAAAGTACTCTATTTGGTGCATAGAAAGTTTTACTCAGCTTTGCTCTGAAATTACTTAGCTCTTAGGACACCTATGTTCTAGAAAAATCAGGATTTTTCCGAAACAGAAATGTCAGGAGTGAGAGCAAAACTTCATAGTTAAGAGCCATCTAATAATTTATTTATTTATTTAATTTATATGACCGCCCATCTCCCCCTATGGGGAACTCTAATAAAAAGCTGAGAGCCAGTTTGGTGTAGTACTTAAAACACTAGGCTAGAAACTGGGAGACCGTGAGTTGTAGTCCCGTCTTAGACACAAAGCCAGCTGGGTGACCTTGGGCCAGTCCCTCTCTCTCAGCCCTGGGAAGCAGGCAATAGCAAACCACTTCCAAAATGTTGCCAAGAAAACTGCAGGGACTTGTCCAGGCAGTCGCCAGGAGTCAACACTGACACAAAGGCACAAAATAAATAAATCAATAGCTATGATATTCCACTTGTGTCCATTCTTAAACAATTCAGTAATCCAGCCACACAGTGCCCAACATCTTTGGATGCAGGAAGAACTTGCCCCCCATCCAACCAATTCGGCTTTCTGGGCTATAAATTCCTGCTCATGATAATGAGGAGAATCTGCATCTTCTAACTCAGGAATGGGCAGCTATGCCCATCTAGGAGCTTCCTCTGAGGTTCCTCAGAGCAGGCAGGGATGCCGTCAGACTGGACCAGGCCAAAGCATCTGGTCTGTTTCTAAAGAGCAAAAACTGCTATTGAAAATGGCTTTTATGCTGCCAAATTTCAACAGTGCAATCCCAGGAGATTCTGGGGGCTGCAAAAATAGGGCAAGGAATGCTGATTGCATTGCCTACCCTGTTCTACTACCAGATGGAAGTCACAGGAAGACACGTTCTAGTTCCCTTGTAAGAAATGCAAAACTTCCGTAAAGTCCCCATTTTGTTTTCCCCACACAAGAGGCAAGCCTTACACAGGGTGTTTGTCAAACATGACTGGAAGAAACTCATCCACTGGCAACATTTTGGAGAGGGGCTCAGCTTCCAGCAGTTTCTTGGCCCCCTGGAGGGAGATGACATAGCCCAGGGTCCAATAGGAGTAGTCAGCTTCCACCAGATTGCGGATGTGGGGGACAGCTTTCTCTGGATGCTCCACCTGCATGCGCTTCCGACCAATGTAGCTAGAGGGAGACAGAGAGCAAAATCTCAGGAGGAGTAGGCATAGCCTGTATGAAGTTGTCTTTAAAAGGATAAGTAAATGTTACCAACAACTCAAAAGTTCCATTTGAAAATTGTCTCGATTGTTGATAAGCGCTGTCTGGCCACATTGGAATTAGGTTTTTCTGATAAGGAAGCAGAGAAAGGGGCCAATTTGTTTAGAACTTAATTTCCGGCCTCTCCTTTCCCTTAGGGTGGTTATTAAGTTTAAAAACAATACCGTTTCACTCCTCCTTTTCATTGATATTACTGCATGTACTTATATTTTCTTTCCGTTAATTTTGCACAGTAACATTATTTTTAAATGGCTTTTTATTTAAATGGCTTTTATTTTATCAAATGCTACTTGACTGTTGTCAATGAGAGTGTAATCATCATGTATGGTGCTACTGTGAAAGCAAAACTTCCAGAAAAGTGCTTACTAACAACCCCATTTTGGTTCAATTCCAATTAATACATTTGGGGTTGCGGTCTATAAAGAAGCTCTGAAGTTCAACTTATACAACCCCATATTATGAGTCTTGTAATCCCCATGTGTGACTGAAACTGCACTCAGTGAGTTTAATTCCAAATTTCAACTAGGGCCTTCATAGGAAAAGTGCATGGCTTTGTTCCCACTCCTGTTCATTTTAATATTTAAGATGCATATTTTAGTCATACTCGTCAAGTTCAGCTACCTGCATCCACGGTTCACCAGTTCACTCATTCATCCCACCACTGATATAGAAGATGGTGTTGTACATTCGCACAAGCGAGGAGAAAAAGAAATAATTTTCTGCAGGGCGGGGGGCACTACTGCCAAGATTTCTTAGCAACCTGAGCATGTTCTGCACTCACATTAAATCCCAGTCAAGGCCCTCTTCTTCTAAGTCAAACATGAGGTTCATCATGCGCCGTTTGAAGAAGATCTCAAAGCGCAGGTCATCCTCAAACACCACTGACTTCTCCAGGCCTCTCTCAGCAATCTGGCAAAGCAACAGAGTGATGCTCAGCTCCTTTTCTGAGAATTCAAAGTATTTAGTAGAAACGGTCTCATCTTGGCTTTCCCATGTGGTTTAAGCCATTCAGCTGCTTTTTCTTCTTATCCCCCATTTCAGTTTTATAAATCAGGGTTCCATAATCAAGTACCCTCCAGGTAGGTAGAACTGCATTTCCCATAATTCCTAGTTACTTCCTAGAGTTACAAAACAGCATACTGATGGATGGATGGATGGATGGATGGATGCTGGATGAGCTGAAAACTCATACACTGGTTGAGAATGTTGAGCTTTGTAGTATGGAAATTGGGGAGCATCAGAAAGGGAAGGCTAGGGTACTCTCACTCCCTTTGTGTGGCTTGCAGTTAAAAACAGGGACTTCTATTTGTGGCTGATGCAACAACTTGACGTGGCCAATAGATGGCAGCCCAAACCAAGAAACTAGTAAGATCCAGATCCAGTGGATTAGTTCCTGAGCCTTCGTTTATTCTTCTTGCTGTTTTGGCAGACAGCAAGAAATCCCGACCACACAGCGGACCAAAAGTCTGGCTTTTCTGCCAAAATAAAGCCAACAGCCCAGCAGTGACAGGACACCATCTGCAAAGGCTCTTTTTAGTGCTTGCATGTCAGAGCCTGAAACAAGGTACAGATGGTTCCTCCATTAGATTCCCTGCCTCTGCTCACTGGAATAGTCAACTTATGTAGGAGAAGACACCCAGAACACCATAGATCAAAGATTTCAGTAGCTTAAAATAAATCCATCCATTTTATGCTGGTCTATGGCCATTAATAAAGATTTGATTTGACTAAATCCATCCATTAAAATCCTGATCCCCATTCCACAATACAAAGGGCAGAATTCTGCAAATAATTTTGGCATCACTTATTCTACATAATTTCTTTTGTTTCACCAGGCATAGAAATGATGCCTGGCTCTGGGTCCCCAAACTTTGGTGGGAATCCTGAACAAGACTCTTATCCCAAGGGTGGTTGTTTTTTTTAAGTATTCAACAAGCATTGCTACATACTGGCATGCTTAATCATCAAGCCACAAACTTTCTTTTTAAATGAAAAATAAATGATTTTAGGGGAACTGGGTTTAGAGCTCATCCCAAGGCCCTGCCGTTCTCACTGCGTGTGCGTGCAGATGCACAATTTACACAAACCGTCTTTTTTCAGCCATTTTTTTCAGAGAAAGTAATGGCTTCTGGCTTTTACTTTGCAGCATGAACATCATTTACCTCTTTCCAAATCTTATAGTGGCTGAGGAAGCAGCCCAATTCTCCCTTTGTGAGTGGACGTCCATGGTACGGGTCCTTGTAACCCGGCAACATCTTGATGCCCATGGCTCCCACTTGGCTGTTATTCATTGCCCTGGACCAAAGAGAGGAAAAAAAGAGAGAAAGGGCAATCAGCTGGAGAGAGACACTACCTGGGAACTGGATGCAGACCCAATCTAGTTTGAATTCCCACCTCTGCCACAGACACCTGCTGGAGAAACCAAAAAAGATGATTTGCAGGAAAGCAATTGTTTGCATCTAGATCAGCCTGGGATTTTGGAGGGTGTCAGGCTGGAGAAGCCCACATACCTCAATTTCAGATGGAGCAGAAGCTTCCAACTAGCATAGAATTCTTCACCCAAGTAGCTGAATCTCAGTGCAAAGTTCTGGATAACATAAAAACTTGTGTGCTATTACCCCAGTTGAAGGCCAATTTGCCAACCACCATCTGCTCACGGCCTGGAGCAAAACAGTTCTGATTCTCGCAATTCAGACAAAGAGAAGAAGTTGCTGTACATCAAATTAGATTAGCCCAGTACTTTCTGCTCCAATGAACTGTGGCTCTTCCCTTTGGCCTGGAAGGCATCACTGAATTAGAATTCCTAGCAACTCCACACAAGCGTCTGCCATGGTGAAAATGCTGAATAGTGTAGTTCAGCAACTTCTACAGGGCCACCAACTGTCCACCCGTACCATAGACAGAAAGGGGCTGGTCCTACCATCTGTTAATGGAGATGAAAGCCAGGGGGTCAGCACGGGATCCTCAAGATAAGAAAGCTGGGTCTTCCCCCTAGACTTGAGCTACTTATTCTAATTGGTGCATGCTTAAAGGGTTGCCCAGTCCAATACAATGATCCAACAATCTTCAATCAGAGTGTGATTGGCCTTGGGCCCCCTACTCTATTCTGGGAACAAAGGCCGCTAAGAGCAGCTTTGTATCCTCCAGCAAGGCTTCCTCTTACGACACTCACTTCCCATCTACGGCTTCAACAACTTTGCAGTCAATCTCCTGCTCATAGAGGGCTTGCAGCATCCGTTCTCGTCGATCTGTCCGACGCTTGAGGTTAATCATGAAGACCTGGGGGGGGGGGGAGACAACATGGAAAACAGAACTACAGAGCAAAGGCCACATGGGCCAAAAAGAGAAAGAAGTAAATCTAAACTGCCAATATTAAACCTCAGGATGAGGTGGCAGAGTCCAAACAATAATAGAACAGACTACCACTTCCTTAAAGTAGGAAAACTAGCAAGTCAGTAATAATTAGGTATTGGAATTCCATGGGAATAGGAAACTGTAGCTTCTTACAACTCCCAGCAGCCCTGGCTGGCACTGTCAATGGTAAGGAATGCTATGAGTTGTAGGTCAGTAATCACTGGAGAGGCACAGCTTTCTCCTTCCCAATCCAGAAACCTTCCCAATGCAGCAATTTGTTTGCAGCTGACGCTTTTATGTAGAGATTCTCCCCATTCAAGTTCAATTATGAACATTTTATTATTAAGATTTTAATAATATAGGTAGGTAAAATAATAACTGTTTTAATAATATAGTATAGGTAGTCCTAGTTTAGCGACCACAATTGGGACCGGCAACTTGGTCATTAAACAAAGTGGTCACTAAGTGAAACCATGACTGTGCTTATGATCTTATTTCAGCTTTCTTCTGCTTTACAGACCTTTACAGACAGAAGGGTGTAAATGTGAGGATTGGTCATAAAGTTACATTTTCATCACTGTCATAACTGCAGTCACTAAATGAGACAGTCACTAAACAAGGACTGCCTGTACTGCATTCTGGGCCTGAGGATGACAGACCTACATTAGAGGCATTTTGCCTCAATATTCCACAACCTGAGATCTACTTAAAAAGATCTTGAAAATAAATATAAATAAATATAAATAATATAAATATAAATATAAATATGATAATAATATAATAATCATCATCATCATCTTATGATCCCCATATTAAGGTGTCTAAGGCAGAGTCACAAGGCTTCCAAAAGCAAAAAGCAGGGGAAGCCTGGAACGTTATTTTTGGCAGCCTCCCAGATCATCTACTCCCAAATATCTAAAGCAGCACTTGGCTAATCCGAGCAGAAGAGAGATGAATCAGATCCCCCCTCTAAGCAATGTTCCGATCTGCCAGTGCAGCTAAAAATATAATATAGTGCACAGACATAATCTTGATATTTGGGCACGGTTCGAGGAGCTAGCTTAGGCAAATTAAGTTCTACTGATTTGTCCTAATTATTTATTTATAATTTCTATAAATGTATCCCAATTCTTTATTTCTTACCTCATCAAATCCCATCTTATCTGGAATTTTTGGAAGCACAGACAAATACTGAGAAGGTTCCACTGGAGGATTCTTAACTGTGGAGGAAGTCAATACAGTGAGATGCATGATCTCTTCCAAGGATTTTTTATTTTTATGGAGAAGGAGCTACTCCCAGATTCATCGCCCAATTTTAGACACAAAAAGGTAAAGGTTCCCCCCGCACATTTGTGCAGTCGTGTCCGACTCTAGGGGCCGGTGCTCATCTCCGTTTGTTAGTTGAAGAGCCAGCGTTGTCCGAAGACGCTTCCACGGTCATGTGGCCGGCATGACGCACACAGAACGCTGTTACCTACCCTCCGAAGTGGTACCTATTAATCTACTTGCATTTGCATGCTTTCGAATTGCTAGGTTGGCAAGAGCTGGGGCGAGTGCGGGAGCTCACTCCACACGCAGGGCTAGGGATTCGAACCTCCGAACTTGCGATCTTCCGATCAACAAGCCTGGCGTCTTACCCGCTGAGCCACCACGCCCCCTTAGACACAAAGCAGGTAGACAAATTAAATCCTTCTCCATGAGCACCAATGAAGTCAAACAGTCCATGAGGCAAATTCAGGTGGATTAAAAATATGGATTTCCTGCTTAAAAAATGAACTTTTAACTTCTTGAAGCTTGGGACACAAGTCCACTACAGCCAAGTTTACACCAGGATTGCAAACAGAACTTCCCTGGTTGCCTACAATAAATTAAATTATCCACAAACAAGCAGTGAAAGTTTATATAAGGTCACATAAGAAATAATTATTGTGTTGGTACATAAAAAAAATCCCATAATTGGGTAATACTTTTATTAGGGATAACCAAAATGACACAAAAGAGTGTATGAGCCAATATGCAGGTATTTCATTTTCTCTCGCATCCTGTCCCAATTTCTTCCGAGTGTGGCCCTAAAATTCCCAGTGCAATTCATAACTGAGTAGAAATTTGAATGTAGGCCTCTTCAGATTAGGCAGGCTCTAAATGTGGACTAGAAACTTTCATGGACAATGGCCAGGCTCACTTTTTCATATGAAGATAAAGACACACATTACCAAAAAAGGCTGCCCTTCAATCTCCTTCCAAAAAGGGGGAAACCTCAAACTGGATGGAGAATTTATTCTTAAAAGTACACTACCCAATACCTTTTCAAAAAATACTTCCCTCGGACTCCAGGTTCTCTTATTTCAAAGCGTGCTCCTTTAGCAGACTTTCATAATATAAATCACACAACTTTCTCGGTCCTTCCTTCACCCTACTTGATTCAAACTGTTATCACCCATTACGTTTCTCTCATCCCCCACCCCCGTTCAGTGTATTCCTACTGGGTGAAATTATAGTTTCATTCAAATCTGCATGAATGAAAATCTATCCAATAAAACTGAATGTCATCCCTTTATGGGGATGTATGAACAAAACGTACAATCAGATGCATGGAGGAAACGGATTCTGTCCAGTCGAAGAAAAGGGTTGAAGGCATGGCGTTCATTCACTGAATGCTAAATTCTTTCACCTAAAATCCATAGTTCGATCTATCTATAAGCACAATAATAAAAGAAGCCCCTGAATATTTATATACAGGGACTATGAAGCAACCTCCATTGATTCTATAGTGAAGTCTATTAAACTACAGAAATGCTTATGGCCATGCCCATTCATTAGCTTTGTTTTCCAAAAGGAACAAGTCTTTTAAAAAAATGCAAACATTGTAGGGCTTAATTTTTTTTCTCCCTGATGTATTGGGTTTCATATGCAGAAAGGACATCAGGAAGCTTTCATGCAGCCTCACCAAGTGCACCTTAGAAAAGGTCCTTTGAAAAGACTCCTATCTCTTGAGCTTCTCAACAGGTGACCTGTTGAGTTTAGACATCATGAATTCAATATAAACAAACAAAGGTGGGGGGCCCAACGCTTGGCATACTGAATCGCCCTTTCGGTTCACCAAACAAACAAGTTATCAATGAAAGGTGATTGTCCTTTGAGCTAGCTTCCCTTCCACGTTGACTATATTTTCTCAAGTGGTGGCAAATTCCCCTTTAAGGGCAGCTGAATTTCATAAAAGGATCCTTGTGGAGCTGAGGGCCATACAAAGAATGACTGTGAAACATCCCCACAAGGAGAATTCAACCAACATCTTCAGAGAGCCAAGATGGTGGACTGCCACAGAGGCCCCTCTGGCAACCAAGGACATTCCTGAGACTGATCCAGGCTGGAACTTGAACCAGGAAAGCAGATGGTTGAGCCATGCAGGAAAGGCTTTAGCTACCTTCACATGGTTGCTGACTGTTCAGTATCACGTTTCCAATGCAATCCAATATAGAACTACTCAAAAGCCAGCCCTGTGGATTCCTCTGAGATGGATGAACTTGCAACAGTCTGGATGCCCTGCCTTCACAGCCAACCTGGGAGATAGGCTGTTTATATTTCCACTTCAGAGGCAGGGCATTGAGTTGAGAGACAAGAGATTTGGCCCAATAAGCCTGGAAGCAGAGAACAGAGATGCGCTGCACCAGCTCAAGACTCCAGCCATCTGCTTCAACACCCGCCAGACAGCTGGCCACTTAGAAGCCCAAACGTCACTTATGAAAGACTCTCCTCTGCTGTCTCTCCTTGCAGTAACTGGTATTCAAAAGTATCAAAAAATCACCGACCGGACCCTCTTCTTTCTAGGAAGAGCTTTATGGAAAGGGAGAAAACAAATTGCTGCCGTATTACATCGGCCAAAGGAGGGATAGCAGCACACAACTATTCTGCTCCATCCTACAAAGAGAACACCCAGCTTCTTCCCAACAGTTGCTCCATATGTCAGGTTCCTCCTCATCAATCATTACAATTTTGGTTATTGCTCACAGCGCTCATCTCTCACTAACCATCTGTATTTAAATCTGAGAACTTAATAAACACTGTGGGTAGAGGGTGGGGGAAAGAGTGACTGTGGCAAAGTTTTGTGGGATTAGGAGAATTAGTGCAAAAGTAGGTCTAAAAAAGTTAATCTCCATTGAAGAACACTTTTTTTAGAAAATGACATGTTTCTAGTCCTTATGGCTGTGAAGGTGTGTTAGAAAACTTGTGCCCTTAGAAATCTCATGGAAGTGGCAGTATAAGAGATGGTGGTGGGTTGTCTAAACCAGGGGTTGGCAAACTATGGCCTATGGACCAAATCTAGCCCTCACCTGTTTTTATACAGCCTGAGAGCTAAAAGTGGACAGATGGGCAGGTGGCAGATCACCAGGCCCAAGCCTCAGCAGAGTTCCTGGAGCCAACGGGCAGGGCCGGGGCATCCTGGGTGGTGGCAGCAGCCTACTTGCTGGTGGGCCAGCGCTGTTCAATGGCTGTCACACTCCTTGGCCTGTAGATCTGCCAACCGGAGGCACAGGAGGGGCAGCATTTGGCCCTTTACAGAAAAAGTTTGCCAACCCCTTGTCTAACCCATTGCCTCCTTCCACTGGTAAGCAAGAGTAGAATTATACAAAACAAGAAAAATGCAAATCTTATCAGCCATGTAGACATTAATACACAGCTTTAATGAAAGCAAACCTGAACTGAGCCAATGCCAGATTCTTATTCCTTGATCTTGGCTCCGAGGACATACAACATTTTCTAGAAGAACCCAGTGCTGATATCACATCAGGGCTGGCTATCTTGCTCTTCTCTAGATGAAGCTTCATAACTATCTTCGTGTTGTGGAAAGCTGATGCTTCTCAAAGAATCTGATTTCCTTAACTGCAATGTTTCCCTTTAAACTACCCTTGTGAAGCACACTCACCCATGACCTCCAGCTGCACATGCATGAAACTCTCCACTTCATCACGCAGGGTGCCGTGGGATCGCAGAGGCACCGGGAGGAAGCCATATACTTCTTCGTTGCACACGTACATCTGAACCTCTAAACAAATTGGGGGAGAGGGTGAACGCATGAAGGCAGATGGCGCAAGGCAACAAGAGATCCCTATGCCCACTCCCTTGGCAGGACTGAACGATTTAGTCAACATCATGCTTCATCTCTGTTTAATGAACTTGGGCAAATTATTTAAAATTATTCCTACCACATAAAGGCTCACTCGGATTTAGGTGGGTGGCCAATTAAACCCCAACACAGAAGCTGGTTGAATGGAGAACCAGAAATAGGAATTTGTACTGTTAGGGCTGGGCATGAGACCTCGTTCTGCAGGAGGTCATCATGCAGGAACGTGGAAAGAAATCAGCTTTTGGAGTCTCCCAATTTGATTTGCTTCCCACTTGGCTACCCCAGCAAGATACAGGTTGGCAATATCATTTCTCAGAATTGAGAGGTGTGATGGCAAGGAATTTTCAGTGAGGGAGATGGGGCTTCAGCATTTTTGCTTCGCCCCAGGACAAGCAAAACCAAAACTGAAAGTTCAAACTAAAATCTGAAAATGTACTTGAGGACAACCGTAAAAACAAGTTGTTGGATTCTGCTGTTGAAAGCCTGCTTGCTTGGGAATTTTTAGCATGGTGTACAGAGAACCCCACTGACACCGAGGAGTGAGGATTATAGCCCCTAAGGTTAAAAAAAAAACAGTTGCAGTTGCAGATGCCCAAGACCATCAGCTTGGATTGGTAGATTTATTTATTTTTCTAGAGCCCTGAGCTGAATTGAGTCAGGCAGCAAATTAAGTTTATCCATGCTGCTCTTTGCTACCCATCCTTTGCCCCTGCTGTTCCCGCTTGAGTCTCACTCCACTACAGCTGTCTCCCACATGCATAGCTTCATCCAGCTAAAGCCAAAAAGAGAACTGGGTGCACCTTTCCTCTGTGAGAAAACATCAAGGTGTTTTGGCAACTGCATCTCCTTTCTCTGTGTCCCCTACCACCTTGGAAGAGACCTGCTAGGCCTCAGAGGCCGAGGCAAGTCAAATGAGTGCCACCGCTTGCCAGAATGCTGCCGTTTGCAAGTGAGAGAGTAGCCCAAAACCGCTGAACCATCTCTCCTATGACAGCCTTCCCCAAGCTGAAGAAGGATGAGAGTTGACACCTCAAGAGAATTTATTTATTTATTTATTTATTTATTTATTTATTTATTTATTATTCAAATTTATCACCGCCCACCTCTACAGCAGTAGAATTGGGGAAGACTGATCAATTGCAGGTGGATAGGACTGAGGCTGAGAAGCCAACACCACCTTCTGATGGACTGGCAATCATATGCATAAAGCTCTGTAAGGCAGCCCTCCCAATCAAATATATGGTTTATCCTAAGGGTCCTAACAAACGATGTCTGTGGCTTAGCTCCTGGAAAAGGAGATGCTTATTCAGTAGATTGACCAACAGGGCTGATGCTGTCCTCCTGACCAAGGAAAGGCTGCATTTTGCTCACCTGCCTGTCTGCAGGCAAAGGCAAAGACGATGATATCATCAAACGCCCAGGTATAATCTGGGTGGGGAGGGTAGAAAACAAGGTTTTGTGAGGCCTCTTTCTGTAGGTTGATGAGAAAGGTAGAGTGCACCATGGGTACAGCAAAGCAACCACGGCGATCCCGCTTCCGGATGGGGATGTAAGCAGGGGTGCGCTTATAATAGCCCTAAGAAAAGGAGAAGAAAAATTCCAGGTGAGCTTTGCTGTAAAGAGAAGCAAACGGGGACTCTAACCCAGGACAACTTACAGCTCTTCAGCAGCAACTGCCAAAGAGATACAAAGCCTCATAATAAATTCAAATAACTAACATTTTAAAAAATAATCTAAGGATTTGTAATCTAGCACATTTGCCAGAAGGGGAGAACCAACAAGCCAAGTGAGGATATGGGATGACAATGCTCAGAGACCACCCGGTTAACCATCATTCCTAAGCATCTCACAACCCAGGACCAGATCAGGAAAAGGAGAATCTGCTGTAGTTCATGATCTCATCCTGGAGTGGCCCGCTGACCTTGAGGCATCACTGAATCTTGGATGAGCGAGGATGGTGGGGCTTATCTGATATAAACTTATCTGCCAGGTTATTTTGCAATGAGGCAACACAACCCTGCTAGCGCCCCCTATCACAGGAAATTACCCTCTTCTAGTGGTTTTACGTGCTTGCATCTGACATGGAGAGTTCAGGACAGGTTAGGACTGTAGGGCATATTGTCCATTCTGCTTCCTAACATGCTCCCTGTTAGATGGGCTGTTAGTCTCTTGAGTGGCAATGGAGTCCTTAGGATTTACTGGAACTGGTAGAGTTCAACATTTGTGGATGGCAGATCTATCAAGGAGAATTAATCTTGAAAATTCATTGTTATCTCCAGACTGGGGACAGCATGCATCCAAACACTATTTTGCTGGAGATAAGGAGAACGCAATCTGGTTGAGATGGCAACAGAAGGACTCCTCCTGCCATCATCAGTGCCTGGTTAAGTCTAGGCGGCCACCATTGGCTGTGGCCTCAGATGCCAGAAAAAGGCCTGGAGTTCAGCCATAGCCTCTGAATCTGCATACCTGTGAGGTCATCCCACACCAGAAATTTGAATAGGCTGCTCGCGAGTCCAGCATTGGTGCCACCACCGTCTTGTTCTCAGCTATCAAA
Organism: Charina bottae; assembly: GCA_023362775.1. NCBI lineage: Eukaryota > Metazoa > Chordata > Lepidosauria > Squamata > Charinaidae > Charina > Charina bottae. The sequence goes on from JALMGJ010000021.1 coordinate 17,805,539, forward strand.
AGGCCCAGAGTGTCAGGATTTGTCAATAAATTGTCTGCATCCACAAACTGCAGAGATGAGCATTAAAAAAGAAAGCAAAGTGAGTTTTACAGCAGCCATTTCTCTTGAAAGGTTGTGACTCTCTGTAATAGCCGGGCAGTAGGACATCTTAACTGATCAAGTACAGACCAAGAGAGTGGTTGAGATACTGGTCTAGGAGAAGGGAGACCAAGGTTAAAGTCCATCCTCATGTATTAAGCCTATGTTGGACTGGTCTTGAACCATAATAAAGATACTACTGCTATTACTACTACTACTACTACTACTACTACTACTAGAAGCTCCTGGGTGACTTTGGGCCAGTCACTCTCTCTCAAACCAAACCACCTCAGGGAGAAGGTTTGTGTAATATGTTAATGTATGTCACCTGGAGTTGATGAAGGAAGTATCAGATATAAATCTGATCAATACATAAATAAAATCCTGCCTATGTCTTCCTTAGGCAGTAGCTAGTATAGAAGGAAAGGGTTACACGCGCACAGAACTCTCTCTCTCTCTTCACACGTGAAGCAGCATAAACGCATGATTATGTTGCAGTTCGGCTGTCGGAGAGACCCTGCGTAGCCTGTTCAGAAACCTCAGACAATGAAAAATCATTCAGGGATGACGCAATGTAACCAGAGCCTGGCTCTGCTTCCAGAAGCTCAGGAGCAATGTGCACAGTGTGAGTTCTATCCAAACAAACCTGCCAATGGGAGTTCCACCCAAAGAAATTCAAAGAAACCTGCCAGCAGATCCAGATACAATTAGGTACCACTGCTTTTCATGCATTGGGCAGAGAAAACATAATCCGCATTTAGCCTCAGTGAGAAGGATCCGTTTATGCAAGTCATCCCCTGCCAAGATTTCTGGGCTGGCGGCCAACTCTTCATTCCAGAACGGAAGTATCAGGCATGACCAGCCAAGAGGCCGACCCCATCAAGACCAGCTGTTCTACTGGCTCCCTCTTTGCTCTGAAATCTCAGTGCAGCTGCTCTTGTTTGGGAGAGAGAAACAGAAGTGGAAGGGGGGGCGGAGGCGGAGGGGAGGACACAGTGGACAAGCTGAGGAACCTCAATTGCATTCACAGACCAGAAGTGTCAGAGCCAGCCAGCTTCAGAAGGTAATATTCAAACCAAAGGAAAAACAATCAGCCTCACTTATCCAGCCCTGAATAAGGATATTAAACTCCATATATTATGAAAGGTAATACTGTACATGTCTATGAAGGTTCTCAGTCATCCAGGTGGAATTGTCTGTAGCTTGAATCATGTCAACTGGATTTCTATTTTCTCAGTGGAAACGTTTCGCTCCTTATCCAAGGAGCTTCTTCAGTCTGAGCAAAGTTGGTAAGGGAATCCTAAATATGTTTCTAGGTAGCTGTGTGACCTTACACCTGGGGTCATGGTTATATTGAGATGTTATTTTTAAGTCCTTTTACCATCTAAAGGAGAACCGTTAAGATCACCATGCTGCTGTTGAGCTTGTGAAATGGTCCCCACCTCCATGGATTCCAAAAAGAATGAAAATCAGCACCTGAGAACAGCTCTGAAGGCCTGTGGATATCCAAATTGGGCCTTCACCAAATCTAAATCTACCAGACCTAAAACAGCGACAGATAGGGCTGAGACTCAGAGTAAACGAAAGAACCTGGTCATTCCCTACATGGCTGGTGTGTCTGAAAAGATAAAACGGATATTTGGCAAACACCACATACCTGTATATTTCAAACCCACCAACACACTGAGACAGAGGCTTGTACACCCCAAAGATCAAACTCCAAAACACAAGAAAAGCAATGTAGTTTATGCAATCCAGTGCAGTGAGGAGTGCTCTGAACTATACATTGGAGAAACCAAACAACTTTTGTACAGGAGGATGGCCCAACACAGGAGAAGTAACACCACAGGACCAGAGTCAGCAGTTTATCTTCATTTAAAGGAAAAAGGACACTCATTTGAGGACATTAATGTTCACATTTTAGACAGAGAAGATAGGTGGTTTGAGAGAGGGGTCAAGGAATCCATTTATGCCAACTTGGAAAATCCTTCCTTGAATAGAGGTGGGGGCCTCAGGCACAATCTATCTCCCATCTATCTCCCGGCTTTGTCTTCTGTGCCTAGGAAGATTAAGACCATTTCACAAGCTCAACAGCAGCATGGTGATCTTAACGATTCTCCTTTAGATGGTAAAAGGACTTAAAAATAACATCTCAATATAACCATGACCCCAGGTGTAAGGTCACACAGCTACCTAGAAACATATTTAGGATTCCCTTACCAACTTTGCTCAGACTGAAGAAGCTCCTTGGATAAGGAGCGAAATGTTTCCACTGAGAAAATAGAAATCCAGTTGACATGATTCAAGCTACAGATAATACTGTACATGCACTCGTCTGACTCTGCATCTGATAGCTTTCTTTTGGATGGATTTGACGGTATTTCAGGAAACATCAAATGGGCAAAAGGAATGAAGTAGTAAAAAGGACTATGAGCATGGAGGGACGACGACTAAAGAACATGAAAAAGAGATGATAGGGTGTTTAAATTTTATTCCAGTCTTCTACCCTCAGGCGCTTTCTATCTCTTTCACTTTCTAAGGCATCTGGAACTACTGCATGGCAAAAAAAAAAAAAAAAAAACAGTTGGTGAACCTACACCCTGGTGACACTTGGGAGACTCACCTGGATGAATTTGGCTTCCCGGTCAGCTGAAGAAAACAGGTAAAATACAATAAACAATGGAAGCCTGATTTCAAAAGTATCCACTGCACTCCAAGCAAATATATTTATTCCTCTCCGGAGCCAAGATCTAGAATGGGTTAGGCAGGCCGGTGTCCTTCAGCTATTTTGGACAACAATTCTCACAGTCCCCTGCTGTTGGCCATGCTAGTTGCAGCTAATAAGAGCTAAGTCCAAAATAACTGGAGGCTACTAAATCACCTGCCCCAAGTTTAGCGGAAATTCACGACACAATAGACTACCTAGCCCCTTACGAAGTCAACCAAAATCTCTATCTCAGTTGCCAGAACAATTTTCCTTATCTTCTATTTTTTAACTAGGGTTACATCAAAAGGGCACTCCTATTTAAACAGGAAGCAAAGAGGTATGTGGATGCATAAATGCAACACACACACACAGCGGCACTGTTAAGAACTACAAATTGGCAAGTATCATCGTGGGAAGCAGACCTAGGAAGGAGGACTTGACAAAATCTATGCCTCCTACCAAGCCCACATGCAAAAAGCAAGAAAATGCACTCCTTGCATCAGAAACGTTGCTTGGACCCTACGCAAAATGAAACAGCCGCTCAACAAAAACGCACCTGATTCAAGGGCTGAGTTTACACGTTAAGCCCAAACTGGACTTCTTTATGACTCAGTGAGTTGTGCAAGTCCAACATTATTGGCAAAGCATGACTTTTTGCTTTGCGTGATGCGTGACCTTAGTACTTACATATTAATATTTGACGAACAGTGGCAGAATTCAAGCATCCTGACTGCAATGAAGTTTTACAGATAATGTAATGAGTGAACTGGTAAAGTTTGTGCATCATTTTAAAATTGGGCAAGTCCCTGTGCCAGGTATGAAAAGGTTCAGTCTGCACTAGTCCCTGACCCCCTCAGCAACCACCTGGCTGAGCAGAGGATCAAATACGGGCTTGTACAAACCCCAGGAATGTGCTAATGCTCTAAGAAGAGACCCCAGAAAGACAGCAATGAAATCTGAACAATCCAATCTCAGTCCGGCCACCAGGCTTCCTTTCTGAACTTTCCTTACCAGGATGTAGTCAGCCCAAATGTCTCGGGCAGACTGCAGAGCTGCTTGTCGGAGCTTCATGACGTGTTCATAGCGTGAATTGGACCAGTCCTTGGGCCCTTCCTCATCTGGATAGAACCTGCAAGGAACAATGAGGTTTGGGGCTTTGAAAAGAATAAATATCTTGCCTGGCTTTCTACCCCAGCGCACATTGCAAGGTAGGACCCATCACCAGTATTATGTGCTGATGTGTTTTATAGACAGAGCTCATCAGTTGGCTCTTAGGTTGAACTGGACTTATTTCTGAATAAATATTGTTTTTAGATTTGTGTGAAGATCACAGAAATTAATAGGACCTCTCCTCAGAATTATTCCAATATGCAAAGGTTCACAAAGAAGCTGGAAGAAAAACACCCAAACAAATATTTGAAAAGGAGTGGCTGGGCTTCAAAAGCCTTTGCCTGCACCATCCCAGATTTTAGTTTCAGTCTTAAACAATTTGCAGTCCCAAATGGACAATGGCTTACTCCAGTCTTCCTGGACTTCTACACTCCCAGTTTACTGAATTCCACACTGCCTTTTCTCTAATGCTATGCAATTACTGACTCATATGCTTTTTTCCCCTTCATTTTCCAAGCTTCCATTTTTCCTTTGTTTCTCCCTGGTCCTTTACTTATTCCTCTTGTAAACCTTTTCTATCTCATGTATTTTAATGGCCATGCTGTCCTGAATGGTGAGAATTGTAATCTAATATAACTGGAAGGTATCAGATTCAGGGAGGTCGATGGATACCTTTATCTCTTGTTTAAAAAAGGAATATAAAGACCACTACAACAAAACAAGCACTACAAATTGTATCAGAGAAAGAGAATCAGTGACAAGAAGGCTAAATGCATCAGAGGAAACTAACTCCGAAGGTCCACTTAAATAAAAGATTCAAGAGCCAATCGCAGATCCAGCAGAAAGGAAGCCTCACGAAACTTCATGGGAGATGGGCTATTATTCTAACTGTTTAGATCAGGGCTTTCCAAAGTTTTCCCGCGGCAACAAACCAACCGCCATTGGTGTGTCACCGCGGGAAAACTCGGAAGTGCCGCCGTTGCGGCAGCGCGCAAAAACCCGGAAGCGCTGCTGCCGCTTTCGGGTTTTTGCGCGCCGCCGTTGGTGTGTCGCCGCGGGAAAACCCGGAAGCGCTGATGATGATCAGCGCTTCCAGGTTGTGTGGCGACACACCAGACTGTGTGGGGCGACACACTGTTTGGAAAGCTCTGGTTTAGATGCTGCAACTTAAAACTCCCTTCCTCCTACCCAAACCTCATTTGGCAGGTGAAAGGGCATTGAGGAAGCTGCATTCCTGCAAGTCAGCAGTTGACGAACAAGGATGTATAATCCATAGGCGGGGACAGGTACGTTCAATTTCTTAAAACTTTGTGTGTTTTTTAAATTACACTGTTAGCTCTTATGGCCACATATTCACTGGAAAAAAATTAACAACAACACCTGCTGAAATCTGAGAAGTTGAAAGAATAATTAAAAGGAAGATTTCCAGTGGCTTGGGAAAAGTTACCGCTGTGTTCAAATGATCTTGCCCTTCCTCCTGACGGATAAAATACGTTAAGCAAGAGAACACAAATTCCGGGAATATGTGCAAAAAGAAAAGGCCAAGATATATACAAGTCACTTAATGTATTTCTACAGTGACTTTTCTTGGTGCAAATGTAATTACTTGGCCTCCGAATTTATCTATTTATGCACTTCAGTGCAAGGAGCCCTTGCCATCCATTGCCATAAGGTTTGGCCATTCTCTTCAATTCACTCATAGCCACAGTTTGTAGTTTTTGGATGGGATGGGCTACCAATAACCTCTGGTTTATAATCTTGTATCCCTTGTCTGTGGGTCCCTCAGTGTGAAAAGGCGCTAATCCCAGATTGACTGACTTACGCGATCTTGCCGTTTCTCTTTTTCAAGGTTATCCATTCCAACGAGGCTTACAAAACATTCACAGTTATCTCAGTTTCTCCTTCAGGACTAGTTCCATTTTCAACTCTAGCTTCCACTGTCTTTTTGCCTTCCTTGCATGCTAAGAGGTCGACTCCTGTGCCCCACCACCCACCCACCCACTCACCTGGGTTGCTCCATGGGCCGCCACTCCACTGAGTGATACATGCTCTGAACGTTCATGAGCCATTCCCGAAGCACTGCAGTTGTGTTGTCCATGTTGTGATCTGTTGCCACCCTAAGGAAAGAGGTACTGAAGGATGAAATACCATCCTACATTTAGCAGTTTTGTAACTTTTATCAACTACCTTTTTTTTCCAATCTCCACAGGGGTTAGATTTAATGTCATATTTGTGTTATGCAGTTCTGAGGATGGGATGTGCTTTGGAGGATGTGCAGAACTTCAGCTTTGAAGAGGATAAAGTGTTTTGGAACACAGATGGTCAGGTATGTAGCATCTGTTGGCAATGCTTTTCCTGGGATCATGTAGCATCTGCAAAGGTCAGCCACACGATCCCAGGAAAAGATGCACACAAAAGACAGACAGGCATGGTCTGAAAAGAAAGGAAGGAGAGATGGCAATGGAGGGAACGGAGGTGTCCCTGCTAATCTTTAAAGCCGCTTCTGGAGATTAGAGGGGTCTCTCCAAAGGGAACTGCCTTTTTTGCAGGCTTATTTTGAAGCCTTCTTTCAAACCAGCCGCACCCCCTCTCAAGAGCAGAACATCAACCATCTCTGCGCTCCTGAACTAAAATGCATTTCTATCTATCCTTACTGACACTTTAGACATGCGCTCATGAGGGAGGCCAGCTTCAGAGGGTCAAGCCTAGGGTGTCTGCTCGATGTTAAGCGTGCTAGGGTGTTACCAGCCAGCTGTCTTTCTGCCCCCAGTGGATACTCGGTGATCCAAGGGGAGAGAGAGCTGGAAGGGCTACACGTGGAAGATAACGTCATCTGCACCCTCCGGCGAATTCCAGGCTCCGGGCAGGGTGGAAGCCGCGCCCCCCCACCCCCCACCCCCGTCATCCCCAACCAACGCGCAGCCTTCTGGCGCCAAGGCACTGGCCGAGCGTCGCGCGCAGGGTCCGCCCGCGAGCCACTCACCAGAGCGCGATGCGGTCCTTCGGATGTCGCAGCCTCTCCAGGCAGCCCAGCGTCGCCGGCAGCGAGTGAGCCGCGTTGCGGGCGAGCAGCGCCAGCAGGACGCGGGGAGGCCGCAGCTCAGACTCGGGCACCCAGCGCTCCTCCGGGAAGTAAGCGCCCGACCGGCGGGCACTCCATGCCGCCAGCGCCAGCAGGCAGAGACAGAGCCACCGGGGCTTCATAGCCACTGCCACCGCCGCTTCCTCGCCTGCCCTCCGACAGGAAACCCGGCCTTAAAGGGGCAGAGGAGAGACTCCTCCCAATCCTGCCCTCCGACAGAAACGTGGAAGGAAAAGGGCTTTGCCGAGGGCGGTGGGCAGTTCCTTTAAGGAGGAGTTTTGCTCGCCCCGAAGCAATCCTCCAGCTTGCAGACCTCTCGCCCTTCCCTTGGCTCGTTTCTGCAAAGTCAAGCGTGAAAACTTTTTTTTTCTTCTTCAGCCTTTCTGGTTGCAAAAGCCTCGCTGGCGCTTGGAAAAGGAAGGAAGGAATCCTTGAGGCTCCACCCCAAATTAATTAATTAATTAATCAACCCTTTCAGCAAGACGTAGGGCTGATGCCGCTTGAGGCTCCACCGCAAATCAAAGTGCCGGGTACCCAATACCAGTCAAGTAAGGTTGCGTTTAGAGAAGATGAACTTATTGAAATAAAGTCTTCTCACCATACCGAGAAGAGTCCTGCTGCATCTGGCCAAGGCTTGTCCTTATCCAGCACTTCGTTTCTCAAGGTGGCCTCTGGGTGCTCTCAAGAAGGAGATGGAGACAGAGGCCTCTTCCGCTCTCGTTTCCCTGCAGCTGGTTGATACTTGAGGGCAGGTTGTCCCCAACCCAGAGATAACTGTTCAGGGCTTATCTGCACATCCTGCTTGCTAATAGTGCCTCAAGGACGGGAAGGCACAATGTCGTCCTCAACTCACCCCAGCCCATCATGATGCATTGATTTTGTTGTTTATTAGAACCTTTTAGTCTGGGCTGTCCGTCTGATTTAATGTTTTTAGCTGTTTTTATGTTTTTTACCCCACCCAGCGTCCATTGGAGTTGGGCGGCCAATACTGTAAAGAGTATGATGGTGATGATGATGGTGACGATGATGATGATGATGGCAACCTCGGTCTCTTTTGTCTTGTTCCACATTGACAGCTGCCGTTTCAAATGTCTGCCGGTACAATGGTGCTATGCAGTCTGGCTGCTGCACTTCATTTCCTTGTAGGGCTATGGCGTGCTGTGGTGCCCCCTCCCCTCTGGCCACCGCCCTCCACAGCCATTTCATCCTGGGCTTCTGGACCAGTGAAATGAAGGACTTTTTCGTTTTAACAAGTCTGTAGTGGAACTTGAAAGACTGAGCCATTTTTAAAAAAAGGTTCACTGAAGGAACAATGAAAGGGTGGAGCTTTTTTCCTTTCCCCCTTTTTTTGACAAGAGTTCTGCCAGTTTCCCTTTCTAAGGCAAGAAACAGAAGTAATGTTAAAACTGTGGTGCCTGCCTGCCTGCCTGCCTGCCTGCCTTTTCACCACCACCAGTGGATGCACCAGACAAGAAAGTGTCAAGTATGAGGTGGACTTCTACAAAAGGTCTATCAGCACCACATTCCTCAAAGATCTGCCTCTAGAAAGAAAAGAGCTTGTGGCTTGCTTTCCCAGCACAAATGGGTGGGGTAGAGAGAGGCAGGGGAATCCATCCATCAGTCAGAGGCTGATTCAAAATCTCCTTTCAATCAGCTTCACTGGATGGCTAAGGCCCTAGTGTTTTGAGAAATGGAGAGAAACTTCTGTCCATTTTCTCACTGTCCACACTTTTTTCTCCCTCCCTGTTCATTTTCTCCATGTCACGCAGAGTTTTGCACACTTGATCATGTTTCCTCCACAGTTACTTGTTTTCTAAGTATAAGTGTTCCAAATGTTCAAACTTCTTACCATAAAAAAAGGTCTTGAGCCTAGGTTTAGGCCTAATGATGAATCCTGACATTGTGTGCAAAACAGGTCTCTAGAGGTTCTACAAGCCATTACTGAAATAAAACATGGCTTAGAGCATCTTGTGAAGTCTGTCTCTAGGACGTCCTTCTCAATTCAGAACATTTATCGAGCTTGAGAAAAATTCAAATCAGAAGTTGGTCTGTTTCAGAGGAGTGCCACTTCAGTTTGGATACCTCTTCAAATCAGCCTGATTTGGTTCAGCATTAGGCTGAATCTAATTTATATACTTGTTATTCCACCTGGTCCAATACTGTCTTCTTTGATTAATGAAAGCTGTCCACATTTCAGGAAGAAAATGGTCTTTTTCTTCCTCACCTGATCCCTTTGCCTGGAAATGTCAAGGATAAATCTGGGATCCAGTGCATATAAAGATAGGCTCCATCACTGTGATGATGCATTAATTCACAATGAATATATCTTTGTTCATGTTGGATTGGTTAAGATAGGACACTTAACTACTCTACAGATGATCTCCACGTCCAAGAATTGTTTGAATTCTGCAAACATGCTAATAGATTTTGCCTCCAAGTCTGGAATCTGGAGTATGTGGAACCTGGGTTTTGGAGAGTTCTTCTTGGTTATAAAATCTTTTAATTAAACTTTATTCAATTTCCTGCAACATCTGTCTTGTTAGGAACCGTCAACTAGACATTTACACCCCCTTGGTTCATTTCTTGGAATTATTTGATGGCAGAAAGTGCAGCTGCAACCAACATCCCATAATAAACCCCACCCCAGTTAACCAGGTAGGTAGCAAAGCCATTGAATGTTATGAGCCAAACAAAATCACAGTTGACCCATTTGAACATCTGGAGTTGCATCAGAACAAATTTGAGCTCCAAGCACACTTTCTTCCAGTACATTCATAACAATTTTCTTATTCAGTCCCTAGAACAACAATTTCCTAGTTACACAAATCAAAAGGCTGTCCAGTCCAGTGCCTGTTTCTTTAAAGTTTAAAAACTCAAAATTACTTTGAGATATAGCCAACTATTTGTCTTCAGTTATTTCTAGGCTGGCCATATGTACCGTTTTAAACCGGACAGTACCAGTTTTTTCACATTTCCTGACCGTCCCGTTGTTTTAATATAATTGTCAATTCTGTTCTGGTTTTTTTTAAAAAATTAGCAAAATGTCAGGCATGGCAAGATTGATTCAGCCAAGATGCAATTATCATTTAAAAAGCGCTTGATTGAGGTGCCTGATGTTGGGTGAGACTAGAGAGGGGCAAGGAAGGTGGAAAAAGAGAGAGGGGGAGACAGAGAGAGACGGGGAGAAAGATCTTTGCCACCGCCTCTGCTCTGCTCTTAGCTGGTCGCTCTCTGCTCTCTGTTTGTTTTATTAAAATGTGTTCGGGATGTGATCCCGCCCCCTTTTTTCAAGAGTGAAACTGATTATTTCTCCAGCTCGGCAAGAGAGAGTCTTTTGTTTGGGATTGTGGGAGAGAGAGAAAGAGGGAGAAAAAAAAAGCAGGAGGAGGAGGAGGGAAGGCAGAAGGAAGAGAAGCCTCTCCAGGCGTGGAGTTTTTGAATCCTCCCTTCCCTGCCTCTCTTCTCTCCCCGCTCCCCTCCTTCCTGCGATCCATGATGTTATGAAGCCCGTGAGCTGTGCTTTCCCCATTCGCCTCCTGTCAAATACAGTCCCCCTCTACGTCTACCTAAATTTTTGTATGAGTTCTGTCACTGAAGAATAATTGTTAGCTCAATATGTTCATGTAATAAAACTTTTTCATTTTAATGAAAACAAAAATATTTTTATATATACAGTAATCTATTTAAGGACCAGCAAATGGATCTTAAAAACTCTTTAACACTTTTTTTATTGTGTTACTTTTTCATGAATACGAAACATTACATAAGTTTAACCCCGTCCCATTTTTGCCATCCCAATGTCCCGTTTTTGTCTCAAGGAAATATGGTCAGCCTAGTTATCTCATATATGTGAAAAGCCTGCTCAGAGGGAAACTATACTCTTAATACTTTGTCCTTTCCATGTTTAATTAAAAGTAAATGCTACACAATTTAAAGTTGCTTTTAATTGCTAGTCTTCACTCAGTAGTAAACCCAATGCATTTACTAGGAATTATTGGTAAGTAAATATTAATCAGATTGCCACCAAAAGTGTTGCTGTCACAGCAATATTAGTATTTTAATCATGATTGCTGTTGATGCTTTCATGCATGGTTTATATGAACTGATTTTAATTGGCAACTGTAGTTTGCCCTTAGGATAATTCAGAGGGACTTGCTCCTAATCCTCTTCATATAACAGATGGTCTACTCAGAAGTCCCATTGAATTTAGTAAGGCTTACACCCAAGTAACTGTGCATAGGGCAGCCAATGCAGAGCAAACCTATCCAAATGTATTCAAAAGTTCATTCCACAGAGTTCGGTGAAATTTCATCCTCAATAAGTTTGTTTAGGTTTGCAATCTTATTTCCAACTATATCAGAGCTTTCCAAACTGTGTGTCGTGACACAAAAGTGTGTCGCCACACACAGCGTGGTGTGTCGCCACACCACCCGGAAGCGGCGGCGCACGCGTGCACGGCGGCCGCCATGCACGTGCGCGCCGCCGCACGCCCCCCGCACCGCCGCACGCCCCTCCCGCGCCGCCAGCGTGTGCGCGCCGCCGCACGCCCCCCCGCGCCGCCGCCGTGCGCGCGCGCCTCCACACGCCCCCCCGCGCCGTCGCCGTGCGCGCGCGTGTCGCCACCGCCGCCGCCGCCGCCGCTGGGTGTGTCACCAGCGGCGGCACTTTGGAAAGCCCTGAACTATATAATGATTTGAAAGCATATCCACATTTTAGCATAATTAGTTACACATAACAACGCACAACTGGAGTTGAATTTGGGATTGGGAAGGACACAGGCATTTAGCGGGTGAAAATTCCTGTCTTTTTTCAACATGAATAAAAGGTAGTGGGGAGAACTCACAGTTGCTTATGGCCTGTAGGCTCATCCCATCAACATTCAGTCCCACCAGAAAAAAAGAATACTCATACTCTTTAATTTCAATAACTGGGGAAAATATCAGGAAAGATAGAAATAGAACTTGCCAGTCATGCAAATGCATCAATGCATATACACTGTGAGAGACATAATAGATTCATCTATTATGCAGAAACATGGGGCATTACCTTGGCCATCCTTGAGGGATCAAAGCTGGTTCCTTCCTCAGTTGTTGGGAGAGATTTCAGCCTCCCAAACAATGTGATGTAACAGAGTGGACAATCAGCTGCTTTCTCCTGTTCCAGATACATTGAATTACAACTTGCAGAGTTGGCATCACTTGAGTCAGGATGTCAAGCAGATGAATAAACTTATACACAGTGTGCCATTTGTGTGATGATGCAAATTATGTAATTTCTGTCCTTTGAGTAATGACATTATTATGCAAACGATGTAAGTAGCAGTGGAAATGCTGTCCCTTGTATGTAAAGTCTGTGGCGCTGAGGTTCAGTAAATCAGGGTTTCAATTAAAGAGTGTATAACGTAGCTTGAATGTATATTGCAAAGGCAATGGTGTTAAGTTGCACAAAGCATTTCCTAAGAGTAAAAAACTGATGCACCTCTCCCGCAATAAAAGGCAGAAGAGAAAAGCATCATAAGAAGGAGATGGAAGAAGGAACACACTTCCAGGCCAGGCCTACCATTAGGCAGAGTGAGGCAACTGACTTACTGTAGGTGGCAGATGCTGGAAGTGGTAGACATCTCCCCTCATTCTCCCTGAATACGGTAGGTTACCCTGCTCGGTGCCCCCAATCAACTATGATTGGACTAATGTCGGAATGAAATTTAACTGACCATGTGGTTCAGATACATTTATGTATGTGAAATTATGAGGAGGGTATTATCTGCCTCTTTGCTTTGAACAGCAAAATGTCTTGGGCTTAGCTCTGTGGAAACTCCTTGTTTTGATGAAAAAAGATTGTTTGATTGGGGGGGGGGGAGCTTCATGTATTTAATGTATAATCTGTTCTGAGACACTGTGCTGTTCATAGTCAGACAATTCACCCCGTGCATTTGGCCAAACATATTTTGAAAAGTTGATGCCATCTTATAGAATAACTATGATTTTATGTTCAACCAAAAGAACCAGCAGTTTCTATTTTTGAATCGGCATGAGGCTATTGCAGGATGAAAGATTATAGCAAGCAGAGAAGAAGCTTTAGCAATGTTTATGGGCGGGAAAGGCAGTGTAAGTTCAGATAAGGCCGGTAATCCTTGGTGGGAGATAAAAGGTAAGAACACAATAAGGTCCCTGTTTCCATCTGCAAAATGTTGGACCATCTGAGCTCGTGCACTTTGCACTTCCAATTAGAAATCAAGCTTCTTCCAAAGGCATCTTTTCCAGGAAGATTTTGGCTCTTTCTTTTTCTAACCAGTTACTGTAAGTCCTAGCTGAATTCATTTTTGGCATAATATTATGGTTGAACAAAAATATGTTGAGGTCAGTAGCTTGAATCATGTCAACTGGATTTCTATTTTCTCAGTGGAAACGTTTCGCTCCTTATCCAAGGAGCTTCTTCAGTCTGAGCAAAGTTGGTAAGGGAATCCTAAATATGTTTCTAGGTAGCTGTGTGACCTTACACCTGGGGCTAGGTCATGGTTATATTGAGATGTTATTTTAAGTCCTTTTATCATCTAAAGGAGGATAGTTAAGATCACCATGCTGCTGTTGAGCTTGTGAAATGGTCTTAATCTTCCTAGGCACAGAAGACAAAGCAGGGAAGAAGATGGGGGAAAGATTGTGCCTGAGGCCCCCACCTCTATTCAAGGAAGGATTTTCCAAGTTGGCATAAATGGATTCCTTGACCCCTCTCTCAAACCACCTATCTTCTCTGTCTAAAATGTGAACATTAACAGAGAAGATAGGTGGTTTGAGAGAGGGGTCAAGGAATCCATTTATGCCAACTTGGAAAATCCTTCCTTGAATAGAGGTGGGGGCCTCAGGCACAATCTTTCCCCCATCTTCCTCCCTGCTTTGTCTTCTGTGCCTAGGAAGATTAAGACCATTTCATAAGCTCAACAGCAGCATGGTGATCTTAACGATCCTCCTTTAGATGATAAAAGGACTTATAATAATAACATCTCAATATAACCATGACCTAGCCCCAGGTGTAAGGTCACACAGCTACCTAGAAACATATTTAGGATTCCCTTACTAACTTTGCTCAGACTGAAGAAGCTCCTTGGATAAGGAGCGAAACGTTTCCACTGAGAAAATAGAAATCCAGTTGACATGATTCAAGCTACAGACAATTCCACCTGGATGACTGAGAACCTTCATAGACATATGTTGAGGTCAGTTCCCATATACAACTTCAGACAATTCTGACTTGCCCATTTAGCAATATTTTTTATGCTGATTTTTAACCATAATGATTCTTGCACTGTAATCAAATCAGATTTATAGACAGACAATATTGGCATGCTAATTATGGGTGGCTTAGTTTTTTTGGCATAGAGAAGCCTTCTCCAGCTTGAGGCCCTTCAGATACATTAGAGAAGAACATGCCTTGGCACTGGAGAAGGCATTTCCTTAACGTCTTCCTGCTCGAGGAAAAACAGCCCTGGAGCAAAATAAATGAATCTCTTTCTTAAGTCATCTGTTTGGGGAATGGGTATCAAAAAAACTTTTGCTGATGCACAACTACTGTGGATCCTACAGCTGCTCTTCCTCCACCAAAGGAACAAAGGAGGTCCTTGATATCCCTCAGAATGCTGTTTCCAATAGTTTTGCACACTCTCGTCTCATTCCCATTGCTACCATCTAACTTGGCACCCTCCAGATGGGTTCAGTTGGAAACTGGTTGGATCTCTGGGACTTTCACATCCAGAGTGGAGCAGGTTGGAGAAGGCTGATACAGGTGGTTCCTGAGAGAGAAGAACCAAGGAGCAACTTTGTTGTTTATTCGTTCAGTTGCTTCTGACTCTTCGTGACTTCATGGACCAGCCCACGCCAGAGCTTCCTGTCGGCCGTCACCATCCCCAGCTCCCCCAAGGTCGAGTCCATCAGCTCCAGAATATCATCCATCCATCTTGCCCTTGGTCGGCCCCTCTTCCTTTTGCTTTCCACTTTCCCTAGCATCAGCATCTTCTCCAGGGTATCCTGTCTTCTCATTATGTGGCCAAAGTACTTCAGTTTTGCCTTTAATATCATTCCCTCAAGTGAGCAGTCTGGCTTTATTTCCTGGAGTATGGACTGGTTTGATCTTGCAGTCCAAGGCACTCTCAGAATTTTCCTCCAACACCACAGTTCAAAAGCATCTATCTTCCTTCGTTCAGACTTCCTTATGGTCCAGCTCCCACAGCCATAGGTTACTACAGGGAATACCATTGCTTTAACTACGCAGATCTTTGTTGTCAGTGTGATGTCTCTGCTCTTAACTATTTTATCAAGATTTGTCATTGCTCTCCTCCCAAGAAGTAGATGTCTTCTGATTTCCTGGCTGCAGTCAGCGTCTGCAGTAATCTTTGCACCTAGAAATACAAAGTCTGTCACTGCCTCCACATTTTCTCCCTCTATTTGCCAGTTATCAATCAAGCTGGTTGCTATAATCTTGGTATTTTTGAGGTTTAACTGCAACCCAGCTTTTGCAGTTTCTTCTTTCACCTTCGTCATAAGGCTCCTCAGCTCCTCACTTTCAGCCATCAAAGTGGTATCATCTGCATATCTAAGATTGTTAATGTTTCTTCCAGCGATTTTAACTCCAGCCTTGGATTCCTCAAGCCCAGCACGTCGCATGATGTGTTCTGCGTACAGGTTGAATAGGTAGGGTGAGAGTATACAACCCTGCCGTACTCCTTTCCCAATCTTAAACCAGTCCGTTGTTCCGTGGTCTGTTCTTACCGTTGCTACTTGGTCGTTATACAGATTCCTCAGGAGGCAGACAAGATGACTCGGTATCCCCATATCGGCAACCACCAAGGAGCAACTACTCTTAGCCAAACCAATTGAAGGAAGCTTACCTTTTTCTGATGCAGTCAAATGTGGATGGATATTCAGAGAGATCAGTACCATCACAATGGAGAGGACTGCTCACAGCTCAGGGGAAAAGCATGCTTTGCATGGACACATTGCTGAGATGAGTTTCAGTCTCCAATGAGATTGGGACTTCGGAGAGATGCCAAGCTGGTCCAGTAGTTTGAACATACTGAGAGCCTCATGTTTTCCTACTCAACAGAGGCTCACATAATTGAATCCTGCACCTTATAAAAATAAATGCCCCTAACTAGATATCAGGTGAAGGGAATCTAGTGCTCTCCTGTACATAAACATTTTCTTTATTTAAATGTCCCCCTCACTATCATCAGAGAGCATTTATTTATTTATTTATTTATTTATTTATTTATTTATTCATTCATTCATTCATTCATTCATTCATTCATTCATTCATTCATTCATTCCTTCCAGGAGCTCCCAGCTATAGTTTAGAGGAGCCAGCTAATCCACATGCAAGTCTGCCACCTTCTTGGCCATTTGTGAGAAGCGGGCTTTAGCTGGACTCCTTTTGCAATTAGAAACGTCACCCTTCCAAATTGATACATGATGCAATTGATGTACAAACATGTTTTTACAATGGTGTGACACGAATCAAAAACCCCAGAAGAAGACACCGGGCTGGCTTTCCTGCAAAAGAAAACCTTTTACACACTAACCGTTTAAAAGAATATAATTTTGTGGGCTTCACAGAAGTAAACCCTAAACATGTGTATTTGTAATCTTTCAGCTTTTATGAACATGCCAAAGCTATTGGTACCTGATAATTCATAAGGTGAGAGAAGATGATTATTTTCCCCAAGTGCCTGAGGCCAAGGTCCAACTTCTGTCAGTTCACAGTCACACTTTCCTTTATTACATCTATTTCTATGCCTAGGATAACTCCAGCAACTCAACCTCCACATTCCTTAATATTATTATTATGATTAAGAAATTATATCCCATTTTTAAAAACAGAACCCAAGAGCCCAACACAACAAATAAATAATGAAAAGCAATTTACCAACAACTAAACAACAATAACAGGGGAGAAGCAATAACTTACTCATTATAATAATTTGTATTCATTATTACCACTTCATAAGGACTAGAAACATATTGTCTACATCAAACCAAAGAGGTGCCAAACTGTACACTGTGCTTGAGAATATGAACAAGCTTTAATGACATTCTGAGGTGTTTTGGAGATGTGCATTTTGCTGCATATTTTCAAACGACAAGTTCCAAAACAGAAAATCTTCTCAGAGGTTTTTTTTTTTTTTTTTGTGAGTGGGGTTTGGATTAATATTTTAAACTGTAGGGGAATATTTGCCAAGGTCCTGGAACGATGCTAAAGCTACTTTTTGTCACTTACACCCAATCTAATTAGCATCAAATGGAATTTAATTAATAATTCAATTAAAAAATTAGCAATAAATGGAATTGAATGAATTAGGTATGATTCAAAAGGGGGATGGGTGAAGATAAACAGGGATCTATAATCCAAAGTGTTTAGCAAATATGGATCTACTAATGGAAAAAATTAAACTAAATAAAAGTCACCAAAGGCTACTGGTGCCAAATCATAGCAAAGTGTACAAGATGAAGTAGGGTAACCCAACAGGGCCACCTGGTGGCCAGTGGTGGAAACAAACAATTAGAAACTATTAGATTAGAGGGGACAATCTGTAATGTGTTTTAAGGAAAACAGCTTTTTGATAAAATGGTCCAGCTGTTAATAAAGAAGAAGTGCAAAGTGGAAAACATTTTTTTCTGATAAAATAATTAGACAGTTTTACCTGGCAAAAAATCAGGAGGAGGTCTGGCAGCACATTTTCCGACTTAGCACGTCTTATTAAAAAGCATAAGCTTTTGTGAGCTGCAGCTCACTTCATCAGACGCATAAGTGGCTAGAATGATGTAGGGCCTAAACTGGGGTGGGGTGGGGACAAAAGGGGGAGAAGGAAGTTGCTTATGGGGATGTAGGTTATATGTGAGATATATTACAAGGACCATATCAGTGAACAATTGTAACATGTTAAAAACCTGCTGTGTTTCTTGAGATCTTTTGAGATTGCCTGAAACCTTTTGATGTGTTAGTGAAGTCAAGCAATTCCTCACTCAATGACGCTGATAAGTCCCAATTTTCCAAACCAGCCATTTTGAGATCTGCCGTAGAGTCTCTTGGGAGGTTGAAATGCTCTGATGTTATTTTGTCCTTTTTTTGAGTCCTGATGTCAAACATGTTCATTAATCCTTTTGTGCAAAGGTTGTCCTCTTTGTCCCACATAGAATCCAGAGGGGCATTGCTGGGAGATGATGGCATATATCATATTAGAGCAGAGCTTTCCAAACTGTGTGTCGGGACACGTTAGTGTGTCGGCTGCAGTGTCTGGGTGTGTCGCGGCTGCTGCTGCCTCCAAGCCCTGCCAGGATTCCACGCAGGTCCTAGTGCCTGCCTCGTGCCCTGCTGCCTCCAAACCTGCTGTGATTCCGCCCAGGTCCTACTGCCTGCCTTGTGCCCTGTTGTAAGAGTGTGTTGTGAAATGATGCCCTGCTGTAAGAGTGTGTCACAAAATGATGCATGTCTAAAAAATGTGTCACCAACATGAAAAGTTTGGAAAGCTCTGCATTAGAGAAAGAGCAGGTGTGAAGGCACCTCTAATCTTGTGTGTGTACTTGATGGGGCCTGTGATGATGCTGTTGGTAGAGATGAGGGGGCAAAGTAGAAATGTGGGTTTGTTGCTGGGTCTGGTTCCCATGTTGCCATAATTGTCCTATTGTTGCTTGTGAGAATCTGCTTCAGGTTGGGTGGTTGTCTGCATACTAGTAGGGGCCTGTCATCTAGTGCCTGAGAAAGTGCAGCGTCATTGTCCAGTATGGGATTGTAGCTTATTAATCGTGTTTGATTTGAGCCGTGAGCTGTAGGTGACAACCAGTGGTGTCCTGTTCTTGTGTTTCTTTGGTCTCTCTCTTAATAGGGCCTCCCTGGGAATTGATTTGATTTGTCAATTGATCTTGACAGGTGAGTAGTTCAGTCTCCAGAATGCCTGGCTTAATTAATCAGTTGAGCATCTTTGAAGTGGATCAGAACAAATGCAGTTGTAGTATAGATGATAGCTATAGATGATAGATTTGGTGGTGTGTTTTGGGTGGAAGTGGGAAGCATGTACTGTAAATATGCATGGCAATCTATAGGTTTCCCGTATACTGTGGTGTTATGTGTCCATGGTGTAGTTTTACGGTGACGTCAAGGAGGTGGACTTGTTCTGTAGATAGGTCTAGGCTGAGGCTGATGGTGGAGTAGAAGTTTTTGAAGTCATAATGGAATTATTAATTAATCATTAAGATCAATTAAAATTAATCTTATGAGAGATTAATTTCCATGGGTCCAAATGATGAAAATGTTGTCAAGTTTTACCTGGGTATTGTAATGGTATGTGGGAATGACCATGGGAGACAGGAGGAAGAGCCGCAGACTAGACAACCATAATGCAAAAGGGGTGTGGGAAGCATCTCAGAAGGGTGAGTTCCCTAGTTTCCTGGAAAGTAAAAGTCAAGGAGGGAAGAAATGCCTTCAGGCTTGCAAGATTCTGTTATTGTAACCTTACAATAAAGGTAGTGTTAGTACTCGTGGTTTGTGCTTCTTGTCTGGACTACCTCAAAGGGCTGACATCTAATTAATTAAGATACATGACCACTGAAGACAACATATACTGCTACCTTCAACATCAATTTGCTATATTTTATTTTAGATTTAGCATAATATTTCAATGTATGGAAAACCTCTGCCTATACTGTACTTTGATATATGGTGAAAGCCACATTGCCTGATACATTTATATATCTTGGAAAGTTAGATGTATTGTTATTTTAAGGAGACCTACTTATATTTTACTCTTCACAATGTATCATTTTGCATTTTGAGTAAAGAGTATTAGTTTACCTTCTTTCTTTCTGGTGTTTTGGCACTCTAGGGAAGATTTGGTAAAAATACAGCACTGATTTGAATTCAGGTAAAGGGTTTAAATGAAATAAAAGCTAACCATTTTACAAACACTGAACAGGAGGAACAAAATCCATTGCTCTGAATGATGTGAACGTTCAAGATTCTTTCTCAAGCAGCATGTGCCCCCGTCTCCCCCTTGAAATATCTTGCCTAGCAAGCCTTGGGACTGATCGATACACCTGCTTATAACTGCCAAACCAGGATGGATTAATCCCATAGATCAGGGGTCCCAAACCTGTGGGCCGCGGCCTACTAGTGGGCTGCGGCCTGTTAGGAAGTGGGCCGCAAAGCAGGAGGTGAGTGGTGGTGTCAGGAACGAGCCTGTCCCTGCCGCCATGAGTCGGAGGAAGAGCAGCCGGTAGCAGGAAGAAGCTGGGAAGGCGCAAAGACAGAGCCTGAGCCAGAGCAGCTGATTGGTGGGGACCCTGAGAGGGAAACACCTCCACCTATCAGCACGCGGCAAAGAAGGGCAGAGAGGCGGGCCAAGGAGCACGAGGCCCGATTGGCCCCTGCTTGCAAACCCCGCTCCCTGTCCGCGATTGGCTCCCGCCTGCAAACCCCACCCCCATCCGCGTGATTGGCTCCTGCCTGCAAACCCCGCCCCCATCCGTGAGATTGGCTCCCGCCTGCAAACCCCACCCCCATCCGCGTGATTGGCTCCCGCCTGCAAACCCCGCCCCCATCCATGAGATTGGCTCCCGCCTTCAAACCCCGCCCCCGTCCACGTGATTGGCTCCCACCTGCAAACCCCACCCCCCGGTCCGTGGAAAAATTGTCTTCCACGGAACCGGTCCCTGGTGCCAAAAAGGTTGGGGACCCCTGCCATAAATGATGGCAGGAGATGATCAGCAGACATCACTCCTTTCATTGTTCGGATCTGCTTTGAAAATTAAATTGAGGGAACAAATATCTTAGCAGGCACCCCCTGTCTCAGTGGACTAGGAAGGGGTGAACTTCTTGAGCTTCTGTTTTACAGAATGACATACTAGTTCTTAATAAAGGAGAAGCTGTCACTAGCCAAGTTAGACAGCAAGAGTTTCTGGGCAATAGAATGGCATCCAATTCTGAGATCAGAATCAAGGGACTTGGGAATTCCAATCACCAAGGTGTGTTGAGGAAAACCTGGAAAGAAGTGGTTAATCCGGCTGTTTTGGGGTATTTATCTAGAGAGTTGGTGGGTTGGGTTATTTTGAGGATGGAATTTTAGATTGTACACCACTCAGAGTCATTTTGAGATGGCAGGGCAGAAATTTTGTAACACAAATCAATAATAATTAAAAAGAACTAAGAAGTAGTCATCTTTTTTTTTAATAATGTCCCATCCCTGAACATCTAGTAATATTATGGACCTCTGTAACATGAAAATCTAATTTGTAAAGAACAAGATGCTGTTACAGACACGGGACAAAGTGAGTGTCTTGAGTTTTTTGTTTTGGTTTGCTTTCTGGCCATTTGATAATTCTAGAGCGGTCAAATTTTTTGAAAATCAGGTTGTCGTCCTAGAATAACCCCAGTTGTGTCAAATAGTGACCATGGTTGGTTATTCAGTGGGGAAAGGCATTCTCATTTGTCTCATCTCTTTCAATAAAACCGCTCACAAGGAAAATAGGTTTCTGGTGCTGAGCCTTAATTCAATATATCCCTTCTTACCAAGAAAGAAGTGTGGAGTGTGGATGTTCCTAAAAGCCAGTGTTAAGGTGTACTGAGGAAACGTTGGCCCCGCTCTCAAGCACAGTGATGGGATCCACACACCATACAAAGCCGATTTTCTTTTAATTATTGATCAGCCTTAGTGGCCTGGTTTGGACAAAACACTAAACCATCACAGCCATGCATGACACTAAGCCAAAAATAAGCCACCTTATGGTTTAACACGTGGGGTGAGCCAGGTGAGCAACCATCACATTGCCTCGATTGCACTTTTCACCTGATCTCTAAAGATTGGCACCTGCACACTTCTCCCCAGTGTTCTAGCTCAGTGTTTCTCAACCTTGGCAGCTTGATGATGTGTGGACTTCGACTCCCAGAATTCCCCAGCCAGCCATGCTGGCTGGGGAATTCTGGAAGTTGAAGTCCAAACATCTTTAAGATGCCAAGGTTGAGAAACACTGTTCTAGCTCACAGAAATAAGGATGCACATCCAGCTCACCCTCTTTTTCTTATGGTTTTTCAGCTCTTTTTTTCTCCTGCCTTATCATGTTTTTGGACCTTCCCTTCCGGCTGCATTGCTTTTGAAATTATGTATCTGGGCTGCTAAAATGTCGGCGACCACGAGGTGGCAGCAATGAATTAGGATTTTCTGGATCTCTGCTGCTAGTCCAGAGATGGTAGCCCTGAAGAGACTTGGCTCCTGTAAGCTTCATCTCCCATTCTGCTGTTGGTCCTTTGTGGGATTACAAAGGAAGCCAAGGAGGCTACCATGCAAATTTACCACAAGCAATATGATGTAAAATGTAGGTCCTTGGAAATACATGGATGTCAACAATTGGCTGAAGGCAGGAGGAGAAGGGGAGGGCAGAGGATGAGATGGTTAGATAGCATCACCGATGTAACAAACATGAACTTGAGTAAACTCCGGGAGACAGTGGAGGACAGGAAGGCCTGGCGTGCTATGGTCCATGAGGTCACGAAGAGTCGGATACGACTAAACGACTGAACAACAACAAACAATTGGCTATTGTAAATATTTACATGAGGTCATATATTAAGATCTAAGATTTTTTTCATTTCCCAGTCTAGTATTTTCTGGGGCCTCCTGTCCAAGCGCTAACCAGGTGCACCCCTTCCTGGTTTTTTGAGATCAGTGGAGGTATGCTAGATGTTGCCATGGAACATATAATTATCATGTTCGTTATATTTTAGCCTAATAGGTTGTGCAGTTCCACCATGGACTATATAGCCTTTCTATCTGATGGGGATTATAGACTAAAATATGCTTGGTAAGCTCGTGACTGCCTGGACTTGTTATATGCACCCTATGTGGCTTATTTCAGTTTGCTATGAGAACCCAGGAAGTTGGATTAACTCGGCAAACCATGTTTGTAGTTCTGCTTATAGTTTGTAAGACCTAGATTTAAACAAATAGCTCTGTAAATCACTTTCCTGACAGAAGTGGAAAGCTGAGGTTCTCTAGATCAGGGTTTATCAAACTTCTTCAGGCAGTAGAACCTGTTTGTTTAGTTTTTTAAAAAAATCTCAGAACACCTGATCAAGAGGCAAAGCTCTAGTGATAGAAAATTGGCTGCATTTGAATGAACTTTTTTTTTTGGCTCTTAGTCTCTCTCTAATGGAATCCCATCAAGTTCCTGTAGAACCCTGGGGTCCTGTGGAACACTGTCTGAAAAACCCTGCTCTAGATGCCAGATGAAACCTCCATCGTCCTTGGCCATTTGCTCAGCTGCTTCGGGTGGAAGCTGGAATCCAATATTATCTAAAGAGCTGTAGATATCTGACCACTAGGAGGAAGTGGATAACGTCATAATATAGTTTAATCACTGGGTGGCACTGGACAAAATTGTATCTGGGTTTGAGTCAGGCTCTTCTGCTCTGGTTTTAGACAGGCAAAAAATGTCCTGTATTGCTTTCTGTCTCAAGTTACCTTTTAGGTCTTCCTGGACAGCGCAGGCACCAATTGGTCTTTCTGGTGAGATTGCTGTGAGGAGCAGTTCAGCAAAATCTGAAAGCCACATATATATATTTTCCTTTATACCTGTAGAGTATTGAATATTTTGCTCTATACACAAAAGTAAACACAGCTATTTTAAATCTGAAACTCTAGACTACTCTCCACCATAAAAAAGTATGAATCTGTATAAACCAAGGAAAAAAATACCAATTGTAAAGAAATCCTTGTTCTTCTTCATCAGCCAAACAAAGTTTGTTCTGCAAACTTCTCTAGGAGATCTAATAAGCTTTTAAGTACCAGAGAGGGAAATGGCTTCTGAACGTTGGACTGAAAGCACCAGCCAATTTGAGTAAAAAAAGACTAAGGCAGGCTTGTGCTAACAATTTGGAAAGACTGAACAAGATTTGATGTGGATTCTCCCAGGAGAATTTAGGCTGCCTGCCTCAGAGTAGCAAATAAAAGCTTCATCCAAGGCCGAAGAACACAGAATACAAATTGGGTACTGCTTTCTTTCTGCCTAGTGCTGATTTTTTTCCTGTATCTTTTCCCTTAATATGCAACCTTCCCTATTATGTTATTTTAATGATACAAAAACCTCCTTTTCATAGGAAAAACTAGAATAGCCACAGTAAGCACAGAGCAAAAATACAGTAATGCAAACTCTTAGCAGAATTACTCACCTACAAAGGAAGGTGTTTGTTGCATCTCTCTCTGTGTTAATATTCTCATCATGCTTCTAGCATCTCAAATAGCACACCCAGTTAAAGGATGTTTGCTTTTCAAACGAAATTGTTTATTTAATTTACTCACAGCGTCTGAATCTCATTCTTCATCTAAAAAAAAAAAAGTCTTGGACAAATCGGTCTGTTAGTTATACAGACAAAACATACCTTTGACCAAGTCTTCATATCCAAAATGTGTTTGAAATAATCGAAGCTAGGGTCTAATTGTGCATAAATTACATTTGTTTTCTGTAGCACTTCAACTTTTACTTTTGTTGGGCGGGGGGGGGGGGATTAGCTCCTGCCAGAATTATATCACATCAAGGATAGGATAACTGTGGTCCTCCAGAGGCTGTTGAACCACAAATCCCAGCAGCCCCTGCTAGCATAACCGCTGGTGAGAGATACTGGGAATTCGTTCAGTAACATTTGCAGGGTCTTACATTTTCTCTCCTGCTTCGTGTTCCCCTGTGAAATATTCATCACTTTTATATTCCGCCCTTATGCAGCTTATGGCCTCATTGTCCTTTCTCCTCACCACAATCCAATGAGGTAGATTTGATTGAGGGATTGGCCCAAGACAACCACAGTTTCATGGTTGACTGGGGTTTTGAACCTAAGTCTCTAGTTATAATAGAACATTTAAATTCTATCTTTTAATGCCCGGATGAGGTATACGCTGCTCCATTTTACCTGACATTTGTTGGGCCTGTGTGACCCTCTGTGCCATGAAGCAAACGCGTCCCCATTTCATTTCCCCATTACTGTGTCATGTAAAAGAGCAGCCATTTGGGTTTTACACAAACCAGAGATTCTAACCTACAAGTCTGGGAAAGATTGACAGTGCATTTCTGCGGCCTTCCAGAGTTCCTAGAATACGCAAGCTTTCCATCACAACGAAAGACGTTTCACCAGCAACAAATAGTTGGACTGTGCTTTTTGTCTAACCCCCCTGCATGTGTAAAAACACAGGCACTGAACTAGATGGTACTTATTAATTTTCCATTACTCAACTGCTACTGAAGTACAAATACATTCAATTTCATAGACCAATTAAAACAATATTCCCAGAAGCTGCCCACCATCTTCATGCCTTCTTCCTAGACTAATTAATTCCTTTTTTAAGCTAGGCAGCTAATAAAAAAACACTGGTTTCCATGCTTTCTAAAGCCAGCTATCAACAAAGAGCAGCCAAGCAGAGCTCCTCAGAAACATTTCAGGAAGCACTACAACAGGGACTTACAATGGGCCAAATCTAGGACAGCTTTTAGTGGACCAGCCTTTCCTATTCAAGTACCTTCCAAATATGCTGGACCTGAACTTTCCTAGTTCACAGCCTGGGAATTGTGGGATTTGGTCCAACAAATTTAAGGGTGCTGGGTGTGAGTCCTAGTGGTCTTTCTTCATGTCCTTCATTGTATCTTCAAGCAATCAAAGCAAATGAAGCCAAAAAGCCAAAACACATTGGCTTAAGCAAATTAAGCAAAATTGAATACATTTGCAAAGGTCTAAGTCATCAATTGTGTTGATCTTTCTGACATATTCTTGAGATCCAGGGGTCTATTACCCTTGTCACTTAGAAGAATGCAGAACAAAAGTTAAATTCAGCTTCATACAACCTGCCCATATCCTTATTATCGTTTCTTTCTCTTAGCCCTTTCCAGCCAAAATCAATCCCACTTGCCCACAAAATAGGCAATGGGTGAGAACCATGTGATTTCCACCAGCATGGCTTTCCCAAACTGGCACCCTCCTGATATGTTAGAGTACAATTGTCATGATTCTCAATCATCATTCAGATTAGATGGAAATGGAAGCGGTGGTCTAACGCATAAGGAGGACATGGGTGAGGGAATATGCTAATATGCTGAGTATTATGTTAAAGTTATTCTATGTAGGATTCAAACGAATGGATTCCTACACTGTGAATGCCTGTTAATTGGTTTTTTTCCATTTCCCTGCTGTAAGCAGTTTCCCATAACAAAAAGCAGTAAATAACAGGTGTGACCTTGTAGGCAAAGCATCGCCTTTGTTTTGACTATAATAACAGTCCTTTCCCATGAAAACAGTGTCCCGTAGAAAAGCCAACATGCAACACCGCCATCCCATGGCGGTTTATAGTAAGTACAACTGTTACTAAATTGTTAAGCTGAAAATTGGCCTAGCCCACATTAGCCAATCAGAATGTGGAACCATGGGTATAATTCAACTATGAACTATGGGTACTCATCTCACTCATGCATTTTTTATGCTTCTTTTGACTGCTATCTACATGTACTTTGTATCTGAACTGTAACTACGCCTGGTCTTTGCACAGACCATGATTTTTCTTTCCTCACATCTGTTGATGGAACTCTGTGTATGCTTTGTTTTTTCCTTTTTGCAATAATGCACCATACATCCATTATTGCCTTATGCTATCAATAAAGATATTGTTAGCCTTAAAACACGTTGTTTGGATTACTCTGCGCCTGGAACCGCAAAAGCCAGCAACACCCCACAGGTTATGGAATGCCCAGTCTGGATGGTCTGCTGCGCTGGATCTGGCTGTAACAAAGGGGTTTGTTTTTGAGGCTGCATTTTGGAGTAAACGTGTTTTTCTTTGAGTGGTCAGCATGGCTGCTGCAGGGCTAACTAGTCTGCCTTTTGAGCGTTTGAATGGCACAAACTATCGGACCTGGTGTGTGAAGATCAAGTCTTTCTTCCTAAAAGAAGGTTTGTGGAAGTATGTGAAAGACCCACCTCCAGTTGGTCCCGTTACTGATGAAGTGCAGTTGTGTTTGGATCGTGCTTATGGCAATTTGATTCTGGGACTGGAATCATCGCAGCTACTGCATATCAGCAATCTAGACACTGCACATGCATGTTGGGAGGCTCTCAAAGCCCTTTATTCCAAGCAAACCTCTGCTGCCATCGTTGGTCTATCACGTCAGCTTTACAACCTGAAGCTGCAGCCCGGTGGAAACGTGATGACCCACCTCCATAAACTCAAGACTTTGTTTCTTGAACTTGAGGAGCGGGATGTTGTGATCCCTGATACCCAGAGAGCTTGTGTCATCCTGTCAAGCCTGGACAAGAGCTTTGATATGCTCATCGAGGCAACTCAGACGTTGAGACCCCAAGACCTTACTGTGGATTATCTTACAAATCGGCTGCAAGAAATCCAGCAAGCTCGTGACCTGGAGAAGATGCAGGGTAAGCCATCTGTTGCTGTTCCTGAGACTTCTGCACAGCGTTTTCCAGCTGGAACAGAGGCTGCGTGTGCTGTAAGAAGATACTTTCGGTGCAACTCGAGTCAACACTTCATGAGAGATTGTCCCCAGCCACCTCGCCCAGCCGGTAATGCCAGTGGAAAGAGGTTCGTGCGAAAGAAGGGGAAACAACCGCCTAGACAACGTACCCAAGTGTCTGCTTTGCTCACGGCTGTGAGTAAACGTTCCCCAGAGACTTGGCTTTTGGACTCAGCTTGTAGCCAAATCATTGTAAACAATGAACAGTTGCTATTAACAAAGAACAGGCCTAAAATCCAACAAGTTGCTCTAGCTGATGGATCCATGGCTGATGTGTCTTTTCAGGGTGAAGTATACATTCCTTGTTTGGGGATAAGTGTACAAAATGTGTTGTGTGTTCCTACACTTGACTATTCCCTCCTTAGCGTTCCAGCCCTGGTGAAATCTGGATATACTGTTGTGTTCAAGGGTACTGGATGTTCTATTGAAAAAGATGGAATTGAATGTGCTAGGGGGAAGTTAGTGAATCAGTTGTATGAAATGCTTCCTAAACAGGGGATTGTGTCAGGAAATTGTATTTCCAATGTTCCCCCACATAACAAATGCATTCACTATTATCACAGAGTTCTGGGACATCCCGGGTGGGGAAGTTTGTCCCAAATGGCCAAGGTGTATCCTGAACTAGGATCTAAAAAGTGTGATGACTTTCTTGATTGTACTGTGTGCAAACAATCTAAAATTAAGGCTGCGCCTGTTGCTAGGAAAAGTGGCAGGGTGTCAACTAGGCCTTTTCAGTTGGTTCATGGAGACTTAGCCGGCCCCAATGCTCCTAGTGAAGGGGGGGCACGTTTCATGTTTCTTTTGGTGGATGACCATACTCGCTTTACGTTTTGTTATTTGCTCAAATATAAAGCGGAAGCCTTTGCTCGCTTTAAGGAGTTTGTTGCAATGGTGGAGAGAAACTATGGTTATCAAGTAGGTCAGTTTCAATCGGATTGTGGAGGAGAGTTCCTAAGTCATGAGTTCCAAAATTGGCTTCGTAGGAAAGGAATCTCCCATAGACTTGCCAATGTTGGTGTTCCTGCTGAGAATGGAATAGCTGAGAGGAAGATTGGTGTTGTTAATACCATTAGAAATATCCTGATGTTAGATGCTCAGGTGCCAGCCCGTTGCTGGGGTGAGGCTACCATGACTGCAGTGTATCTAACCAACAGGGTGTGGAATTCAGCTGTAAATGAAGTTCCTTACTTCCTTTTGTTTGGCAAGCGCCGTTCGCTGAAGCATCTGCGTGTTTTTGGAACATTTGCGTATGTTCACATCCCTAAGTCTCAGCGAAGGAAGAACCAGCCAAAAGCACAACGCTTAAGGTTTGTTGGTTACTCCTCTAGATCTAAGGGTTACCGTTTTTCTGCAGGCTATGGTCGTGTGGTAGTGTCCAGAAGTGCTAATTTTGAGCACCCTACTGGTTGGGATAGGTTGAATGCTAGTTCAGAGGTATTGTTGCAATCTAGTGCACAGCCAACTGTCCATGCTCCTGTGGCTGGACAACAACCAGTTCAGCTGCCTTCTGGTTCCCAGTCTCCTAGTGTGGTGAGAGAGTCCCCTCAGGTGAAGGAAGAGGAAATTTCACCTGAGCAGGTTCAGGACCTGAAGGGGGAATCAGGTAGTGAAAAGACAGAGGACAGTGATGAGGAAGAGGCAGTGGTAATTCCTCGTAGGTCTGCACGTTCCACAAAGGGTGTGAAGCCTGACAGGTTTGTGATTCAGCAGGTGAGAGTGTGTCAGATTACCTGTGAACCTCAGTCTTTCCAGGAGGTGTTGCTTCTGCCTGTTGAAGAGCAGGATAAGTGAAACACAGCGATGGATAAGGAGTTTGAGGCATTAGTGAGTCAAAAGGTGTTTGAAGTCACTGACTTGCCCCCATCCCAGAAAGCTGTTGGTTCCAGATGGGTTTTCAGAAAGAAGCTTCTTCCTGATAATACAGTGCAGTACAAAGCCAGGCTTGTTGCTCAGAGGTTTTCACAAGAGAGGTTTTTGAACTATGATCTCACATATGCACCCACAGCTAGACCAGAGTCTTTACGTATGGTACTTTCTCTGGCTGCACAGCGTGAACTTGTCCATCATTTTGATGTTGACACAGCATATCTGAATGCAGAGCTCCCTGAAACAGTGTACATGAAGCAAGCTCCTGGCTATGCTTGTGGCAATTCTCAGGTGTACAGACTGCGCAAGGCGCTTTATGGATTAAAGCAGGCTGGTTGCTGTTGGCATCAGTGCTTAGATAAGGCTTTGATAGAGCTAAAATTTAAAAAGTCAATTGCTGATCCTACGTAAGAGGTTCTGGAAGTAGCTACACGGTGTTGCTAACGTATGTTGATGATTTTTGCCTAGCAACTGGTTCTTTGCACCTTGTACAAGAGTTTGCAACACAATTAAGACAGTACTTTCAATTAAAAGACCTAGGTGAACTGAAATACTATCTAGGTGTTGAAGTCACTAGAGCTCAGAGTGGTGAATTCTATCTGAGTCAGAAGAGAAAAATTGATCAATTGTTGAGTCAACTTGAGATGTCAAATGCAAAACCTACCAGAACACCAATGACTCTTGATTTCCTAAAGGGTGACACATGTGAGGAACCTTGTCCTTAACCTGAATTGTATCACTCTGCTGTAGGAAGCTTGCTACACTTAACACAATGGACACGTCCTGACTTAGCTTACTCAGTTGGAGTACTCAGTCGTAAGGTTGCCAAACCATCCATGCGAGATTGGCAAGGGTTAAAAAGGGTCCTACGTTACCTTAAAGGCACAGCTGATTTTTGTCTTAAAGTATCAGCTACTAAAGCCGAAATGCCTGTGATTTATGTTGACAGCTCTTTTGCAGAAGAGGGAGACAGGAAATCTGTGAGCGGTTTTCTTTGCTTGTTTGCCAATACAGCCATCGCCTGGCGGGCGAGAAAGCAAAGTTCAATTGCCGTTTCAACCTGTGAGGCAATAAATGAGTTACACTGGTGTAAACAACTATTTGGAGATCTTTCCGTAGATATAGCCTCACCAGTCACAGTGTATGAAGATTCACAAGCATGCATTGCGCTTGCTTTCTCTGAAAATGTAAGAGGCCGGACAAAATATGTCGATATAAAATTAAAAAATGTAAGACATGCAATTCAGGAAGGGTTTATCCAGTTAGAATATTGTCCTTCTGAACTGAATGTTCAGAAGTGAATGAACTGGCTGATATCTTCACGAAAGCTCTACCTCTTGAAAAACATACTACCATGGTTACCAAGTTAGGACTAGAGCAAATGTGTTTGCAATAAAATCATTTGTGTCTCTGTGTGCTTGTAAAATGACAGTTTTCACTCCCCAAAGCGTTTCGAAATCCATCCGGAAGGGGTGTTAAAGTTATTCTATGTAGGTTTCAAACGAATGGATTCCTACACTGTGAATGCCTGTTAATTGGGTTTTTTCCATTTCCCTGCTGTAAGCAGTTTCCCATAACAAAAAGCAGTAAATAACAGGTGTGACCTTGTAGGCAAAGCATCGCCTTTGTTTTGACTATAACAACAGTCCTTTCCCATGAGAACAGTGTCCCGTAGAAAAGCCAACATGCAACACCGCCATCCCATGGCGGTTTATAGTAAGTACAACTGTTACCAAATTGTTAAGCTGAAAATTGGCCTAGCCCACATTAGCCAATCAGAATGTGGAACCATGGGTATAATTCAACTATGAACTATGGGTACTCATCTCACTCATGCATTTTTTATGCTTCTTTTGACTGCTATCTACATGTACTTTGTATCTGAACTGTAACTACGCCTGGTCTTTGCACAGACCATGATTTTTCTTTCCTCACATCTGTTGATGGAACTCTGCGTATGCTTTGTTTTTTCCTTTTTGCAATAATGCACCATACATCCATTATTGCCTTATGCTATCAATAAAGATATTGTTAGCCTTAAAACACGTTGTTTGGATTACTCTGCGCCTGGAACCCCAAAAGCCAGCAACACCCCACATATTAAACCTCTACTGCAGAGCTTTCTAAACTGTGTGTCGGGATTAGTGTGTCGGCTGCAGTGTCTGGGTGTGTTGTGGCTGCTGCCGCCTCCAAGCCCTGCCAGGATTCCACGCAGGTCCTAGTGCCTGCCTTGTGCCTCCAAACCTGCTGTGATTCCGTGCAGGTCCTACTGCCTGCTTTGTGCCCTGCTGTTAAGAGTGTGTTGCAAAATGATGCAGGTCTAAAAAGTGTGTCACCAACATGAAAAGTTTGGAAAGCTCTGCTCTACTGACTCAACATCATAAATTTAATCTGCCATGGCAGATACACCCAGAAAATAGAATAGGCCTCACCGCTCCCAATACTTCATAGTTAAAGAAAAATCACACAGAGAAGAGGAACACATTGTGCCAGCACTGAGTGACTTTAATTTACACCTTTAATTGTGCATTCATTTTACACCACATTAGACCATTCACATGATAAAGACTGTAACCAACTCTCTTGATACCTAGTAGCTGGACCCAAGCATTTCCCATGTCACACTTTCTCCTAGTTAAGCAATAATCATATTTGTTACACCGTGCTCCACAAACTTACACTTCTTAAAATGTAAAAAAATTCAGCAGAGGAAAAGGAGGAGAAAAAGAAAAGAAAGACGGTGTTAGTTTAGTGCTGCTCCTGAGCGCTACGACCAGACTTGGAGACCGTGACCTGGAATGTTAGTGGGCCGGGCTCTACCCACGCCCTGTACTTGCTGGACTTCTCCCAACCTGGAAGGTTGCAAGACACGAAGCTCCTACAAGATGGAATGCTTCTCAAAGGGAATCGTCAACTCCTTTGCAGCTGGCTCATCCAGGAACCAGTAAAGCTTCCCAGTATGTGGCTGGACAAGGGCAGCCGGCAGTGGGTTTTCCTCGTTGCCTTCCAAAATACGCTGTGGTGGGAAACAAGAACGTCAGGCTCTCATACTTTCAAAGTCTACACTTTGCACATGGAATTCAAAATGCTAATATAGGCATCACATGTTAAATTGTGAGCCACCCAGGGTCACTTTGGAGTCAGGCGGTGTCTAAATCTAATGAAATAAATACATACATAAAGCTTTCCCTACCCCCCACCCCTTTCCTTGCTAGGAGGCACAGGGAACAGTCACAGGTGAGCTACTGCCAAGGGAAGAACTTTACTCTTTCTTGGAAAATTCTAAAATAGAAGGAAGGGGATTCCCAGCCATCATTAAAAAGCTAATGTGTGCACTGGACAAAGCCACACTTGGATTCTGAAGCAAATCAGTTGGATTTCTCAGTGTATTAGCCCAGCATAACTAATCACTCTCCAGCTCAGCCAGCCAGGGAGGAAAGAACAAGACCTTTCCGAGAAACTTTTCTGAACAAAGCTGAAAAACAGGAGTGGCAGTCCCTGGCCCACAAGCTATGTGCACTGCCAGCATCTTCTCTGCAACCCCTAGAATTCCCTTACTTTGTACCGCCAAAATTTGGGGGCAAAATATGGAAATTTGATGGCATGACTTTGTTGTTGTTGAAGGAGGGGGATGTCTGAAATAATAAAGGAAAAGTACATGAAAGTTTCAGGGGGGTTACAAATTTTACTCCCTTGCAAAAAACACTCTTCCAAAGGGCTGAATATTTTGCCTCACCCCTCTGATGACATCACTGCCATATCCCCCACAGCACTCAAAAGCCCTTCCAAAGGAAAGTACCTTTATCACTGCAGCCTTGTTGTCCCCGGTGGCAACAAACACCACACTCCTCGCTGCATTCAGCACAGGCAAAGTCAGCGTGATCCGCTCTGAGGGGGGCTTTGGGGAATCACTAATGGCAGCCACAATCTTCTCCCGCTCCTGTCACAGGAGAGTAAATGCGGACCATAGTGAAAGAAGGGAAAGACAGACCTTGGAAGTAACATGGCCCAGAGCTACGTTTACTCCGTCTTTATCCATCTGGTGCTCTCTTGATGTGTTGGCACTACAACTCCCAGAATTACCAGGCCAATGCATGAGGACAGCATTAGGTTAGTGACAGCTAAACCCAAAAGTACCAAACAGCAAACTGACAAGAAACTTGTCAATTCACATCTTTTGTTTGGGCAAATGCAAACAGAGCACAGCATTTAATTCCCCAAGTCTTAAAAAGAAGAGAGCAAACTATCTTACAAGGGTGCACAGCATTCAAACTTAATCACCTCTTGGAATGTTTCTGTCCCAAATGGAGTCCTCAACATAGAAGAAGCTCTGCGTGCCCCATATGTCTCCCCATCCTTTGAGGGGATTTTCCCACACAATACATGTATATATTAACAAACACTTAACAATGTTTAAGGAATTTGCTTTAACTGTTAGGGGTCAGTCTCAACTGTAGCTGGTATACTGGTTAACTGCGTAAAGGTAATGGTAAAGGTAAAGGTTCCCCCTGCACATTTGTGCAGTCGTGTCCGACTCTAGAGGCCGGTGCTCATCTCCGTTTGTTAGCCGAAGAACCAGCGTTGTCCGAAGACGCTTCCATAGTCATGTGGCCGGCATGATGCACGCAGAACGCTGTTACCTACCCACTGAAATAGTACCTATTAATCTACTTGCATTTGCATGCTTTCGAATTGCTAGGTTGGCAAGAGCTGGGGCTAGTGTGGGAGCTCACTCCGTCATGTGGGGCTAGGGATTCGAATTTGCGATCTTCCGATCGACAAGCCTGGCGTCTTACCCAATGAGCCACCACACCCCCTAATATAATATATTATAATATATATATAATATTTAATATATATAATATTTAATATACAATTAATATATAATATAATAGTATGGTTAACTGCATACTCATATACTATTGGAAGCTATTTCAGTTTTACTGTGTTACCATAATATATATAGATGGATGGATGGATGGATGGATGGATGGATGGATGGATGGATGGATGGAGTGAGTGAGTTCCCCCTTCTAAAAATCATACAGTCGCATTTCTTCGTTAATTTGCCAGATCACCACTTTCTTCAAAGGCACTTAAACTGAAGCTCTGATATAAGGTATTTAATTTAATCTAATTTATAAATCACTTAGAGGATTGAAAGTTAAGCAGTCCATCTCTAAATTGGTCAACACCACATATTCTCAAGTTTCCACCTCAGCAGAGTCTAAAGAGTTGCTCAGATCAGCGGAAGAAAGGGTCAGAGAAAGCTTCCAAAGTTATAGGAACAGATGATGCAAGATCAGGAGGAAAGGAAGTTTTTATTAATACCCACAAGAGAAGCCTATCCATGTCTATTTCAAAAATCTGGATGGCTTCCCCAATGGCTGGAGATTCTACTTGTCACCAGACCAAAGGGGTTACTTGCGCCTTTGAACCATCTGAGAAAGAAATCAGCTGTGCTTATTTTCACAAGGTTTTACATTTTGCCATTTATTATTTTCTTGGTGGTCCCAGTTAGTAATAGGCTCACTACGCCATGGACAGGCAGCTGTTTGGGTCTGGTGGGCACATCTGGAATTTGAATATTAAGTTGTAGGAGCTCCCTCAAAATAGTCATCATGGCAGGAGGCCTTGCCTAGTCACAAAATAGCTGCTCTGGGAGATGTGGCCAGTGGCATAACACCTGTTTAATAGAAAGGAAATTAAGAAAGGTGCTCTCTTCTACCCTGGCCTTCCAGGATGTTCTCTGACATTTTTGTCCTACTGTTGCTCTGTTATGGGGATGGGAATTTGACTAAGGCTGGCAGAGACCAAGTTGACTACCCTATCTCCCCCAGGCAGGTCAATCATACTGACAGCCGGCCTGATATTTCACAGTAGCCGCTGGAGATTAGCTCTGGCTCTAGACTTCTTTAAAATGCAGGAGTCTCAGAATTAAGGATAGCTTTTGTTCTCAACATACATTTGCCCAATTAATTCTTTCCTGCTGCTGCCCAAGGAAAATCTATTTCAATACCCTGGTTAACACATCACTTTTTAAAAGGATAATCTGTCACAAGTAAATGATACTAGACGTTAATCTGATTACTCTGAGCTTCCTCAGAATAGCCAGCAGGATTTCTGCTCCTTTAGCCCCCAACAGCCATGACTCCATCTAACAGGATCACACACAGGTCTTCTACCCAAGCAGCAGCAGACAAAAAATTCACCTACAGCTCCTCTCTTTGGCTCACCTGTAGTAGGGGGTGATCTGGAAAAAGAGAGCAGGTATGTCCATCTGGTCCTACTCCTAAGATCAAGAGGTCAAACACGGGCATATCTTCACCCTGGAAGGCCTGCGGGACAGAAACGCAATTGAGGATTGAAATACCACATTCACTTACCTACCTATTCGACTTTTATACTGCCACTTGGTGTAAACTTATTAAAGAAGTTTTCAAAGAAAAATATATGAGCAAGAACATAAACATGGGGATAACTGCCCCCCCCCAAAGCACAATTATAATCTAGAAAAATAAAAATGTCTTTGCCTGGTATCAAAAAAGCACTAAAATATGAATCAGGTGGTATTTTTGTGTTAACAGTTTCCACGATCTAGTTATTGTGAATTTTAATCCTTTTTGTTGTTGTTGTTCAGTTGTTTAGTCGTGTCCGACTCTTCGTGACCTCATGAACCATAGCACGCCAGGCCTTCCTGTCCTCCACTGTCTCTCGGAGTTTACTCAAATTCATGTCACACGTTTTCCTACGATCAATTTTGGTACTGTGGTTGTCCTGAACTTGATCTGAGATATCAAGCATTTCGAGGAAGTATCCCTCTTTGCATTTGTTAACTAGTCCAAGTGGTCTTTATCTGATTGAAGAAGACAGAGCTTAGCTTTCTATATCACATCATCATCATATGGAAGATGTTGCAGGATTAGTTTTAGGGACTCAGAGCTAAAAAGCTAACCAGAGCATAGTAGAAGTGTTGTAATAACTTCATGCAGCATACTTCCACTTTAATCTACATTGTTCAACTTGCCACTATAACTGTTCAGCCTGCCCAAGGCCTTTGAAAGGGCATCAGCTAGAAACTTACAACGAGCAGGC
This sequence comes from Charina bottae, assembly GCA_023362775.1. Classification (NCBI taxonomy): domain Eukaryota; kingdom Metazoa; phylum Chordata; class Lepidosauria; order Squamata; family Charinaidae; genus Charina; species Charina bottae. The sequence goes on from JALMGJ010000021.1 coordinate 17,842,014, forward strand.
CTTTTACAGGTCTGGGCTCAACACTGTCACAAACCTAAATTCAAAGTTAGTAGCTCATCAACTTTTTGTCAAACATCTGGGAACTTTTATCAGTACTGAATGGCAAAACAGCAGATCAGATCAAGGGGAGCTACTAAGAACAGGGAGTTCTTGGGAAGAATTCTCAGGATTTAATTTCATTTCCAACCACTGTGCCTTACTTTCAAGTTACTAACACCTTACAAGAAAATCTGTCTCTGGCAAATGAAAATACACCAACTCCCAGCATACCTTTTTCAGTTTTTCAGCATAATCTGCTGCTGCCTCTTCTACTGGTAGTGAAGGGTTGATAACAACTATTTGGTCATCAGGTATAGCAATTTTAGAAAGGAGGTATGTCTGAAATAAACAAAACACAAATCATATTACAGAATAACAAAAATAACTGTGATCAGGCTTACTTATGATATTGTCGTTGTACTTTCACACAAAAATTAGGCTGGACCTAATATGAGTCTCTCACAGAAAGGAGAGGTTGCTGTCTCAAGAGGGGAATTCCACTGGCACAAATGGGGGGAATAGAAGGCAAGCTATTCCATTCTGCTTCTACCCCTCAAGAACCTCCCTGGTGGACAGAAGAACCCTTTAAGAATGGGAGAAGAACTTTGCTGGGGAAGGATGGAATAGGTAGGGGCTGCATCCCCATCTACTGCTGGGAGCACTCAATACTCAGAGACTGTTTCCTCTGGCAGAGTAAAAGCAGGATCAAACCCTATGAAATCATCATCTGACATGCACCTCTTCCTATTTCATTTCCTTTTTTTCAGTATAATTGTCAGCATGGTGAAATCTGGGTCTGATTTCCTCCAGCTTGTAAGTGCCATGTTTCTCACTGGTGTGATATAAATAAGAAAATAAATTAAGCACCCCACAAATGAACCTTCCCCCATTACTGTATCTCCATGCTAGCATATCTTTCCCTTGTGTAACTGTCATCTTCCATGTGGCAATTAAAGATGTAAGACTCCTACCAAGAAAAAAAAACATGTAACTTTGTAATGGTCATCTACTCCTATATAGAGCTCAGGGTACCATCATTTACACCGGGAGTACAGGACAAGGCAAATCTTCTAGAATCTGGGAGTTTCTCTGTCTGCAAATGATTTAGTCCAACAGTCAGATTAATACAGAATGGAATGGATTTCATACTTTTCCACAAAAGTAGGCAGAAGGTTGACTAGCACACCAGCAGTCCATTGACCAATATTTTTGGCAGTCAATTGAATCCCTGCTGATTATCTTACAAAAGACTCTAGGCTAGTTAGATTGGAGCCTGACCCTGGGTGTGCACATTTTTAGTGTGAGCATCCATACACCAATCCATACACCAGGGGCGTGGTGGCTCAGCGGGTAAGACGCCAGGCTTGTCGATCAAGATCGCAAGTTCGGAGGTTCGAATCCCTAGTCTCACGTGACGGAGTGAGCTCCTGCCCACACTCGCCCCAGCTCTTGCCAACCTAGCAATTCGAAAGCATGCAAATGCAAGTAGATTAATAGGTACCACTTTGGTGGGATGGTAACAGCGTTCTGTGCGCGCATGACCGTGGAAGCGTCTTCGGACAACGCTGGCTCTTCAGCTAACAAACGGAGATGAGCACTGGCCCCTTGAGTCGGACACGACTGTAATAATGTGCGGGGGGAACCTTTACCTTTTACCATACACCAAACTGCTATAGTTTAAATAGGTATTCCTGCTATGCAAATTCAATACCCGTCAGCAAACTATAGAGTTCCTAGTTAAAAAGGAGAAGTTGTCCAGGCAGACAAACAGAAGTCAGCCCATCCTAAAATATTAAGCAACAAGCTGCAGACACTTGTTTTCCAATACAGATCCACAGGCAGCAGATTACAGCTCCATGCAAGGCTTGAGTTTTAGGGTTTGTATCCACAGGGATTTATATTGCATCAATCTCCTGGAGCTTTTTGTACTGAAAGGCAGGAAATACATTTACAGTAAATATGGTTGCGGGGGGGGGGGGGCGGGGGCGGGAGCGGGAGGTCTCATATAGGTTGCTGAACAAAGGAGTTCTCAGCCTGGTTCCGCAAGGCGTTTGCAGTACCAAGGGAAAATAGTTATTCTTTATTGGTGAAGCACCGTGGACAGGTATTCCTGTTTAAATCGCGGTCCGCGGGGACTTTGGGTGAAAAATGAAAGATAAAGCTTAAAGCAGCAGCCCACCCCTGCAGCCTCAGGTTTACCGACATCACCCGAGGGAGTCCACGCCCAACCTTCCCGCTTGGCGAAAGTCGCCAAGGAAACACGCCCCCAGGGATCAGCCCCACCACCCACCCCGCATTTAGGCCCCACTCGCCCCTCCTCGAGAGACACCTTGTAGGCGCCGTAGTTGCTCTCGGGGTCGTTCAGCGGGACCCGCCGCTCGTCCACGAAGGCCAGGAGCCACCGGGCAGGGCAGGCAGCGGCCGCGGGCAGCTCCTGGGCCAAGATCCGCACTAGGCTTCCACCTGACAGGCCCAGGGAGAAGCGCCCACCCGGCCCGGACTGAGCTTCCCGCTGGGCCACCAGCTGGGCCAGCGCCGAGCCCAGCTCCTGCGGGGAAGGGAAGACCGAGATTTGGGGGGGCGGCGACGCTGCAGCGGCCGGGCCGCGCCGTGGCACCGAAGAGCCGGGCATGGCGAGTGAGGTGAGGAAGCAGCTAAGAGGAGGAACGAAAAAACCCGGCAGCGAAGCCGAGAGGGACCCATGGTGAGAAGGTGAGCAAGTCCGGGCGGAAGCGACAGCAGTCGTCAATGGCACACGGGCGGAAGAAAAGGAAGCTCTCTTCGTAGGAGGAGGAGTTAAAGGGCACAAACGGCGGAAACATATGCAAGAAGCCACCGGAAGATGGTGAAGCCAGCTTTCCCCCGTATTTATTGGCACGCGGAATTCTTACATTACTGCGAAGAGAGCACGAAGATAGAACTTATTGTGGACTAAAAGCCTTTCTCATGGATGTATTACGAAATGAAAAAGTGGACTAAGGTTGGGGTCATACTGGAATTCCTTTGGTTTTGTCTCCATTAGAGGTCTAATATGGAATGGGAGATCAGAGATGAAAGGCAAAGACAGTGACATTTATTTCTTAGATTTATATCCGCCTTGTTTCCAGGAGCTCGAGGTGGCCTACTTAAGACTCCCTCCCTCAGCTTTCTTTTTTTAATAGTAATTTTATTAAAAATTACAACTATGATAAAAAAACCAATACAAACTAAAAGAAAAAAATAGAAGGTGCAGAAAAGAAAAAGTAAATAAAAATGTATTGTCGACAGAGATTTTGCTTCTATCTGTGCTCCTGCCCTCTGAAGATGCTGGCCACAGATGCTGGCGAAACGTTAGGAACCACAACTTCCAGAACACGGCCACACAGCCCGGAAGACCCACAACAGCCATTAAATAAAAATGGATTTTAACTCAGAGACTGCCTGAATTGGGTATTAGAGTCCCTTCGTTAGGAACAATTTATCGTAAGAAACAGGGTATGATTTTAAGGCTCTTGTAGAATTTTCTACATCTTCTGAAATTTATCACATTTCAGCCTAGCCTGTTGTTACAGCTTAGCTTCTGTCATCTGTTTATGGTTCAGGATATTGGTGAAATCCAGAAAATTGGGTTGAGTAAACTATGGTTCACTTAATCATGGGTAAAAGGGCAGTGTGTATAGCCTGTGTTTGAAACAGCAGTTTCCTAATAAGAGCCTCATCAGGCAGCACAGCAAATTCAGGCTGACTGACCAGAAGCTCACATGTTGAGTGAAAGAAATCATTCACTTCCGGAACAAGCAAGCTCAGCTCACTGCAAAACCACTCATACTGAGGTGAAATGCGGATACTTTTTGTTTAGTTTCATACTTCCCCCTCCAGTTAACAAACTCCAGAAACTGGATATTGCTGTACTACTCAGATTGAATAGGGAACATGTAAACACCCCGAAGAAGAGAAAAGCAAGTTGTCCCTAAGCAAGGAAGATACATTTTGGAGAAACACTATGTTGGGAAGGATGGGAGAGAAGAAGAGATTTAAAACTATACAGTTCTTCAAAGGTTTTGTAAGCTTCAGGTTACACAGAACACTAAACATAAGCATAACACTGGGGTGGGCAGCTAGCAACTCCTCTGTTCCTGTGGCCCTCAGAACCCCCTCTGGCCAGGATTGCTGAAAACTGTCAAGTGCGGTTCTGGCTGCCTACTTTGGTATATACAACAAGCTTTTTCATTTTTTTCACCCACAGAGATTCACCTCGTTACCAATTTCAATCATCTCCCCCAACTAAGTTTATATTGCTACCTCTTTGCTCTTAAGACAAGCACCTTTTTGGGGGGGGATTTATGGTCTCTAAGGCCTTGTAAATTAATTGTGCTCCATTAAAACAATGTTAGAACCAGACTAAGAAACTAATTGAGATTGATGGGACTGAGCTGCTCAGAAAAATACAACATTGTTTCAATAAAATCAGTCTCTTGAGGGAAGACTAGAAGAGACATGATACTTATTGGGCAAAAAGACTACAGAAAATCCAGTTTGACTGAAGAGTGACATGTTTTGCAAAAGTACAGTTTGCATTACAGTCATGTCTATTTTTATTTGGAAGCAAGGCTTGTCGATTCCAAGAAAGTTTACTTCCAAGAACTGGAAGCTATTTAGCTGCCAGTCAAAAGCTTCTGAAATAGATGTGAAGTCTAACCTCAAAGCCATGATGTTTGCTTTGTGTCAATCCATTGTAGAGTTATATTTCTTACAGCAAAAGGTTAACTCAGAGATGGACATCTGGCCCTTGGAATTGCAACTCCCAGCATCCCTCACCATGGACTGTGCTGGCTAGAAAATAGGAGAAGTTGGGGGTGCAACAATATCTGGAGGGCTACATATTGCCCATCCCTGTATTAATGAGCTATGGTACAGGTTGAGGTAAACCCTTTAGCAAAATTATATTTTTATGCAGACTAGGGAGATAGACTAGGGGTGTGGTGGCTCAGCGGGTAAGACGCCAGGCTTGTCGATCGGAAGATCGCAAGTTCGGAGGTTCGAATCCCTAGCCCCACGTGACGGAGTGAGCTCCCGCACTCGCCCCAGCTCTTGCCAACCTACCAATTCAAAAGCATGCAAATGCAAGTAGATGAATAGGTACCACTTCGGTGGGAAGGTAACAGCGTTCCGCGCACGTCATGCCAGCCACATGACCGCAGAAGTGTCTTCGGACAACGATGGCTCTTTGGCTAACAAACGGAGATGAGCACCGGCCCCTAGAGTCGGACACGACTGCACAAATGTGCGGGGGGAACCTTTACCGTTTTTAGGGAGATATAAGAACTATGTAGAGTGGTGACTTTTGGAAAATGAAATTACAAACACACTGAACATTTTCATTAAGAGAGTAACCAAGTATGCACGTAACTCAGAAAGAAACTAAGATGTTGTTTTAAGGTTCTTTATTCTTATAAAGTTTTTCTCAAATCAATGTTATATTTTGACAACTGTGACTCCAATAAAAAATGTAACATTGCTTCAAAAAAATTCAGTTAGACAATGCATGATTTTCTTCAAGGAGCAAAATTAGTTTTGTTTGTTTTTTAAACAAACTTTTTTTCTCCAGATGAAATTCAGTTAGCTGTAGGTATGTTTGTTTATCCAAGAACTAATATATCTTATGTTTATAACAAAATTGTTAACTTGTTTCAACTGGTTCTGTAGAGAAATTAGAAAAGGCACATTCTGGGTCTAATAATTAAAAAAGGGAAACAGATCACTCCCCTGGTTTCTGAACTGTTAATTAACAATTGCCTGGCTAGTACAGTACTTTGTGTACTCAGCAGTACAAAATAACATTGTTCTGTACATGTCTTTGTAAAATACTCTTGGATCAAATTCAATTCCTGCCAAAAAAAGAGAAAAAAATCCTCAAGGAAAATTATTTTGATCTTAAGCAATTCAGGGTACCTGAAACATTTCATTCACAAGAATATCTTAGGTTAGAAGTAGGTACATTGGCAGCAGAATATTTCCATCCATATCACTGTGATCCCAAGAATTACAGCATCTTTGAACAGGCAGGCAGTCAATATTCACAGCAGTCCATTTGTATCATCTTTGTATAAATTCTTACTGCCATCTACCAAAATGGCACTAATGAAAAGAAGCAAAGTCAGGAATGTCCAAATCAGATATTGCTGGAAGATCCGTATAAGAAATGTGTTGCAAACCATCTTTGATGAGCTGACATGCTTCCTATGTTGATCACAAGAAATAAGCAAGACCAAAGACTGAACAGCATCACAGATCCACTTGTTTCAGGGTTTAGCGGAACCATTTTTCAAGATTCTAGATCAGCCAAAAAATTATTTACAAGATCCCATCTGTGGCCTAAAAACTGCCATTTGTGCCATGATGTTTTAAAGTAGATTAACAGAATAAAGATCAATTATTTTCCCAGATGGGTGTAGTATGTAACAGCCAATTGGGATCCTATAAGTAAGTGGAATTTGAAATACCACAATAGCCTTCTTTAAAAAGAGGATTAAGAGAACATTTCAAGAAGAGTTCCCTAACCAACTTATTTTCATTATATATAATAAAGGTGTGTGTGTGTATATATATATACACACACATACACACACCTTTTTAAATAATAACACTGTTATTTCATCTTATTAGTCCTGTTTCTGTTTTTCCATTCAAGGCCAAGTTTCTACAGATAAACTTTGTTGCATTTTGACAGTCAGTTCCTTAAAGCTACAAATAAAGTTACAAAGAGACAATGGAAGGAACTCTAAATTTGTGAGTTAGGAACCTATAAAGTCTAAAGCAATTGAAGGCTTTATCCCAAACAATTATTCTCTGCTTTAACACAGTGAAACATAGCCAAGTAATACAGAAGAAAGTAATTTGATCGGCACTGCTGTAACAGGTTTAGTTACCCCTGGTATACTGAGGGCTTTGAAAATGTAATAATGCAGATCAGAAACCCTTCCAGTTTTCATATGGAATTCCCTAACACAATAGTTAGAAGGAAGAAAAGGCCTTTCTAAAAACCAAACAATATAAAAAGAGCTATTCTCTTTGCTCTGGAAATGGTTAATGTGCTTTTTTTTAAAAAAGGGGGGGAAACCATCTTGTTCTCACACCATAGAGGGGTTTTTCCCTGTTGCATATTAAAACCATGCTTTGCTTATTTATTCAAGTCTATTTCTCTACCAAAACAGGACCTTTCAACATCAGGCTCTTTATGAGTGGTCTCACCGATGAAATCAAAGAGACATTTTTCCGGCTTTGATCCTCTCAAAAACACACTCATCTACTGGTAGGTACTTGCCAAGTTTTATATCCAAAAAGTATAATTGATCTGACATCTGGTGTGGGTTGTAGCCTTCTCTTTGTAAACGGGTCTTCTGAATTTTGAAAGTGCCTATTGGAAAAAGCCAGAAAATGGAAATAGATCACAGGCAATTGCAAGCAAAAGGCAAGGCAAGGCAAGGCATAGCACTTAGGAGTTCAAAGACAATGATCAGATTGGAGGTGTTTTACTTTGAAAAACAGGGCAATATGTTATCAAAACTTATCACTGAAAAGTTCCAATCACAATCACTGCAACTGAAAAACACTGGTTTGGATTGTGGAACAGGCACATAACCAGACTTGCAAAGAAGCTGGTGTATATTTGGTTGGGAAACTCGATCTCATACATACAAATGTTTCACTTTTTTAATGCTTATCTTAAAAAAAAAAACCTGCCTGCTTATAGAAAGTTACCTTAGCAAAGAAAGGAACACCTCCTGTCATGCTTGTTTAGACTGCACAAAGTATTTGTTAGAAACTGGGAGGATAACTTAAATCTCACTGGTGGACCTCCTCTTCCAAGGGATCCCCAATAAAAGAGAATTATGATATGCTGCCCTCAGAGTTAACTTCCTCTCATACCCTTGTCCGCCTAGCTGAGGAGTTCTTTGCTTTCCTCCCTTCATCCCAGCTCTCTGACGACAGAAAGGAAAGTGCTTTGGATCCTCTTGCCCAAAGCCCAGAACAACAAACCTTGTGCCAATTCACAATCACAAGAGGTAACTGTGTAATTGCATGATCTTCCACGTGGAGAAGATTTTACAATTCCTTGAAAAAACAATTAAACTAAGTCTCTGAGTTTACTAGGAAAGGGGGAATGACATTCACACAGGGAGACAACAGCTATGTCTATTCTATTCTTGAATGTCAGCGCATGTTCAGTATTCACTGCAGATCAGACAGTTGCAGAGGGATCATCTGGACCTCCTGCTTGAATGTTGTTAGGCTGACCCTCCTTTTTTCCTTCACCTCTCTAGAGCACCGCCTTCAAGAATGAGGAAGATAATTAAAAGGCAGCCTCATTGTGGAGCCTATTGCTTTGTCCAATCAAGGAAAATACTCCATCTCTGATGTCACCAGACTAGCTAGCAAAGCAGGAAATCATCTAGCTCTGAACCCATGTTTCTGACTTCCTTCAAAGTTTATGTCAAAGACCAGTATAGAGCAAACAAATTAACAAACTGCTTAGAAGTAAAAGTAGAAGGTCGGACATAAAACACATGCTAAAAGGTAATAATAGTGGTAATAATATTCTATATTATCCTTTTAGTGTGTGTTTTACTGTATATCCAAACTTGCTCCTTTACTTCTAAACTTAGGCACCTTTTATCAGTTTGTGTTACCTGTGGTGTCGACCTGTGGCAGAAATCGGAGGAAGATAGGCCGTGCATATGGAGGTAGTACTTTCTGCATCTCCAGAAACAGAAAGTTAGGATTCAGTTTTGCTTCTGGGTCAGCAATAGCTGCCATTCCAGCCTTGCCTTCCACTCCTGAAATTTAAAAAGGAAGCAAGCAAAATTATATCAAATCAAATCTTTATTACGGTCATAGACCAGCGTAAAGCAAAATTATAAAGAAAGTCCATTCTAATATGTACATTTTAACAAAGAAGCCATTGGCAGCCAGCTAATCCACAGCTGGAGATCCAATCCTGATGTGCTCCCCATCTCCACAGCAAAAGAGGGGCAAAAGAGCCTAGATGCAGAGAATAAGCACCGGAGGAACCTTGTTTTTCCTTGTCTCAATAACTCTCTTCCAGTTGTCAGTAGACATGTGACTGCAACAGGAAGACTCCCTTGGCTAACAGCATCCAGCCATTGCAGCAATCACATAGCAGATGGCCTTCACAGGCTACAAATATTTATTGCAACTTGTTTCTTCACCCTCCTTTTCCTACCTCCCTCCCCTCTTGTATTCTCTAACCTAGGTTCTTAGTTGGTAAACCTTGGAAGATCCTGGGTCTTCCTTCCATTTGTGTGTGGTAATTGCTCTCCATTAGCATTGTCCACTAACGTTTAATTAACATGAGCGAGACTCAGTGGCTAGAAAGTGGGATAAATCTATTATAAACAACTATAGGTATATAAAATGTAGAGCAGAGCTTTCCAAACTTTTCATGTTGGTGACACACTTTTTAGACATGCATCATTTCGCGACACTCTCTTACAGCAGGGCACAAGGCAGGCACCAGGACCTGCGTGGAATCCTGGCAGGGCTCAGAGGCAGCAGCAGCCGCGACACACCCAGACACTGCAGCCGACACACGTGTCCCAACACAGAGTTTGGAAAGCTCTGATGTAGAGGATCAGGCAACAGCTGATCAACATTTGGAACTCATTTTCTAATTGAAAGCAAAATTAATAGCCTGCTCGTAAGTAAACAACCACAGCCAACTACATCAAATAACTCACCTTAGCTGTCCCATCATACATTCTCCATGTGGAAGACTGAAGCAGCTATTGCAGAACAAAACCCCTGTGCTGCTTTTTGCTCTAAGACCAAAAGTAGTAGCTATTTGTTCTAACAGGTGAGCTAAGACAGAGGAGGCTCCTGAAGGAGCAACAGGTGCTGGTGACACAGCAAAATAAAGCACCTTGCTATTAAAAAGAGGAAGAGGTTCAACTTCTCATTCTGCTAATGGTCATTTTTGCCTGTTTTACATCTGCTCAGACAGCTGCTTCTGCTCCAGTTTCAGAATGAATACCACTAAAAAATAACTGGACTTCCTGTAATACATCTGTCATCATGACAGTTTGTACCCTGTTCATATGTGTATAAAAATTTTGTCTCTCTACTACTCTACTGCAACTACTCTACTGCTCAAGAGAAGATTTTTCTCGGCCTTAACATCAGTGTAAATTAATGATTTTCAGGTGTATGTTTTGAGCTGCCCTTCTGTTGTGTCACCTTGTTATACCTCCCATCTCCAATCCCAACAGCATCAACTGATTTTGAACTTGGCAGACCTGCTTGCTGATTCAGGCTGCACTCCCGTGCTTTTAAATTCTAAATTACCTGGTACCTCTACCCCATAAACTGCCACGTCCGTCTTGCTGAGAATATGGCTGAGGATTCCCTCAACCTCTGTGGTGGAGACGTTCTCCCCACGCCAACGGAATGTATCCCCACTGCGGTCTTTGAAGTACATATAGCCAAGCTCATCCATCACAAGGACATCTCCTGCAGGAAAACAGGACTTCAGTACGTATCAAGAAGCCTACGCCTCTACCAAATTGTATATTCCGGCTGGGAGTTCAACAAATGAGGACTATAATACTATAAGCATATTGTTTCCCAAGTACCAATAGAACAGATGGATCAAGAAGAAACATGCAAAAAATGGGAGAGAAAGTTCATTCACCCTATGCATAAACTCACTCTCAAGAATCATGGACGGAACTAAACCAAGAGACTCCTTGTAGAAGGACAACAACTATCCATGCTGGAAACTAATTCTATTCAGCCCAAAACAGAGCAAAACCAATAATGTTGATAATTAAGCTTAGGCAATAAAGGTGTGTTTTATTTGCACTGCATTGTGCTTTTAAGACATTGTCAACTCTGGTTGATTAAAAAAAACAAGTTTTAAGTAAAATTAAGTAAACAAACAATGTTGGGAGCACATCTGTGCTTACAAAGTACTGCTTCCCTAAATCATCATGCTTAAGAAACAGCCATTTTGGAATCATCATAGCACTAAGGGTTTTTTATTCAAGAAATCCAGGTTCAGATGTTATTTCTTGCTAAATTCTACCACAGGGCTATGCTCAAGGAAGAATTTCAAATATTTGAACCTGTCTTTAGTTTCTAAGGAACTTAGAACAGTATTATCCATTTACTACAGTCAAAGTCACAAAATTATCCTTCTAGGACACAAATGGACCAAGACAACTGCATGAAGAATACCTGAAAGATAAGCCTGATCTCCTTTCTGGAAGACATTATACGCTATTTTCTTGTTAGTTGCATTCTCATTGACGTAGCCATCAAATCTCCGCAAGGGGTCTTCCTGGTTTATCCTGCCCACAAGAAGTCCAGGTTCTCCTAAATGAAGGCAGAAGAATTCCGGAAGGAAAAATAATTAACATCTTCTGTGTTACAGCAGTTGTAGATACCTGGATGGATTTTGCATGTGTACTATCATCTCAGCATGACATTTCAACAAAAGATTGAGACAAATATTACTATTTACTACCTTTCATCTGGCAGTTCTATAACTGACCTGGTCAAGATTCCTATCAAATATTCATTCCATTTAAATTTTGTCTCTTACTATCCCAACACATCTTTTAAGAGTCTTCCACAGCACTACACTACTGTAGCTAAAAACTGCAGGTTTTTATTTATTTATTTACTATTTCAATTTATATGACCGCCCATCTCCCCCAAACAGGGGACTTTATTTATTTATTTAGGTTTTAAATAAATGCTGAATTTTTAAAAGTGCATTCTCCATATAAAATGTTATTTGATTCCATTGTAAAATAGGAAAATCGAAAAGGATTATGTATTTGTATTTTCAAACCCATTCTCTCTTAAATTTATATTTCTAAATGTGTCTTACCCTAAAAATACATTCTTTTATAATGGTTGCCTTTTGAGCTGGCAAAAAAAAAACCTAAAAAGAAAATTATATTCTGAACCTCAATCAGTCATGGAGATTCAGATCAGGATCATTTGCTTCAAAATGCAGACCAAACAAAATTCTTGAATATCTGGTACAAATGGCAATTTATATAATATGTCATTAGCTAGTTGTCTGCTACTGCTGAATAGCTGGCAATGTGTCATAACCTTTCCTTTAGTATTTTTCTTAATTCAGTTGCTTTGCATCACTGTCCCACATGATACAGTATTCTCTCTATCTACTCAGCCTGTCTTCTTTAGGCCACTCTTAAATATTTCCTTTTTGGTTTTTCTTTTCTTTCAAATATCAGTGATCAACTTTGTTCTTTCACAAGGTTCCATGACACTTGCTCTACTTTCATTTATGTATTTGTTCACCTACTTATATGCCATCTTCCTACTATTAGGTTGTGGAGGTAGTTTTAAAACATGCTTAAACAATATTCATGGTGAATGGGAAAGGCTTGTACTTTAGAACAATGCTTCAGCATCTCTCCTCTTAAAAAGGGAGGGGAGATGCTGTAGATGCCAATCTACAGATAGTCCTCGCTCAGCAACCACTTGTTCAGCAACCGTTCAAAGTTACAATGGTGCTGAATGAGTGGCACTTATGACTGATCCTCATAGTTGTGGCTGTTGCAGAGTCCCCGCAGTCACATGATCATGATCTTGGTGACTGGCTTGCAATTAAAATGTTGCAGTGTCCCGCGGTCACGTACTCGCCATTTGTGACCTTCACTGCTGGCTTCTGACAAGCAAAGTCAATGGGGAAGCCGGCAGGAGGTCGCAAATGGTGACCATGTGATGGTGCACTTAACAAGGGTGCAGGATTTGCTTAACAACTGCAAACGGAAAGGAAATGCAGGAGCTGCCTCACTAGCAGCATGGTCACGTGACGTCATGTTTTACGACCATGTTGCTTAGTGCCTGAAATTTTGATGCCAATTACCGTTGATAAGCGAGGACTACTTGTATTTGCATTCTAGCCTAAGAAGTAGATCAAAGAGTAGCCTTTCCAATCCTCAAAGTTCTCCTGCCCTTGATTAATTTGGGCAACAGACCCCAAAACCAACAATATATCCAGGTCAGATATACCCCTGCAGCACAATGAGGACAATTGGCATTGTATAGGAAACTTGGTTCTCCAAATTACAACTAAGGCATAAAGCATTCTCAGACTTATTTACCTGGTTGGCAGGAGATACAGAGCCCATTTGTGCCACGTATCAGCTCCATGGTATCCTCATTAACTTTCACCAAGCGGATAGGGTACACATTTGGCAAAATCCGGCTATTGAAGCCACAAGCCCCTACCTGCCAAGAGTCAAAACAAAACTTAAAAGGAAAGGAGGCCCTCAAAATGCTGCATAAATTTCTCTAAGCAGGTTATTAACTGCTAGGAAACTACCCTGTGAATTTCCAAGCTCTACAGAATGGTGAGGTGTCACCTGAGGGAAACAAGCAAAGAAAAAGGAAGGTGAAGAACAAGGAAAAGAAGTTAGCCTGCTCAGGCTCCTGGCAATTTGTATTTAGAATCCAGGAAGGGGATGCAAATTTGAGGAGAGCAGAACAACACAGAATTCAAAACGGCAAATCTTGTCCTCCTTGTGTTATACAGGGATGTTTGGGAAAGGCAAAAAAGGATACTTTGTTTTCCATTTTCTATGGACCAATAAAACATGCAGGCTAAACTATCTAGTGCTACATAGTACAGCAGAGGAAAGCCTTGAGGCCTGGCATGAGAAAAAATGGTCTCCATGGTTCCTGGGCTCCTAATCAGGAACATTCCTCTTAAGCAGTGTTTCTCAACCTTGGCAACTTTCAGATGTGTGGAGTTCAGTTCCCAGAATTCCCCGGCCAGCACGGCTGGCTGGGGAATTGTGGAACTTGAAGTTCACACATCTGAAAGTTGCCAAGGTTGAGAAACACTGCTCTTAAGGGATGGAATATGTTGCAACATGTGACTGCAACCCCCGTTTTTGCAGTCTGCAAATTAAACATAAACATTGATAAAAGCCTACAGTACTTCAATCAGCATGAGAGAGAGAGAGACAGAGAGAGACAGAGAGAGACAGAGACAGAGACAACAAGCAGTACAGGGTAGTAATAGGTAAACCTGCCAAGAGTTGACAAATTGTTATCATACAGTATCTACAGCAATAGTGACATTCTCTGTGAAGGGATTTTCCTACTAATCCAATTACTTCTTCAGTGACTTAATAAGTCCAGCCGTCTCTCTCTCTTCGTACAGTCACAGCACTGTAGTGCCTCACATCCAGCCAAGAGCTCTAAAAGGGCAGGCTCTCTCATTGCAGATAGGTAGCTATGCAAAAAATGGTACATTCCCAGGCTGCAAAAGTCAAGCTGAGGAAGCCCGTATGCTACAGATTCTCTGAGCACTGCCCTATCCTTATTTATTTATTTATTAGATTTATATTACTGCCCATCTCCTCCAACGGAGGACTCTGTGCAGTTCACAATAAAAACCATGATAAAACACAGTAATAATCAAAACATCAATAAATAAATATAAAATCCAAGTGCAAAGATGTTAATACTAAAAAGGGTTTCATGGGATCAACCAGCCCCAGGAGGAACTGTTAGCATCCCCCTCCCATGCAAGGCAGCAGAACCAGGTCTTTAAATTTTTCCGGAAGGTCAGGAGCGAGGAGACCTGCCTCACCTCTGGGGGCAAGATGTTCCAAAGGGCGGGCGCTGTTGCAGAGAAGGCTCGCCTTCTGGACCCCGGTAGGTGGAATTCTTTGATCGATGGGGTCCGTAGCATGCCCTCTCTGCATGACCGGGTGGGGCGGGTCGATGTTCTGGGGACGAGATGTTCCCTCAGGTAACCTGGCCCCATGCCATGTAGGGCTTTAAAGGTGATAACCAACACCTTGAATTGGACCCGGAAGCAAACTGGTACCCAATGCAGCTCACGCACCAGAGGAGTTACATGTGCTGATTTTCTGGCTCCAATAACTGTCCGCGCAGCCGCATTTCTTACATGAAGAGTTTGGTCAAAAAACAAATTGTCCAAAGTATAAAGACAACCTCTCCATTTACCTTTCCATCTAGATTAGCAATGCTACAGTTACACTCGGTAGCCCCATAGAACTCCCCAATCTGTTTAATCTGGAACCGCTGCATGAAGTCTTCCCAAATGGTGGGCCTCAAGCCATTTCCAATAGCCAGCCGCACCTGGTGCTGCATTTCTGCCTCCCGCGCTGGTTGATTCAGCAGGTACCTGCAAATCTCCCCAATGTATTGGATGATCTTTGGAAAGCAAGAAAAATATAATTTGAAAGAGTAACCTGGCAAAGCCCTGAGGAAATTGGATAATAATGCAACATATTCAAGGTACATTGCATCTTGATCCAATTTGCTTAAGGCAGCATTTTCCTGGCTTAAAATGAAAAAGTAATTGAGTTTGCAAAATGCAATCTGACAGCCTTATTCTGCTTATAGAGCTGAAGTATATAATTAGAGTATTTAGAAAAAATTTAAATGTGATTAATCAGAAGCAGCAATCTGTTTAGAAAAGTGTTAATGAAGTATTTGTAACCCATAGACTGAAACCACTGTCTTAGAAACAGGAGAGAATGCTATTAATTAATTAATTAATTAATTAATTACATTTATATCCCGCCCATCTCCCCCACAAGGAGGGACCCTAGGCGGTTTTTCCGAGACAGAATTTGTTGATACATCAATGCATCATTTAAACAAATACTTTCTTTCTCCAAACTAAAGTTCTGTTCATACATAGATAACTAATGAAAAATAACATGGTTAGTCATGGAATCATAAAAAAATTAGTACTATACTGCTAAACATTCACATGAATATATCAAGGTTTGCATTCTCCATCTGAAACCCACAACAATATAATTCCAAGCTGATTGGGGTGCAGGGAAGACCTTTTTTAAAATGCTTTTTACTGTTTTTACAGGTTTATGACTGTCTGTGAGCTGCCCAGGGTTATGCTACGTAAGATGGGCAGCTGTACAACTCTTTTAAATAAATAAATAAAAATACACAAGTTAGCTGAACTATAAAAAGGATTACTAGCCCTGTCTTCCTACAACTGGCAATACAGTGTGGGACCCCAGCAGATGGCAGACTCCCAACTCTTCCAAACTGCAAGAAATGTTTCCTGCTTCTTACTTAAAGGCAATCTTTAACACATCATCAGACAAAGGAAACTGCTCACGAACAGCCTATTCTTTAATATGAGCCTCCTTTATTTACTGGACTATTGGCAAAAAAGCATGCATGGTATTGTAGCCTTAATTTTGGCAATTCACAGAGAAAGTAAAAGCCCAGTATTAAAGTACTAGAGTTAGCATTAGTTCTTGTTTCAAGCCTCAAAGCACAGGAAAGGAGAAGTCAGTCTGGTGCCCTGAAGAGTGGTATGCGAGATACTGAGAGGGAGCAGACTGACTTTATCTCTATACTACTAAAACTCTCGTGTCTGTCTGTTTGCAATCTTTAACTGGGCAAAACAGTGTGTCATAGGCCAACCATTTTCGAACCAAGGTACCTCAAATGGGCTAACTTACAGAATGCGTCCAAAATCCGGGACCCATGGCTCCCGTGGAATTGAAATTTGGCAAATTTTATAAAACATTTTATGACATACAAATTATCATAAAACATTTTTAATACAAAATGTCATAAAACATTTCCTGTGGTCAACTCCTGATGTTTGACTGTGCTATACAGTTCAATATGAATGACATTGGCTATTTGCAAGGCAGATACATCTCTGAATATCATCCTGAATTTTTAAGAACTTTTCCAGTGAAGGCAGTACAAGGAAATATCTCTGAAATGATGACCCAGCAGGTCACAGGTTGTCTAGTCACTTCTTAAGCCTATTATCTAAAATTGCCACACTTGTGCAAGGAGGGTTCAGAAAATCAAGGGCTTCCCTATTGGAATCTTCCTCTGCAAAGAAGATTGTAAGCTCCCAGCAGGTCTGCAGATTGAAGTGTACTACCAAAACAACAACAACAACAGCTTAATGGCATTGAGCCAGGAAAGGCAGGTAAAACTCAGTTCATCTCCACTCCAGAAAGTGAAGAGGTGATCTGAGTGCTGTGAGGTTGGTGGCAGTCTGAGATGTCAGTTGATCTGATCTAACTCTGCCACTGAGACATCCTGGACTGGCCATTAACTTGTTTTTGCAACAGCTGCATTTAATACATAGGTTTAACCGCATTGAAATGATTCCCGGTTATGCCTCAATTCCAATTTATGCAGATATCTGTGCAAGAAAACTGACAGTAGCAATCCATGTGATTTAATGATTCAATAGCGATTGCCCTTCTGTGGCTGCTATTCCTTCTAGCCTTTCTAAATCTGGTTGAGACACCAGTTGGCAAGAAGCTGGGCAAATGTCGCTTTTGGGGGTATCCCTACCAAAGCATTGTGTTGAATCAAAAGCAAGATATGAAACAGTGATGAGCTTTCAAGCTGAATGGCCGTGAGCTAGTTTTCTTTTGCCCTGACATTTCACCAGCACCTCTGGCTGGTCAGGGCTAAAGAAAACTAGACCACAGCCATTCAGCTTGAAAGCTCATCACTGCTTTACTGATGCCAGCCGTGAAAGTCTACACCAGTATATCGCAAGCAAGGTAATTTCTCAATTTGCCCTCATCCCATTACCACTGCCTCTTCTTGGTTTTTTATTTTTCTTTTTAATGCGTAGCTGTCTTGCCAAGTAGCCTTCCCCAAGATGCACTGGCTCCCCCCTACTACTAATTGTGGTGCCTACAAGCAGAGTTCAGGGCTCTCCTTACTGTACACTTGTATTTCACACAGTCATCCCAGAAGCGACTGGCAGAAAATTTCTTCCTAATCACTACCGTCAGACCATGAATCACACACTGGCCAACACCCATGATATTCCCTAAGAGACAGAAAGAGAAAGACGGTCAGCAGGGTAGGCTTGCCAGGAACCCTGGGGAACAATAGCAGAGCACCCCTGGTAATGCCTGAGCCAACCTCCATCCTAAAACATGCGGCCACAATGCCAGCCTACCTGCTGAGTGGTACAGTGGTAGACAGTTATAGATTATGTCATGAGGGGTCATTTTGTAGGCATAATAACCAAAAGCAGCAATTCGGTAATATCTGCAGTGAAAGGAAAAACAGATGTCAATGTAAGCCGTAGCGTTCCACCTAATTGCTACTAGATAACACAAAGATTTGTGAACATTTTTCTAGGATCAAAGGACAGTTTCAGCTTGGAGAAAACCAATGATACAAGCGCTGGCATGCAATAGAACTGTACACAGAATGGTCAATTGGCACCTAGATTGCATGGACCCAGGTTGCCTGAGGAGCCATCTTGTCCCAATCACATTGACCCGTCCCACCCAGTCCAGCATGAAGGGCATGTTACGGACCCCATCAGCTACAGAATTTCAACTGGCGGGGTCTAGGAGGAGAGCTTTTTCTGCCGTTGCCCCGGCCCTGTGGAGCATCTTGCCCCCTGAGGTGAGGATGGCCCCCCCTCTTCTGGCCTTCAGGAAGAGCATCAAGATCTGGCTCTGCCAACTAGCTTGAGGATCCAAGAGTGACAGGCAGCCCTGGGGTGGTTGGTGGTTTGAAGATGCTCTCTCTGCCTTTTAGTTTTCCTCTTTTATCTTCTTCTATCTTTTGTATTTTTATAATGGTTTTTATGACTTTTTATCTGTAAGCTGCCCAGAGTCACTTTCATAGTGAGATGGGCGGTGTACAAATTTAATCAATAAATAAGTGCCTGAATTGTGAGTACATGACTGCAGGGGTGCTGAGATGGCCGCAACTTCGAGGACTGGGCATAAGCACCACTCATTCAGCACCGTCATAACTTTGAATGGTCGCTGAATGAGTGGTCGTTAACCGAGGACTACCTGTACACTCAATGACTTTACATGGAGACCATGGGAAGATTATTTTAGCCCTCAAGTGGTCCAAACTGATTGTGGGAGGTAGAGGGGAAAGGTTTTTTTTAAGTACCCTTTTTGAATACATAAAATTCTCAAATTATTATTTAGTTAAGTCTTCTAGGTCTTTGTCACTTTAATTCTTCATCTACTTATTTGCTACTATTGTTCAATTAGCCCTTTAGAGCTTATCTGTTTCTCTCTGGGTAAAGAAATATAGACCACAGCCAGATCTTGTGAACAGAACAAGGTCTCTATCAAGCTTCTTTCCCAATGCCTACAGTGCAACCACAGCTCTTCCCTGCATCCTCCAGTGTCCCCCACCATGAGTTAATTATTTTTATTCATTTATATTTTGCTTTCCTTCAGGAGCTCATGGCTGCATATTAGGGCTATGCATGCTTCAAAAATGATTAGGAAAATTAGATCGTGTGTGAACATGGCATCTCTACTATTCATTAAAGCTCTTCCTCCTTTTTTAGGCTTTTGCAGTTGATTTAAGGAGTCTGTTCATTATTATGACTCTCAAAGCAGCCACACCAATTTTTTAAGTCTGTGCAGAAGCCGGGGGGGGGGGGGGGAAGGGGAGGGGCTGCAGCATTAATGAATAGCAGAGAGGAGATATGCTCATGCTTATGTGAGGTTCAAAATATTCCTTTAAAATTGTTTTTGAAGTATGCATTCACCTGCTGAATTTATGATCCTTGTCACTTGTTTTATCCTCTTAAAAAACTGTGAAGTAGATTAGACTAAGAAACAGCAATTCTCCCAATGAGAGTTATTTATAAAAATAATAAAGGCGGGATAGAAAATAAATAAATAAATAATAATAATTAAGTGGGCATTTGAATCTGGGTCCCCTCAAAGTAATCTAATGCTCTAACCGCTACACTGATTACATTTGAGGTCAGAGTCCTGATGAACAGCATCTGCTGCAAAGAGGTTATTTAGAGGGGAACTATCAGCCCCACTAGGTAGGCCAGACCAGGAAGTGAACTCCACAGGAAAGCCAAAACTATGTTTACTGAGATAGGCTATAATAACAGAATCTTGCACGTCTGATTGTGCTGTACCTCCTCCTTCTTATATTCCAGTGAATCAGGGAGGCATCTGCCTGAGCCACTTCCAATATTAACTTGCTTCAAACCCTGTTGCTTAGATAACAGTTCTTGCATGTTTCCATCAAGGCCACCTTCCTTACTCTCTGCAGAAACAGAATCGTAGTACCAGGGGTGTCTGTAAGTGTGTGTGTGCATGTGTCTGCATGCAAAAGGGCAAGATGGCAGGTATGACCATGCAATCTAAGCTCTTCCCCTTTGTACATATGTACAGTGTCAATGCATGTCCAAAGGGGCAAGGCTTCAATCACGGTTCCGTCCATCATCTTGACCTTTTGCCTCTCCCCCTCCCCACAGTGCCCTTGCTTGGTGCTGAACTTCCTATGTTCTTTGTATGATGAAATGCAGCGGGACAGAGTTTACTGAAGACCTCTATATGATTAGCCATAGTGTGCAATCCCATATAAGGAGGAAGGGAGGAGATGCTGCAAATACAGCAGGTCCCCGGTTTAAGAATGTCCCGGTTTATGGATGACTCCTAGTTAAGAATGGACTGCCATAAAGACTATTATGTTAAAAATTCGAGTTAAGTACAATGTTTTGTGTTAAATACACAATACTACTTTGTGTATTATTATGTTTAAGATGTCTTAGTGTATTTGGAAGTGTTTCTTAAGCGTTTTATATGCATGTTGTTGTTTATTCGTTCAGTCGTTTCCGACTCTTCGTGACTTCATGGACCAGCCCACGCCAGAGCTTTCTGTCGGCCGTCACCATCCCCAGCTCCCCCATGGTTGAGTCCGTCGCCTCCAGAATACCATCCATCCATCTTGCCCTTGGTCTGCCCCTCTTCCTTTTGCCTTCCACTTTTCCTAGCATCAGCTTCTTCTCCAGGGTATCCTGTCTTCTCATTATGTGGCCAAAGTACTTCAGTTTTGCCTTTAATATCATTCCCTCAAGTGAGCAGTCTGGCTTGATTTCCTGGAGTATGGACTGGTTTGATCTTCTTGCAGTCCAAGGTACTCTCAGAATTTTCCTCCAACACCACAGTTCAAAAGCATCTATCTTCCTTCGCTCAGCCTTCCTTATGGTCCAGCTCTCGCAGCCATAGGTTACTACAGGAAATACCATTGCTTTAACTATGCGGACCTTTGTTGTCAGTGTGATGTCTCTGCTCTTAACTATTTTATCAAGATTTGCCATTGCTCTCCTCCCAAGAAGTAGACGTCTTCTGATTTCCTGGCTGCAGTCAGCATCTGCAGTAATCTTTGCGCCTAGAAATACAAAGTCTGTCACTGCCTCCACTTTTTCTCCCTCTATTTGCCAGTCATCAATCAAGCTCGTTGCCATAATCTTGGTTTTTTTGAGGTTTAACTGCAACCCAGCTTTTGCACTTTCTTCTTTCACCTTCGTCATAAGGCTCCTCAACTCCTCCTCGCTTTCAGCCATCAAAGTGGTATCATCTGCATATCTGAGATTGTTAATGTTTCTTCCAGCGATTTTAACTCCAGCCTTGGATTCATCAAGCCCAGCATGTCGCATGATGTGTTCTGCGTACAGGTTGAATAGGTAGGGTGAGAGTATACAACCCTGCCGTACTCCTTTCCCAATCTTAAACCAGTCCGTTGTTCCGTGCTCTGTTCTTACCGTTGCTACTTGGTCGTTATACAGATTCCTTAGGAGGCAGACAAGATGACTTGGTATCCCCATACCACCAAGAACTTGCCACAAATATGCATAGAAAGGTAAAATATATACTATATACTAAGACAAACATTTGACTAACTGATGCTAAATAACTGTTCCAGCTTGCATACAAATTCTACTTAAGGACAGACTTAGGAACGGAACTCGTTCTTAAACTAGGGACCTGCTGTACTTCCAATTATCTTTTTAAGCATCCTTGGGGGAACAGACCAAACATAAGCTTGGGCTGTGAATCCCTCTCTCTCTTGCAAGAAACAAAAGAGGAGATAACATGTCTTCTTCCTATAGGACAAGTGCCCACACCCCAATGCCTCCTTCCTTTGTGCACATAATAAAAATCTCCAGAAATAAAAATATTAAATATTGACAGGTAACAATGAAGGCCAGGTACACTGATGTTCCTCACCTACTGTGCACCACAATGGCAGCTTTTGGCATTCCAGTTGTTCCAGAGGTGTAGATGTAGAACAGCCGATCTAGGAAGACAGCACAGCAGTGAGGCATGAGTTTGAGCTCAGCTTCTCTTAGTTATTTCTACTTGGCAAGCTACCCATCTCAGGGAGACAGCTGCTTCAAATGCAGAGCACAGACCCAAAAGCAAAGAGGTTAGCAAATCCCCACTGAAATAGCTCACAGCCCAGGTTTTCAGAGCCTGTTTTGCTCATCTGAACCAAGTACACAGCCCTAAGGGTGCAAATTTTTTACCTCCACTTCTCTATGGAACTAGGCCAGGACAACCAGTAACACGAATCCAGAGGAAAGGTCACATAAAAACCTCTCCCTGCAGCACACCTCACCACAAGGAGTGGGGAAAGGAACTGCCAACACCCTACTAGGCCCTTTTTCTTTTCACCAGAGAAAGGCATGTGTTTGCAAGGAAACATACCATCTAATCCCTTGGCTGAAACATGAGTTGGAGGAGATTTTGATGTCTGAGCCAGCAGAGGATCCAAGTGTTTAGTATCTGGAGGGCTGGATTCAGGTCTAAAATCTCCAGAACAGAACCTGGCCATATTTTTCCCCAGGATGCCATTCACTTCAGAGATTGCTGCAACACAAATCAGCCCTTATTATAAAAAATTTTAAATAGCCGGTGCCCACTTCTAGAAATGAAAAAAAATAACAATATTCAAATTATGCTAACTATGCTTGCAAATTACATCCTCTCCTGCAATACCTTACCAACATACCAAACAGTGCCATATCCTGAAGAATTTTTTAAAAATGAAGTATTCTTGCTACTCTTTTCCAGTGTGGATGCGAACTGTTTTTGAAAAACAAAAAATACAACTATTTCTCTTCTTCCACATGCAGATTAACGTAGCTAATATTATATAAGAGTATTATATGGCTAATATTATATAAGAGTATTAAATGTAATAGTTCTGTTTTAGCTACTATTTCTATTGTATACTTATTTATATTAAGTATCACTTTTTAAGTATAAATTTCTTAACATAATATGGTATCAACAATAAAAACTGAAGCAATGCTGTATAAAAGGATTGTAACGAAGACCTTGAGTCAAATCCATGGGTCAAATTAAAGCCCTTAAAAAGCTCACTTTAAGATGAAAAGATATTTCCTTGGGAGTTTCAGTTTCAAAGGGAGATGATTGATAGACAGATAGACAGACAGAGTCACCCCACTTCTTTTTTTTCAAGCAGTGCAGGAACACATGTAACTCCAATAAGGGTCTAAAGTCCCATTCAGGTCCATGTGGATAGAGGCTGTTCTGAGTGTTTTATATTCTTACTAAAATCAATAATGCCTTTACCCAAACACGCATACAATGATATTAGGGAAGAAGAAATTAGGAGATACATTACAGTCCTGAGGACTACAGTCCAAATCCAACTGAAAGTGAATTTATGGACTGAATGCATTCTGGGAGGTCATTGGAATCAAGAGATGCTTTGCATTCAGGGACAAAGGAAATGGCTGTATTCTTTTCCCCATCAGTTCCCATTCTTTTCCCACAGTTGAAACTCAAACATATGGCCTCATTTTTTGGTTTTATTTTCTTCTTCCCTAAACTTTTTTTCCTCCTAGGGACTAACACAGCAATGATTTTTTTTTCATATTTGCTGTTTTTATTTCTGTTGGGGTTTGATAAACCCAAGAATTTACTTCTAGATATAAATTATACAGAGAGGCTTGATTTCTAGGTAAAAGGTGAAATATTCTGCACAGTCACCCAATTAGCAGCCATTGTTGTAGGAATGATGTGTCATGTGTGACTCATTCAACAGGTGCTTAGAGTTAGGTTGGGTGTGGTGAATAACGAGAGTGACCTATAATGTGATTGGTCAGGTTCACTATATATACAGGGACATTCTCAGTTCCCATTATTCCCATTTTACCTTGTGAAAGCTGTATCGTTGATGGTGTATCATTTGTTACTTGTGGAAGTGATCTGTAAATACGTATGTATAGAAAGTAAATAGGATATTTGATATAACTTCTGTTTGGAGTCTATTTACTGCATAGTACGTGGATCACTGGTGCCTAAGAGAGAGGCAGGCCGCTCCATCTCCGTGCGTTCCCTCTGACAATTTCTTTGCTATACCTTGCTATGGTAAATCTAGTCTTCCCCTATCTTTTGCTATTTTTGAATAAAGAATATGTCCGATATAGCCAAATCAAAAAGTCTGAATTTCCCTTCCAAAAATTGCACCCCACTCTAGTAGAAATCCCTCCTTGGAGAAATGATTAGCAAAGAGGAAAAGGCCCAACCTTGCTGTGGAGTCTCAGGGAATCTCCTTATAAGCTAGCTTTGTAAAAGTATCCTCAAAGGTTTAGGTTAGCTAGCACATGTTTCATTCTTAAAGGCAACTGGTCTTTTATTTTAAAAACCTGTGATTTTCTGTGAGAACTATACTGAATGAGAAAGCGGCACTGATTTAGTCCTTTTGCCTAGTCTGCTAAGTCATCTTATTCATGTGCCACACTACATGCTACGTATTTACCTGTTTTTTAACTAGCATAAAGGAAACCTTTGGAAAAGGACAGCCAACCCTACTTCATAGAAGCAGGCCACAGATTTGGAAAATCATCCGCCTAAATGGAATGTTAATAATTGCTACTTATCACAAAAGTAATAAGAGTTATCTACTTATCAAATATATAACAAAGGGCATCTGGCAACTTTTCCCTATCTTGAAGGATTAGAGGTACAGGTCCCATTTATCACGACATCAGATATCTCATACTGAAAATCTTCCAAGCAAATAAATATATTAATAATAGAGGGTGTTTATCTGTGCTGGGAGAGGCAGTTTAGTGTATTGGTTAAGGCATCGGGCTAGAAACCAGGAGGCTGTAAGTTCTAGTCCTGCCTTAGGCACAAAGCCAGCTTGGGCCGGTCCCTCTCTCTCAGCCCTGGGAAGGAGGCAAGAGCAAACCACTTCTGAAATAATGCCAAGAAAACTGCAGGGATTTATCCAGGCAGTTGCTAGGAGAAGACTGACTTGAAGGGACAGGCTTCCAGTGGGAATGGCGGACTGAACAGCTGTGTCCGCAGGCTAAGCGGGCGGAGCTGACAACACAGCAACTTTTTTCCAGCTCAGGCAGGTTTTCCTGAAGCCCAGGAACGTTCTCCGGATAAAGGAGAACGCCTGGAATCATCCCATTTGTCCTCCAGATGGCTGCTTGTAGCCAGAAGATCGCAAACAGCGTTTCGCGTTCGACTGGTAAGAGCTTTTAGCTGGCAGGCGGGGCCATCATCATTTTCCAAGCCGCACTGTAGCCTTAAAGGGACACTAAGATCAGCCACCCCATTTCTAAATCACCAATTTATATGTATATATTTAAGTATATGTACCCTAAGAGAGGCTTTCTACATCAAGGAGAAGCTGACTTTCTTGGTGCTTATCATTATTTTTGGGATTACTTTTTAAAAACTCTTTTTAAGTTTTGGACTTCGTTTTCCCTCCAAATATTAGGGAGGATTGAGAGTAAAAAATTGTCTCCCTATTATTATTTTTGTACTAAATTTGAAGATATTAGCATTTTCCTACACAGTTGAATTGGCTGATTTGAACTTTCAGTTTTCTGCTTCTACTTTCCTTGGGGAACTGTCTGCATATCTCACTTTCGCTTATGTAAACACATTCCGGAATTCTTCCATATCTTCGACTCTCGCTGGTTAAGCTCCTAGGGGGTGCCATAATCTACTGTCTGAGACATGGAAGATTTTAAACAGATTTTTTCTGACTTCCACCAAGATTTTAAACAGATTTCTTCTTACTTCTACCGAGCTTTTATGCAAGATATTCAGGACATCGTGGAAAATATGAGATCTAAAATGTGCCATCAGGTTGGGGATGTGGTGGATGAAATCGAGGAATTCAACAGTGATAGAAATGTTTCTTCTAAGAGTGAGATTGGGATTTCTATTGAGATGCTGGATGAAAATTGGATAGTGGAGTTGGAGAAATTTAAGGGAGAGATATATCTGCAAACAATAAGTGAAATTGACTTCCTGGTGGAATGCCATGAAAAAGAAGGGGTCATTATGTATGGGAGATTTTTTGAGGAGAAGCTGGAATTTTTGAGGAGGGCAGTTGGGCTGTTTGATTTTTCCAAGAGAAAAGCTCTGAGCACATTGTGGGGATATGTAAATGCTCTGGTTTATTTTGAAGTGGGATAAGGGTTGAAGAATGTTTATCTGGTTTGCTTTAAGGGTTGACTGATGCTAACTATTAAGTATAGTGGCAGACAATTTATGTGCTTTTTAATTTGATTTTTTATTATAGTAGACAGAAATGTATAGAGTAGTAGTAGGAAGGGAATAATTAAATATGTGTTATCTTTTGGGGGGGGAAGTTGTTTAGAAGGTCTACATGAATTTTTTTTTAATATAAGGGGGAGGAGTAACTGTACTTAGTAATTTTTATTATGTGCTAAAGTGGAAAGACTTATAGAAATAATGTAGTTTTGGTTTAATATAGAGTAAGAGACTGATTATGGAAATTTTTGTATATCCTTGCTGTTAAAAGTCAGAAGCCACATCTTTTTGTAATTTTGAAAAAAAATCTTTTCTCTTGTATTTTCACACCTTTTTAGTTTCTTTTTCTTTTTTTGTAGTTTTTTGTTTTTTTGTAGCTTTTACCTTTGTTTTGAAACTTAATACAATTTTATTTAAAAAAACTGACTTGAAGGGACAAAAAAAAACCACCTCTTTGCTGGACTGAATTGCTGGGGAGCAGAGTGGAAAACTGTTGTCCAAGATCTTAGCATGCAGTGACCTGGCTCCCACTTGCTTCATTTTGGGCATCATTCACACAGAATAATGTAAAATTTCTCCCCTTTCTTGTGCTATATCTGTGAGCATGTCAGCATTGCTTGAAATGAATATTTCATGATTAATTCCCCAATTCAGTCTTATGACAAATACAAAGAGGTAGTTCAGTTTGGCAAACAGGCATTTCCTCTGAAGAAATTAATTTTCTCCTCACCACCACACTAAAGTTTCAACACAAGGATGATAGTGGTGGTTAGGCGGTCAAACCCAAATTTATACATATCATACCTGCTGATAGCTCCCCACCAAAGATGATGGCTTTTGCCCCTGAGGTTTTCACACAGTAAGTGAGTGAGTCAAGACGCAAGTTGAAGTTGATGAGAGCTGCCTCAATACCCACTTTGGCCATCCCTAACCAGAAGCCCACAAACTCTGGTCGGCTCTCCATAAATATAGCGATTACATCACCCGCACGAAACCCCTGCTGGTAAAAGAAGTTGGCCACAGAGTTGGAATATTCATCCAATCGCCGGAATGTCCATTTGTCATCAGTAGCTTCATAAATCAAGGCCACTTTGTCTGGATGTTTGCAGACCACCTTCTGGAATATCTTGGGGACATTACTTTTGGCTTTCCTGTGACGATACAGTTTATATTTGACCTGTATAAGCACCGACAGTCCCCTGAAAAAGGGATAAGGAAGTCTTAATTATTATAGCACAGAACTTAGTATTTTCATTCTGAGGAATGGATGCAATGCATGAGACATGTGCTTGGTCAGATCCTCATCCATCCTGACAAAGAATCCGATTTTATATAATTATGTCAACACCTCTTGCACTGTACCTGGTCTACAATCACATTCATGCCAAAGCTATTACAATGATGTATCTAGGCAATCCCCAAAAAGAATTGTCTATAAATTTAGGTAAAGTTGCACAATTCTTGTTTTACCCAATTTATTTTAGTTTTATTTTACTTCACCAGCCTTGAAAGGGGGAAAGGAACTCAACAGCCTATCCAAACACTGATTTAGTCATGCTTGTTGATTGGAAGGTCGCAAGTTTGGAGGTTCGAGACCCTAGCCGTGCGTGACGGAGTGCGCTCCTGCACTCGCCCCAGCTCTTGCCAACCTAGCAATTCGGAAGCATGCAAATGCAAGTAGATTAATAGGTACCACTTCGGTGGGAAGGTAACAGCGTTCCGCGTGCATCATGCCAGCCACATGACCGCAGAAGTGTCTTCGGACAACGATGGCTCTTTGGCTAACAAACGGAGATGAGCACCAGCCCCTAGAGTCGGACACAACTGTGTGGGGGAACCTTTACCTTTACCTATTACACATTCAAACATATTATGGCAATCGAAAGGACTCAAAACTAGCTTTTAAGAAGAGAAATCAAGATGCTCAGGATGTGATGCCAAATTTGCATTCCTCAAATCAAATCAAGCTCATTTCTGAATGAATGGATGGATTAATCACTGTGTTTTGAAAATATTTCCTGACGAAGTCAGGGGTTTAAAACAAAAGAATGCTAATTGCTTGCTGTCTGGGAAAACCTTTCCTGTGATGAAACAGAATGCCTGTCACAATTAGGAAGGTAACACCCTACAAATAGGTGGATGGGAGGGAGCAGAAACAGTTTTGTTAATTAATTAATTTATTTCAATTTATATAGCCCCCCATCTCACATTTGTGACTCTGGGCAGCTTCCAATTAAAACATAAACAATGCCAAAAAACAAACAAAAAATAAAACAACCATACAAGCCAAACAAAACGTTAAAACAATTAAAAACCATACAATACAATCACCAGGAGAGCACAGTAATTCAAGAACCAGACAACCACTTTATGGGCTCCACACCACTCTCTGATCCCCAGACCAGATAGCAAAGCCATGACTTCTGGCCCTTCCGGAAGGCCATCAAGATCAGGCCAGCCTGACCTCAAGGGGAATTATGTTCCATAGGGCGGGTACAGTGGCAGAAAAGGCCCTGGGTCCCATCAGATTACACTCTCTAGTGGACTGAACCTGCAACAAGCCTCTTCTGCTGGACCTGATGGGACAGGTAGATGTCACTGGGGAGAGGCAAACAACCCAGCCCCATGCCATGTAGGGCTGAAGGTTGAAACCACTTTAATTTTTGACTCTGAGAAAGAAAATATAGGGAGAATCTTGCTGGTTTTAGCAGATGAAACTGAGTTAGCTGAAACAGTTATTATTTGGGGGGGGGGGCAAAGCACAGACAGCAGCTATACTATCTGTTTAAAGGAGCACATCTGCTTTCACTATGTTCTGTTTATATACTTGTAAACAAAACACATAAGGACAACATAAAGTCTCTGACGTTCTCTCATCTAAAGGAATTTAAATTCCAAACACTGCCACTGGAACCACTCTCAAAATACATGACATAAATAGACAGTCAAACTTGTATGAGTAGCCAGATTTATCTCTGTTTATATAGCTCTGTACAGAACTAAGGATAGGGATAAAACAGTTCTTACATTAAGAACTCACTCCACAGCCTATCTTTTTCCTTCTCATAACTACAACTCAGAGCTGTTTACATATAAAACCAAGGAGTGAAAAAAAAGAAGAACCCAGCACAGTGGTCGGCAAACCGCGGCTCGCGAGCCACATGCGGCTCTTTGGCCCCTTGAGTGTGGCTCTCGGGGAAACAAGGCTCCTGCTTGCGGCCGGGCTAGACAGGTCCGCGAACGCGGCCGGTTCCGCTTCCTCTCGTCCCGCCCCTTGTTGCTGAGGAAGCCATAGCGCCTGAGACTGAGGGTGGGGAGTCAGCGCCCGGGTCACACGGCACCCGCCTGCTCCACAGGCGGCCCACCCGATCTTTGGAGCTGAACCCGGAAGCGAGCCGGCGGTCGCCTCTCCTGCTTCCGGCCATGAGCGCGGCGCTGGTCGACTACAGCAGCTCCGGCTCGGAGGGCGAGGCTGCCGCTGGTCGGGAGAGAAGCAGCAGGGACGCTCGGCGGGCCCCGGCGGGCGGCCGCGGTTCCTCCTCTCCACGCAGCAGGTGATCCCGGCGGCGCTTCCCGGCGCCCAGCATGGGATGCTGGCAGGGTGCCGGGGGCCCCTCGGCTCGGGCTTCTCCGAAGAACGGGGAGACCGGGGACGAAGCCGCGGGCCTCTGGCTTGCCGGTACCTTCCGCTCTCCTGCGTCCATCCTACCGGCCGGAGGGTGGCAGCTCTTTCTCCACCACTCCCGGTGGGGCGGTCGGGCCGGGTTCGCGGAGCCGCTGGCTGCGCCCCCTCTCTCCGGGAGCCCCCCGGCAGCGTGGCTCCTACTGAGCCCTCCAGAGTCCGAGCCCCCATTCTGGGGGTGCCGCCCTAGCCCTGGTGCGTTGAGCAAATTCAGCCAGCCGGGCTGATTGAGTAAACCAGGCATGGCGGCAGGCGTGGCGGCCCCCCAGTGCACGCCATTGGCTCCTGCCCCCAAACCCCGCCCCTTCCACACGATTAGCTCCCGCCTGCAAACCCCACCCATTTCCGCGCGATTGGCTCCCACCCTCAAACCCTGCCCCCTGGCCCTCGAGCATGTCAAAATGCCCTCGAGCATGTCAAAATGGCCCCTGGCATAAAAAAGTTTGCCGACCACTGACCCAGCACATTTCATTTGCATACTTCAGTCTGAATTCAGTGTTTTAAGCATTGCATTCAAGACTATTTTCAACAATGAATAGCTCAGTGATACAAAGAAAACATAAGTGAAAAAAGGAGTCTTAGGCTGTTTGTGAGAATAAGAAATGTGACAAAAGGATATAAGTGAAATGAATTGCACAGAGGAAGCATCTGGGCTTGTTTTCTTATTTTTTTTAAAAATCCATCTGCAACAATTAACTTGGATTTTTAGAAAATGTTTTCACCAGTGTGTGTATAAACTCGGGATATAAGAATTAGTTTGTTAGTAGCCATTTAAACCTGCTGTGTGCATCAACTTTGTGCCTGCAACCAGCCAATTATTGGGGTTGCCAGGTAAAGTATGACCTCTGCATGCCATTACAAGCCACCAATGCTACACGTAGAAAAATCACTAACTGGCAGATATTTATTTATTTATAAACATATTTTGGCCCCACTCTTTCTACTTGTTCCAGCCGACCTCATTTAGCTCTGTTCCCTCCCACTTGCACCTACGTCTCTATTTACTAATCAAACAAAACATATGAAATACAACGGAGGAAATTAATTCAGAACACCCTTCATCTGAACTTGAGTAAGATCTCAGATTCAATCCCTTGTAAAGCATGGCTGGTAAAGCCTGTTGCCTGGAAGCTATGGAGTTGTCACTTGTCAAAGAAGACAATTCTTTATCCTATCGACCCTGACCTCATTTGGTATAAGGCCATTTCAGATGTTCCTATGGGACTGAAACATATACACGGTATAACTTTGAACAAATGGAAGTAAATCATATTATAACCAACGCAATATCCACTTCTAAACATCAAGCAGTCTGTGCACATCCCTTCACTGTATTTCAAGTATCTATAAATACCTTATGGTGATATTCCTTTATCAGAACTATTGCATTGCCCAAAAAGATTCATATGTAATCCTCAGTTGACACATCACAGAAAATCTTATTTGCCTGTCCACATTTTGTATTTGTTTTCATGGATGTGAAAGACCAATCAGAACGAGAACATGGTGCAATTCAAATGCTATATTTTCAGTGTTGACAGAATTTGGAAGTAAAGAACAAGGAAAATTTACCCATTCACAGAAAGATCCAGGAGCTAGTCCTTGAGCATTCAGGGTTAAATGAAAGTGTAATTTTATACCCTGTTCTGTCAGCTTAACGGAGAGTGTTAGAGATTAAGCAGACAAGACTTGGTGCAAATCATTATAATTTCAACAGTGATCAGGAAAGCCTTAAGTATTTAGCTTCCAGCAAAAGCAAACAGCCCACTCCTAGCGATCTGATCTCAGGAAAAGAGCTCACACAGCTCAATCAATCCTACTTCCAAGTAAATGTGCCTAAGTCTGCAGCCAAAAGTGTGATGTGCAGTGTAATCCTATCCTTGTTTATGATGGCTATTAGTGGACTGTTAGGACCACTAAATGGAGCAGAGCTGAATGCAGCGAGGCAATAAGCGCACAGAAAGGAATATTATCAACAATAGCATTAATGAGCACGCTAGAGAGATATATAGGTTATTGATCTTACACACTTAGCCCACCCAAGCATAAAGAATCACACGCTTAGACAAAGTAGGTTACAAAAGTAAGTACAAGAGAGTTCTTACATTTATTTGGTCCAGTTACAGTTACATCCATTCTGTTAGGAATGATCCTTGATCTTCTGTGTTTCCCTAAACTGTTTGTAGACCCCTGGCCCCCTTTGCTGCCAGGGGCTGCGTGCAGAAAAAGGGGAAAGCTTCTGGAGTTTAGGCCTCATGGCCTCTAGATGGAAGGAGCATGTGGCAGCAGCCACATGGTCTTTCTCCTCTGGTGGCAAAAGGAAAGAGAGAGAGAGAAAGAGGAAGTGGGAGGAGCAACAAACAGCTTCCTCGTGAAGCACACAGAGAGTCATCCTAGAGCACTCATCTACATGCTAATGAGGCATGCTGATTTGCTGGGACCTCCAACAGTTTAAAGTCTCCTGAGTGTCAAACGTGACCCCTGCTGACCTCATGGACAAAACCATGTCATTTTCCTGATAGTAATTTGGAAGTCGTTTGCCACTGACTTCTTCCAGAGTAGTTTTTCAACTTTCTACCCTAGTCCTGGAATTCCCTGATAGTCTCTCATCCAAGCATTAACCGGGGTCAGTCCTGCTAAGCTTCCAAGCCCAGATAAAGTCAGCTCAGTGCTTCTGCCTGTTGAGATCGTCATGCTTACTGGGCTTACTGCTTTGGAAACACACTTAGGGCTAAATATTGATCTAGATCCCAACTGCTGGTTTTAAAGAGAACTTAATCTCCTATAACTTGGCATCCAGGAAATGTTGAACAGTTCCCCCCATAATTGATTAGAAAAAGCTGGGAAATTGTTTAGCTAAATTGTCAAGGAAAGGGAATTTATTTTTCTGCTTTTTAAATGGCAACTTCTCTTGAAATCAAACAGCATTATTCATTTTAATGAATTTTAAATTTAAATTAAATTAAATTAAAATTTTAAAACCCATTTGAGAAAAATATCATGAAAACTGTCACAAGGTCAAGACAATGACCAGCTGTACTGCATTTATTTATTTATTTTTATCCTGCCTTTATTATTTTTACGGCGAACATACCTAATACTCCTTCCTCTTCCTATTTTCCCCACAAGAACAACCCTGTGAGGTGAGTTGGGCTGAGAGAGTGTGACTGACCCAAGGTCACACAGCCGGCTTTCATGCTGAAGGTGGGACTAGAACTCTCAGTCTCCTGGTTCCTAGCCCGTTGCCTTAACCACTAGACCAAGGGTTGGAAATGGCGGCTCGCGAGCCAGATGCGGCTCTTTGGCCCCTTGAGTGTGGCTCTTCGGCAGGTGAACTAACCCCCGCCCCTTCCACACGATTGGATCCCACCCCCAAACTCTTACGCTCTTACGCGCTCTCGCTCTCCAAGGCCGGGGCCACCCGCAGCCGCCCACACCTCGCGCATGGGGTTCTGCTGAGTTGCATTCTCCCCCACGTAGAAGCGGTGCCCGGGCCGCCTCTCGGGATGGGGCGCCCAGCCCGGCTGCGCTCTCTTGGCATCTCGGGTGATTGTAGCGACCGGAGGCGTCCAAGGGGAGAGCAGGCGGCTCTTCGCCCTCGGCGCGCCGCGGGGCCAGACGAGCCTCCGACTGCTGCTTCCTGCGCCCGTGGCCTCTTCGCTGCCGCCGCCGCCCGCCTCGCCTCTGCCGCTCTCTGCTTCTCCGCAAAGCTCCTGGTTGATCTTAATGTTTCCTTTTCCTCCCCTTCAATATGTTCCAGCAAGTGAGGGGGAAGCGGAGAGCGGCAGAGGCGAGGCGGGCGGCGGCGGCAGCGAAGAGGCCACGGGCGCAGGAAGCAGCAGCCGGAGGCTCGTCTGGCCCCGCGGTGCGCCGAGGGCGAAGAACCGCCTGCTCTCCCCTTGGACGCCTCCGGTCGCTACAGTCGCCCTGGCATCTCCCTTTGGCCTGCCGTCCGCGGCCACTGCCCCCGCCCCAGCGCCCAGACCTGTCCCCCCCGCCTCCCTCCCTGCAGGCGGCGGACAAACTCGGCGAGGAAGCCCGCGATGGCGGCTTCCCTCCCGCACGCACGCCCAGGCTCGTCTGCGGAGCTCACCTCAGGAGAGGCGGCGGGAAGGAGGGAGCATCGCGGAGCATGTGCAGAGGGCTCCGCTGGGCGCCGCGGCGTTCCCGGGCAGGCGCACGTGGCCGGGTCGGGGATCGCGGCGCCGCTCGTTTGGGAAGCGGCTACGATCCCGAGGTGGGCTGGGAAGGGGGAGGAATCGCGTCTGCGGGGCTGTGATTTGGATCTCTCCCTCTGCCACTTGGCAGATGCCTTGGGTTGTGTGGGTGGCCCCGGCCTTGGAGAGCTGGGGTGCAGCGGGATGGGAGCGTCGCCGGCGGCCCGTAAGGACTGGCCATGGAAGGTGAGTGAGGGCCAGGGCGGCCAGCCAAGCGCAGCCCTGTATCTTACCCTTCCACGCGATTGGCTCCCGCCCCCAAAACCCGCTCCCTTCCACGCGATTGGCTCCCGCCCGTAAACCCCGCCCCCTTCCACGTGATTGGCTCCCGCCTGAAAACCCCTCCCCCTTCCACGCGATTGGCCCCCGCCCGCAAACCCCGCCCCCTGGCTCTCAAGCATGTCAAAATGTCCTCGAGCATGTCAAAATGGCTCCCGGCATAAAAAAGTTTGCCGACCCCTGCACTAGACCAAACTGGCTGTTGAATGGAGTTGACAAGATCCTCAACAACAGAGAGACAACAAAAGTAATGGATGTAGTGATTGTGGGTGTGCTTGAAACAAGAGCAGTTTGCAAGAACAGAAGAGTAAGGAAAGGTATAGAGAATTTATTTATTTATTTTCTATCCCGCCTTTATTATTTTTATAAATAACTCAAGGCGGCGAACATACCTAATACTCCTTCCTCTTCCTATTTTCCCCACAACAACCACCCTGTGAGGAGGGTTGGGCTGAGAGAGAATGACTGGCCCAAGGTCACCCAGCCAGCTTTCATGCCTGAGGCGGGACTAGAATTCAAAGACTCCTGGTTTCTAGCTTGCTGCCTTAACCACTATACCAAACTGGCTCTTTTTTTATTATTATTATTATTATTATTATTATTATTATTTATTTATTTATTTATTTATTTATTTATTTTCCCGCCTTTATTATTTTTATTAATAACTCAAGGCAGGGAACATACCTAAGACTCCTTCCTCCTCCTATTTTCCCCACAACAACAACCCTGTGAGGTGAGTTGGGCTGAGAGAGAGTGACTGGCCCAAGGTCACCCAGCCGGCTTTCATGCCGAAGGCGGAACTAGAACTCTCAGTCTCCTGGTTTCTAGCGTAGCACCTTAACCACTAGACCAAACTGGCCAAACTTAACACATTTCTTTTCCTCAAATGCAGGGTAATAATGGAAAAAGTCATTTTCTTATTGATTAAAGAAGAACATGGAAGATTCCACAGAGGACTAAGCACCAGTAGAGATAAATGACCTCTTAAAAAATCATACATCCCTCCTGACTCTGAATGTCCTAAACAGGAGCTTAGGCAGAAGAGGAAAGAGAGACTGGTTTAGTAATAGGCTCTCGGCATTCTGCCCAGCAAGGCTGGCCTATCATAGTGACCCCAAGCTCTGCCAGGAAGGAAACAGAGGAGCCTTTTCAGGAATGAATTGCCCTTTCCACATTCTTAAGAGGCGCTTTATTCTCTGCTGTTATTTCTCACTTGCTATGCAACTAGGAGGAAGTAGAGATCCAGAGGGCACTGACAGTCACTATAACAAGCGAAGCAGCCTTTGTAAGTGCAGCAGCCCTAAATCCTTTTAACAAGAAAGGGACCCTAAGGGGACAGGCAAAAACTAGATGCCGAATTCAGTTACAGAGCAAGTGGAAAGCGAAGTGTTAGAGATAGGAAAGATGTTGTGAAGCCCCAATTCAAAAAAACCATCTGTGTAGAAATAGTGAGAAACCAGTTAAGTACATATAGAGTTGAGACACATAGATTTCATGTCCTAGGCATAAATTATTGCCAAATAGTAAAATCCGCTCCCATCTTGACACAGGCATACATTTTCTGCAACATATAAATGAGGATTCTCTGTTACTGGCTGAGAAATGAACTTCACATTATGAATGGTTACATGATTCTTCCACTGTACACAAACAGAAAAACCAAGGGAAGCAGCAGCTGGGGGTAGGTGGGTGTCTGCTTAACCTTTTATTTATGTTTTTCCCTTCCAGAAAGAAAGCAGCTGGTGGATGTAAACAAGACCTGGCTCACATATCACACTAAGCTGTAATGCAGTTTACTTGATTCATGTTAGTCTATTGCATCAACCCAGCATACGTAACTTATTCAATAAACCATGACTATGCAAATCATGGCTTAATACAATGTGTGAATCCCATCCTAAACATGCCTCCTTCAGTGGGTGCTTTTCCTTTAAAAAAAATGAAAGACAATTAATCATAATAGGTATGGTCTGGGGATTGGCATATTATTAATACTATTTATATTCCTTAAATGTGTGTTTCAACACCAGCCATCCTGAGTTCTCAGGAAGAGCATTTCTCTTTAAGATGTATATAAGTATTACAGTATTTGGCTTCTGGAACAGGCTAGCAAATCCTTCACAGGCTGTTTTCTTACTCATTTTATACATATGAGATTTAATAAACAGAAAAAATGACTTGGAATACTATCGTTCCCAGCCTTCTTCTACTTAACATTGGCAACAAAGTCTGTTTACTATAAGCATCCATTTCTATGGATGGAGTTAAGAAATTCCACATTTGGGAGGGCAGTTGGGAAGAGAAGGCCAAAAGTATTTAGTGTAGTATTTCAAAAGCGTAGTTATCAGGGCTCTTGGTCAGGGGAGAATTCACATCCTCTTCCCATGAAAGGACTGAGGTTTATTTATTATCTGGGGCAACAAACATATTTTGATTAAAACAACAATCATGATATTACAGCACAAGAAGAAATTGTACTTACAGTAGATCTCTCAAGGCTGTCTTAAAGATGATGCGGAGAAAGGTCCACCCACCACTGCCAATATAAATGCCCAAAGCAGCTGCAATACTCCATGTCCAGGACACACCAAAGAACCGCATGAGGCCAAATGAGCCAAGGGAAGCAGTACAAACCCCAATTCTGCGCATTCTGGAGAAAGACATAAGCTTCATGTAAGCTGCTAGGGTAATTTAATTGTAAAAACAGTTAAAATAAACAGGAGATGATCCCAGAGAGATAGGGGAACTGGCCATATCATATAGATGGGACAAAGGTGAAAGGGGCAAATGATAGTGGCAGGCTAAGCTACTGATTCATTTATTTATTTTATAAACCACTTCCCTCTAGGATCTCAAAGCAGCAGGCACAATACTCTTTCCTCCAGTTTTACCCTAATGATGATCCTATCAGAGGAGTTGGGCTGAGAGATAATAACTGGCCCAAAGTCACCCACTGAACTTCCATGGCTGAGTGGAGACTTGAACCTGGCCTTAGTCCAGCATCCTCATCATATACCACATGGTTTCTTTATCAGAGAGAACAAAAACTGCCCAAATACCAAAATAAATTCAGAAGGACTTTTCCAGGGAAAGTTACACTACTGTAATGCACTAAGATTGTAGTTCCCATTCAAGATTGTCCAGAAAGTTTAACTGATGCTGTCCATTGTACTTTTTCAAAAATTGAATCATAGTTATTTAATGCTCCAGTGTCTTGAGGCAGGCCCTATGCATAATCTTCTATGTGCCTGCCACAACTTTGGGAAATACTGTATCATAGAAAATCTCAAAACGAAATAGTCTAACAAATGTGATCAAAGTGCTGGTTTTAACATTCAAACCCTAAAAGAAACTAGAGCCTATTTTATTTAAAGGAATGCCACAGACTCTGAGATCATCAAGGGAGTAATTCCTCCACACAGGCTCCCATTTTGTGATCAGATAACTGGATAAACAACAGTCTTTACATGCATGACTTTCTATGAAATCCCTATTGAGACAAGTCTTTTGACAAATAATTTACAGTGTGATCCTATTTGTTCTACGCAAAAGGAAGTTCCACTGAAATAAGTATTTACTCCCAGGTAACTGAGTAAAGAATTAGAGCCAGATACTTCTATTTAGACAAGTTAACTATTGTTGTTTAATGCAAAACTCCTTGTTAAACTGTTAGGAAGGAAATGCATTTTTAAATAAAAGAAATTACATTCTGTAAGCCAAATCAGCAGAACTACAAGTTAGATAATTACAGCTGTATCTCATAGTAAATACTAAGAAATGGTATCAAAACTAGCAAGAGTAGATTATCTGGTGCCTTCGTTTCAAATACAGTAAAACTGATCCAGCATGGCCAATCGGCATGGATGTGGGGACTGGGATGGCACCCATTTGGCCTACTAATGAGAATTATATTATTCTGCTGAGATGTTTCCTGCTGCTTCCAAAACATTTAACTAGGCAAAAAGAGACGCTGGCAAAATTTTGGCCAATAAACCAGGTGAGTACAAATCTTATTAACACGTATCCTTGAATGAATGTTGAGATTGTGGCATATTTTGTCACAGTAGCCAAATAAATGATCTGAGGGCAAATACAGTAAAGATCAAAGTAAGTCAGAAAGTTGTTAACTTAGAATTTTAAAAGCAACATGTAAATATAGTTTAATACAGTTATTAGATTTTTGTTATAGAAAAAAATATAAAGTTTATCAACTTTATAAATATATATACTTTATTAATATTTATTTAATTACAATTTTTGTAAAGCATCCCAATCTGAAGACTCTGGGCAATATACAGTTAGTCCTTGTTTAGCAATCACAATTGGGACAGGCAACTCGGTTAAGCAAACCGATCACTAAGTGTGACCGTGCTTATGATCTCACTTCAGCTTTCCTTTGCTTTCCAGACCTCCGAAGGTCGTAAATGTGAGGATTGGCTGCAAAGTTACTTTTTCCTCACCGGCGTAACTGCAAATGATTGCTGTATAAGGCAGTCTCTAAACAAGGACTACCTGTATAACAAAGCAGCCACATAAAAAGCAGCACCATAAAAGTACTCAACCCCCCAAGATCTTCTCCTCTAGGAGAGCACAACCCCATCAAGAGTAATTACTGCTGTTATCAGATTGCACAGATATTTACTGACATATAGCAACTCAATTCTTATAGGGTTTAATCTGAGGTTATTTCACTGCATCCAATGTGTGCTGTGGTTAAAAAAAGGATATCAGACAATCCTGACAGAGAATAAAAAATCCAAAATTTCAGCTTCCTTTCTATAATCTTAAATATGAACCTTCAACTTCTCAGAAGGATGACAGCAGAATGGAACAATGTTTCAAATGTTCAGATATGAGGTCTTGGAAAGGTGTTAAATAAATTTTCAAAGAACAAGAAATAGGACAATGACCTATACAACTCCCCATAACTTATTATTCCATGACTTCCCCTGAAGTCCATTCTTAAATTCAGTTTCTTCGCCACTCTAATTCTTACCATATAAAACATCAATCTTGAAAGCAAAAAAACTACAAACAAATGCGTACGTTCTATGAAATGTATTCTGCAAATATCAAGTGGAACCCTAATGGAAGTCTAAAAGACTTGTGCAATTTGCATAAAGCTATATCTGCTTTCTTACCCTCCATTCCTTCTGAGAGATATTGCCATATTTTGAGAAACTTAGCCCACCTTAAAGGTTCCCCCGCACATTTGTGCAGTCGTGTCCGACTCTAGGGGCCGGTGCTCATCTCCGTTTGTTAGCCGAAGAGCCAGCATTGTCCGAAGACGCTTCCACGTTCATGTGGCCGGCATGACGCGCGCGGAACACTGTTACCTACCCACCAAAGTGGTGCCTATTCATCTACTTGCATTTGCATGCTTTTGAATTGCTAGGTTGGCAAGAGCTGGGGCTAGTGCGAGAACTCACTCCATCACGCGGGGCTAGGGATTCGAACCTCCGAACCTGCAATCTTCCGATCGACAAGCCTGGTGTCTTACCCGCTGAGCCACCACGCTCCCACCTTGGCTGATCTCAAAAAAGCTGGAGATCAAGCAGCAATGAAGGGTATTCATCAATGGCTCCTCACTAATCAGAAAAGAAGTAACAAATAGAATAACACAATGTCCTGCCCTAGGCCCAGTACTGACCTTTACAGATAATCTGAACAAAGGAGGAAAATTGATGTTCATTAATTCTGCAAAACAACCCAAAGTGGGTAGGGGAGTTCTATATTTAGTCAGAGTCAGTTGTGCAGATACATGATGGCTGCAGATACATGATGGCTGACATCTTCCAAGACAGCAGAAGCTGTGAAAAAGATCTGGGCCATTTAGTAGAACACAACTAAACATTAGCACCTATAAAGTACAGTGATTAAAATGCTACTTAGGGTAAGTATGCATTAAGATTGCAATAAAGGGTTCCATTCAATTCTGCTTTGGTTAAACCTTACCTGGGGTACTGCATGCAGTTGTGGAGGCTCTAATTTTAAGGAGAATACTTACAAATTGGAACATGCCCAGTGCAAAATAACAAAAATTGTTTAAGTTCTTTGAGGAAAGGTTAAAGGAGACTGTTCTATGAGGAAAGTACATTTAACTGGAAAAAAGATAAATAGGAGACAACATGATATTTATCTCTAAATCAGCCTTTCTCAACCTTTTGACCCTGGAGGAACCCTTGAAATATTTTTGAGGCCTCGGGGAACCCCTGCACATTCAAGCTCAAATAGAGGCCAGAAGTTACAAAATTATTATATTTGTTTCATGTGTAGGCCAGTATATATGCACTAACAGTGTTCTTAAACTAAAAATAAAGAATGAAACTTACCTCTTTAATGTGAAGTTGCCTGAATTTGAAATAATTTTTTAAATAAATCATGATCTCCCAGGGAACTCCTAGTGACCTCTCGCGGAACCCTAGGGTTCCACAGAACTCTGGTTGAGAAACCCCCCTCTAAATACTGGTTTCCAATGACAAGGAAAAGTACAGTATTTAGATTTTCTGCTCAAACAAGCTTTCAGATAATGGAACAAGCTGCATTACGGGATGTAAACCCCTTTGTTGAAAATTTAAAGAAGAAGTTGGAGAAACATGTAACAAATTGCTTCTACTGCATGAGATGATAAGATATGACATTTGACGATGGAAATATGGAGCTTCCATATTCAGACGCAGCATTCCTATAAATAACAGATGACTGAGCCAAAGACAGCTGTTATCTTAGTACACTGCTCATAACATCGCAGCAGAATTTGTCCAAACAGAATGCTAGATCAGATTGGACTTCAGTTCAATACAATTATTTTCTAATATTTGTAAGAAAACATAAAGTCACTTCTACATTCATCTAGGAACTTGCTAGTTCTGGCAATAAGAAACAAGGATCAAGTTGATGCCTATATTTCCCAAATAGGCAAATTTCTGCCAGTAAAGTTTACAGCAAACCATATTGCAATTCTGGTATATAATACTAGGAAACAAATCAAGTTGAAACAGG
This sequence comes from Charina bottae, assembly GCA_023362775.1. NCBI lineage: Eukaryota > Metazoa > Chordata > Lepidosauria > Squamata > Charinaidae > Charina > Charina bottae. The sequence goes on from JALMGJ010000021.1 coordinate 17,883,611, forward strand.
GAAATTTTCTCCTAAATTCCTTTGAAACAGCCAAGCAATATACTATGTTACTTGGGGCAGAATCAAACAAGCACAGACATATATAATCTATTGAAAGAGATGTACATCTACCTGAAAAAGACTAGTCCTGCCAAGATGGTGAACAGCTCTAAAAAAATATCAACAGCTAGGTTTCTAATCCAAATATTAGACAAAAATATTACCTCAGATTCAAACTGGCCCCTTTGAATTACAACACAAAGAGCAGTCAGAGTCTCCAAACGATTGTTATATATGTGTCACCATTTTAGTCTGTTAAACTAATAAATGAGTTTAACATCTCGTGGTTCAGTATCATCAGCATAGCAAGCCCCTGCCCTTATTTTGCTCATTTAACATCAAAAATCTCAGGACATTATTTTTCTGCCCTATGGGCTAAGGTGATTGCCTCTCATCAATATCTTTCCCTGAGGCATATTCTCAAGGCTGTACCCATCTTAAATTCAGTAGCTGCAGAGCACTGTTCTTTTCAAGCAACTCAGTATTTTTATTTAGTATGCATTTACATCTAAATACAGGACAAGACCTATTTTCCTGCCACAACAACCCAGTGAGGTCGACTAGGCTGAAAGCGATTGGCCCCAACGCCCACCCCACCCCCAGTGAGCTTCTATAGTTGAGGGAGGACTAGAATCTTAGTCTCCTTGCTCCTAATCAAGACTTTCACCCCCCAACCACCAGACCCTCAAAGGGAAGGCGAATAAACATCAATGGTTTCCTAAGTTATCCAATTAATCAAGGAAAAAGCACCCCTCAGCCTGGTCTACTTCTATGACTAAATACAACCACAAGAATGTTATTTTATGTGTTGGTCCTTTCTTTCTGACAGTGAAGACGGCTAGCTGACTGACACACAACTAGGATCGTTCCGGTATCTTTGCCAGCAGCCCCCTCGTTTTTGGCGCCAATCTGGGCATGAGTTTCCATCACCACCCGATGCCCACGGTTCCGTTGCCAGGGTAACGTTCCAATTCCCCGCTCCCCTCTTGTCGCCAAGGTATTGCGACGCTTCTTCTTTCCCATCTCGCGGCCAGCCACTCGTTCTCAGGTGGCACCGCCTACTCCCGTCTCTCTTCCTCCATCCCCCGTCGCCAGGGTAATCCCCTCGTTCCATACCTCGCGCCTATAGCCTTCACCCTTCAGATTCCTACACCTTCCTTCACCTTCACCAGACTGCCTCTCCTATCGCTGTTGCCACAAGTGCCTCCTTCGAGGCACTGGGGGAGGAGCCCGCAGGGAAAACCCCGCCTCCAATCATAGAGTTGCAGCACGGTTGCCGCAAGAACTGTCTACAATAGAGAGGACGAAGGGCAGAAGACAGAGCAGAAAGAGCACTGAAGCTTTATGGGAAAGCGCTTGCAAGGCCCAGTGACCATGGCAACAAAGCTCACCCCCCTCGCAACGGAGTCAGGCGTTGGTATTCAGTCACCGACGTCTTCGTTTATGACATCAGAAAGGGAAGGGTTGTTCCGTATCAAGATTTCAAACCCCCGTATTCTCCAATCGCGCAGTTTTCGCGCATCAGCTTCTCTGTGGTTATTATTTTTCAGTTACAGTACTGAATTCAAAACTTTAGTTACAGTACTGAATTCAAAAGGAGTCTGGTAGCGGCTTTTCACACTAACAAATTTTATTGCAGCTCACTTCATCAGGTGCAGTGGAGAGGCTAGACTGATGTAGGATTTGGGGTGAGGCGGAGCGGGAAGAGAGAAAGGAAGTGAAGATAGTTATGCGGATGCAGGTTATATGAGATGCAGTTACTAGTAAAAAGGTAAAGGTTCCCCCTGCACGTTTGTGCAGTCGTGTCCGACTCTAGGGGCCGGTGCTCATCTCCGTTTGTTAGCCGAAGAGCCAGCGTTGTCCGAAGACGCTTCCGCGGTCATGTGGCCAGCATGACGTGCGCAGAACGCTGTTACCTACCCACCGAAGTGGTACCTATTCATCTACTTGCATTTGCATGCTTTCAAATTGCTAGGTTGGCAAGAGCTGGGGCGAGTGCGGGAGCTCACTCCATCACGCGGGGCTAGGGATTTGAACCTCCGAACTTGCAGTCTTCCGATCGACAAGCCTGGCGTCTTACCGGCTGAGCCACCACACCCCTTGCAGTTACTAGTACCTTATAACAATAATGTGATAAATGTGTAGTGTAGTAATGTGATAAAGACCCATTGGGTTTGCTGAGATCTTCTGAGATTGCCTGAAACCTTTTGATATATGTGACTTCAGCAACCTCTTGCTCAATGGTGGAGTTAGTCCCGTTTTTCCAAAACAGTTACTTTGAGGTCTGCTGTACTATAGACAGTGACCATACATCCTTTATTATAAAGGATAGTCCTTCGTTTCCAAAAACTCATTTTTGTCCTTTATTTTCGTCATTTAACTTTTACCATACAAATGGTACCACTTAATGCACAGTCTTTCACATTCATGTGAAAAATATGGAAATTGAATTGTCTTTTGAAAATAAATTGACACATACTGTTTGGTTTTAGATATTTTTATTAGAATATGTGTTTTTGTAAAAAATTTCTTCTGCTTTGAATTTTCCTTTGTAAAGCAAAGTTATATCCTTACAAACCTCTTTCAGATTTGCCCCTTTTTCAGATTTGTCCTTTATTTTTTCCAGAAAAATATGGTCACTGTAAGTGTAGAGTGCCCTGGGATACTAGTTTAATTTTGTTTTGAGTCCTGATGTCAAATTTGTATCCATTAATTCTTTTGTGCAAACTTGATCCTATTCTAAGTAGAATCCAGAAGGTTATTGCTGACAGATAATGGCATATATCACATTAGAGCGTAGCTTTCCAAACTGTGTGTCACGACACTTTAGTGTGTCGCAACACACAGTTTGGTGTGTCGCAACACAACCCAGAAGCAGTGGCGGGGGCATGCACGGCGGTGGGGCGGCGGTGCGTGCAGCGGGGGCGGTGTGTGGTGGCGGCAGCGACGGCAGCGGCGCGCCATCAGCGCTTCTGCGTTTTAGCGAAGGTCGCCGCCGCTGCTGCCACCGTGGACACCGCTGCACGCCCCCCCGCGCCACTGCCGCCGTTGGTGTGTCGCCAACGGCGGCACTTTGGAAAGCACTGCATTAGAGGAAGAACATGTGAAGGCGCCTCTATTCTTGTGCATGTACTTGTACCTTTAATAGTACTGATGTTGTGATAGACAGAAAAAGTGCTACCAGACCCCTCCTGATTTTTTGCTACTATAGACTAACACTTATCTCCTCCTTAAATCATAATTTAAGGTAAATTGACTAGCTATCTATAAGTAGGAACCAAACACACTATTACTGCTAAAAGTTCCAATTAGAACTGGTAATACTGTGCTTAAAACTGCAGGCTTCCTGCCCAACATCATCTACATCTGCTGAGTTAGGTAGGGTTGTACTCAGGTTAACTCAAGAGTCCATAGGACTGCAAGTAATATCTTGAGATTTTGTTTTGTATGCTTATCTGATTTTTTTGCAGTAATTATTTGGTGATTAGATAAGACAGATGTCTGATGCAAGTTTTTGCCATTATTCTCATTCTCTCTCTCTCTCTCTCTCTCTCTCTCTCTCTCTCTCTCTCTCTCTCTCTCTCTCTCTCTTTACTTTGTTTTGTCATTTGTTACACTAGAATTCAAGAGATTGCCCATTTTTATCCTCAATGCAACATTATGAGGTAGATGTGGTTGGGTAATACTGATTTCTTCACTGATTAAGCAAAGCCTTGATTATGTAATTATCATCAGTGTAGCACTAAAGATGCTTGATTATTCATATCTATGATTGTCAAATCTCTCTAACATTTCAAAACCAAGAAATGACATAGCCTTCTGTTATGACATAGGTACACAAACATTTCGGGCCAAGTAGAATCTTTAAAAGCCAGATCAAAGTGAAAAATAGTAAACTCCCCATACTTACCTTAAGCCCCACTGATTTTTTTTTCTAAGTTGATTCACCCGTCCATCCTTTTTCAGTTTACCTAATTTGAAAATGATTATTTATTTATTTATTACATTTATATCCCGCCCATCTCCCCCACAAGGAGGGACCCTGGGCGATTAACTTTAACGTTAATGTGTTCAATTCAATTTTTATTTGGTCATAGACCAGCAAATAAAACAGAATGTTCATGTGTTTATCAAAAATTGGCAATAGCTGAGAAGGGTCTGGGGCACACAAATAGAATCAGGGACAGATTACTATAGGCCAGTTTTGTGTCTATAGGCCACAGGTTGAATGCATATTCCTCAGTTGTCATATTGCATAAGCCAGAGCTTTCCAAACTTTTCATGTTGGTGACACACTTTTTAGACATGCATCACTTCGCGACACACTCTTACAGCAGTGCATCATTTCGTGACACTCTCTTACAGCAGGGCACAAGGCAGGCACTAGGACCTGCGTGGAGCAGCAGCCGCGACACACCCAGACACTGCAGCCGACACACTAATGTGTCCCGGCACACAGTTTGGAAAGCTCTGGCATAAGCATACAACTCTGGCTATAGTTCATTGTATTTTGAAAGACTTGGGATGGCTTGCAATAAGAGCAAGTTCTCTAAATAAAGAGTATTTTGGAGAGGCATTTATTTTCAGGAGAATTTGCACATTTATTGGAGAGCATATTTACTTTAGAGCAATATTTTCTTCACCAGAACAGCTGCAAAACCTTGAAAGAACACAATGTTCGGGTTATCTTTATTTTCTAGCTAGAATACAAAGAATTTGTGACGTTCCAGTGACCTTTGCTCTACTTCCATTTCAAAAGTAGTCCTGATTCCTATTAGTGTTTCTCAGACTCAATTGTTATAGGATTCATTAATTGTTAGGGAGAGACTTTTCCCAGTCTTACATTATTAAATGAACAAAGAGCTACACTGTCCTCTTTGTAGTTCAGGACTGTAAAAAAAGCAACTCCTAGCTGTAATTTACTGATTATGATAACCCCCACTGTTAAATGCAACCAAGGAGCTTAAAAATAAATTCATTCATTTTTATGTCTTGCCCCCACGTACAGGGTTTTACACGACTTCCACCATCACCCTCTTGGGGCAGGGGGGATTTTCTATTTTTACACAGTGTATATCCTGTGTGGTGTTTTCAGTTACATTGATCTCCAGGAGGTACCACATGACCAGTGTCATCCTATTGGGACATGTCAGACACGGGTAATAATAATAACAATAACAATATATTACACTTGAATGCTGCTCAACTCTCAGTGACTCTGGGCAGCTCACAACAAACAAGGAAATTATAATAAAACCAATAAAAGATAAAACACGGCAAGCTTGATGAAGTGAGGGGTCTCACACACCCTCACCAAAGGCCTAGGTAAAGAGCCAGGTTTTCATGGCTCTTCTAAACAACAGCAGAATAGGGGCCATCCAGATTTCGGGGAACCTCAAAGGGATCTCTGAGGGCAGGCGCTGCTACAGAAAAGGCGTGGTTTGGGGGTCCCAATACATGACATTGTTTAATCGAAGGAACCCAGAGTGTGCCAGCCCTGAAGGATCGAATGAGCTGGGGAGATGCTATGGAAGACAGGTAGTCCCTCAAGTAACCAGGCCCTATGCCATGTAGGGCTTTATAGGTAACAATCAGCACCTTTTTGGGAGAATGTTTTAATCGTTGGTTTTATTGTACGCCGCCCAGAGTCACTTTGTGGGAGATGGGCGGCCATATAAATTTGATAAATAAATAAATAAACATCATTTATTAAATTAACACAATAAAGTTTCAACAAGATGTTGAACAAATCATAATAGCTAGATTCAAATAACATGCTAAGTCAAAACCATAATATGGCACAGCACAATATTTAAACTCATTTTATGTTAGATATGAACAACAATGTCTACAGCAGGGGTCAAAATCTGCAAGATGGCAGGTATAGCATCCCAATCCAAGCCCCACCACTTTTGTACATGTGTCATTGAACGCCCATGCAAAGGGGCAAGGATTGGAACCTGATGCAGTGCCCCTCATCCTCCCCCCCCCACCTCCGTGGACACTCCTGAATAGCAAACACGTATTTGTCTGATGTTACATAATTCTGTGTCTGATATTACATCCATGAAGGCTAATCCTGCAAAATTATGTTGTTAAAATGCTACATCCCAGTAGCGGTCAGCTTAAAGGCCCAAATCCCTGGTGGGCTTGGAACCTAGATTCCTATTTTCTTGCTTATGAGCCTATCTATTAAAATAATAATTGGAGGCTATTTTAGGTACCTCACATGTAAAGGGACATTGATTAGAAAGGGAATTATTTTTATTTATTTATTTATTATAATCAACTTATCTGCTACCTCAGTCACAACTGCAATTCTAGGCAGCTTACATAATGTAGATAATTAGAATTAAAACAAAAAAGGAAAACAAATCAATCAAACAATAAAATTGCTAAAACCTACCTCAGAGAAATAACAAGACCTGTTGCACACCATAAAACACATAATTTATTTTTTAAAAGTAGGGTCACAAACCACCCCACCCCAGATTCTTCTCTTTGGTTATTCTGCCTAGTGGGATAGGAGCATTTCCTTTTCTCTTTGATGTTCTTTTGGATCAGTTTTCAAACCTTTGTAAAAGCTAATTTTCTTATTATTATCAGGGACTACAAATATAAGCTGTGTATGTGAATCTGACACAGCTTGTATTTTTATTCCCTGATTGTGCAGTTTGATACGCTGTTTCATCTCTTACCCTGTTTTAATATTGCTATCATTTTTAAAAACAGCCCTTAATGAATGCTAGTTGCTTTTTATATAAAGGAAAGAAGAAATATTTTCAGTTGATAAATTGATTCAATTGTGCAACAGGTTGCCTGTGTTAAGAATAAAAAGTGCTAAGGGAGGGTACAATGGTATGGATCATTGTCCCATAATCTGTCAGCATGATAAAGAGATTTATGACAAGCAAAATGCACTGGTCATATTCTTTCCAAATGGCTACTGTAAGAAGATTAAAGTACTGGCTATGTCTTCTATTAATAGGTAGGGAGGTAGATTCAGTAAGGAGGGTTATTAGCATCAGCCATGAATTAAAGTCTAGGAACAAAGTACTGCCTTTTAGACTGTGAAGGATCTTCCCAGTTTTCTGAAGACCTGACAATACCAGCGTACCACCTTCTCAACAGTGAAGTGGCTTTGAGGTGAGAGAAAATCAAACTAAATTAAAGCAGGAATGCCTGGTTAATTTTTGCAGAGGAATTTCATTATTCCTGGCAGGCTTAATAAACATTGAAGATCCATTTAAAGATGTAGATATTTGTTTCTCCTATTGGCCAGGCGTGATGATTTTCAGTGACCTGCCTGTATAGTACTAGCCAAGCCACCCCCTCTATGGCTACTACCACATAATGGCTTCTGATAGGGACATTTATAATGATTTACTATTCTTGGCCCAGCCATTCTAGTTATTGTTAGAGGAAGGCTATGGCAACAAGAAAAAGATACCTGCTTAGAGCGGTGCTGAGATTTGAATCTGGGTTTCTGTTCAGTGCTCTTTTCATTGTACTTCCTTTTGGGGTTAGACTCTGGGGAAATGTACCTGTTCTATCCTTTTAGCTGAATGAGGCGGCAGATTTCCAAGGGGACAGAACAAACTACAGTACCCCTTTTCTTTTTAACCGCTGAGCTGAGCAGGTAGAAGATTAGCAGAGCAGGAAATAGGTTGGGCTATTTTTTTCTCCTATGATGCCTTTTTTTTTTTTAATGACCAGATAATTTTTTTAACACAAGGCAGCATTTAAAAAGCAAGGCTGCCTCTTTGTGCAATGGTGCAGTCTGCTGCTTTGTGCCCCCCCCCCCCCCATATAGACAAGGGTAAAGCCTGTAGACAGCGAAAGGGCTTGTCGTTGATTAATATACAGTATGTGTTTTCAGATTTGTCATTCTGCTTTCTGAGCCTTTAGTGCGGGAGGTGGGATATAAGTCATTAAATAAATGATGGGGAAAATAATTGAATAATATTGTCTTCTTTTTTTCTTTCCAGTGCTAATCTGGGGCAGAGCCCCTCGTTTACTACCTAAAAATGGTTCTTTACACGCAGTAGCCCTCTTGTGGCCATGGCTGCCCTTTTCATCCACAGGAGCCTTGTTGTGAACAACAAGGACAATGATGAGCTGGAGCTGGAACGTGAGCTCACCCGAACATTAGAGAACAAAGTGACGCTCCTCTATTTTGGCTCTGGTGAATGTCCTCGATGCCGAGAGTTTGCGCCCATCCTGAAAGAATTTTTTGTGAAACTCACAGACGAGTTTTATGTGGAGCGAGCCTCTCAACTAGTTCTCATCTATGTGTCACTGGACAAAACAGAGGAAAAGCAAGACAAGTTTCTGAAGACCATGCCAAAGAGATGGCTGTTTTTACCTTTCCAGGATGAGTTCAAGAAGTAAGGATCTGAGAGTTGAGTTAGGACAATGCCAGTATTCAGGCTGGGCTCACAGGCGTGTTAAGAAAGCCACAGTGTGGTTTGTTTGGCTTTGGTTCAGCCACTATGGTCTATAATCTACAGTTTATAACTAGCTTTATGCCAGTTGTTTGTCAGCGATTGAGTAGTTATCGATGAACTATGCCCATTAAATAGGCTTAACAAATTGTGGTGTGAACCCAGCTTTAGGAGAATTAAGCATATTTAATGGGCATAGTTCATCGATAACTACTCAATCACTGTAGATATGCCAGCAACGTTTGGGGATATTTGCATGTAATATTTATATTCATGCTTAAAAACCCTGCTCTCTGTGTGTTTTAAGAAAAGGCTATGGTTAAAGGCCCAAGAGTTAGACTCATCAGGATTTATTTAACTGTGGTTTGTCAAATGTCATAATGCCTGGGTTCAAACATTAACCTTAGCCAAACTGGCATTTCAGCTTAGCCGTATATACACCCGGCCAAGAAACTGTTCTGAAAAGGATGTTGGAGATTATCTAGCATTGTATTAGACAAAGGACTACAGTATTCAGCCTCTGCTGAAGTTCCTCCAGCAAAAAGAACTGACAAGAGCCGGCCAAGTCTCCACCTTACCCACCAATTTCTGGGAAGAGTTACTAATGTTGTTTTTTAAAAGACAGGTGGTACATTGGTAGGATTAAATTAAATTGAATTTAAATTCAATGGGCTGTTTTAACAAAATGGGAGGGGGGAGAATAATAATTCTTGCTCTTCACTGTTGTTGTAAACTAAACCATGAAAGCAATATTTAGCATCATCAAACATATATGAGCTAGGAGCACGTATGATTAAATGGCTTTTTAAAAATATTAATTAAGGAAGGCTAAATGGATACAGAAGGGGTGTGGTGGCTCAGTGGGTAAGACGCCAGGCTTGTCGATCGGAAGATCGCAAGTTCGGAGGTTCGAATCCCTGGCCCCGCGTGACGGAGTGAGCTCCCGCACTCGCCCCAGCTCTTGCCAACCTAGCAATTCGAAAGCATGCAAATGCAAGTAGATTAATAGGTACCACTTCGGTGGGTAGGTAACAGTGTTCCGCGTGCGTCATGCCGGCCACATGACCGTGGAAGCGTCTTCGGACAATGCTGGCTCTTCGGCTAACAAACGGAGATGAACACTGGCCCCTGGAGTCGGACACGACTGCACAAATGTGCGGGGGGAAACTTTACCTTTTTAAATGGATACAGAAGTAGATAACATGGTGCTCTCCAGATCTTTTGGGCTACAGTTTGTTGGTTTGTTTGTTGTTTACTTATTTAGCACATTTATGTAGCTGCCCATCTCACAAAGACGTGACTCTGGGTGGTGTACAAACATAGCAACAGTTTAAAATTGCATAACAATTTAAAACAGCCAAACATAAATAAACATTTAAAAAACCCAAGATTGCAAGAGAACAACAGCCATGGGACCGAATAAAACCACCTTGCAGGCTCCCCATGGGATCCCCAAGGCTGATGGAAAACCTTTGTTTTAAGGGCCTTCCGGAAGGTTAACAGAGATGGGGCTAACCTCATTCTGTCAATGTAGCTTTACAATAAAGTAGAATTAGCTCATCTTGTTGTGATTCCTATCTGGTTTACCCCGCAAGGCCGACATCAATCTTGCAAGTCTGTCCCACCCACTATCCAGTTGTGGGCTATGCCGTCTCTTACCTGACTGTTCCCTTGGCAGCATCTCTTTGCCCAGTCTCCCAAGGTCTTTCCCACATACCATTACAGGGAGCTTGCTACGCAGCAGGGAGGCTGGTACAGAAGCAACAATCCCAACTGAGCCCTAGAGCCCAACTTAAGGAACAGGGTCTCACATCCGGCAACTTGTGGAGCAGTGCCCCTGAAAGCCGTAAGAGACTCCCAGATGACAACCACCACTCCCCCACCCCTGCCATGAAGTCTCGGCTGATGCCACACCTGAAACCTGGCTGGGCACATTTCCGAGAAACCCCCCTACGGACCCAGCCAGATCTTGGTAATGCACACCAGGTTGGTCCTCTCATCTGTTTCCCCAAACCCTTGCCATTGACCATGCCCTCTCGGATTGGCAGCAGTTGAAGTCCAGACCTTGGTAGAACCTCTGCCTTCTGGATCAGGGATTTCAAAAGTAGGAATAAAACTGCTGAAGAAACCAGAAAGCTGCAGAGTATTTGTTAGATTCCCCCATTTGATTAAATTGTTCCTTTTTTATGTATGTAATGAACTACTTGGGCATCAGCATGCAATTCTGTATTGGGCTGCAGCCTGAATAGTAATTACTTTTTTCCTTAATATACTCAATTCATTTACCAGAAGGAGATTACCTATCATAGTGATAACTAAGAGCAATGATTTCTATCAACGTGAGTTTGTCTGCACTTGCTTTGTATAAGCTGATTAAAGAAGAGAGAACACCTAACTCCATTTTGTTTTTCATGGAAACAAATATCGGTAAATGGAAGCAGGCAATTCATTTCCTAAAACTGCAGTACTATACTTGTGTTTATATACAAGTACTTCTTTGACCTTATTGGGATTTCTCCTCAGTAGACACAGCTTTGTAAGAGAGCTGAAGATTGTATGGCGAACACATACTTATGTCTATAATACACATTATAATTTCTTTGCCTCCAGAATTGCTTTTGGTACATTGAGTGCTCTTCAATATACGTCATCAGTCTCAGAGATGATGAAGAAGCCCTATTCAGTGAAGTACCCTGACTGATTCCAGATTTTGGCACCCTAAGAATAAAAGGGCAGTATGTCTAGAAGCCGAGATTCACTTGGAACTGACTTCCAGCTGTGCTGGTCCTGTGGAGTTGATTGGTGCTCATCCTTGTCCAGTTATCTGGCTAAGTTCGATCCAGTGACTCCCAAGGAAATGGTCAGGGCCCTGGGACTGTGAGCTCTGTTACTCTATTAGACCCATGTCCTTCCTGACTGGTCAAGACCACCCAAGAGGTCACATGCAGCTGGGTCCAAGCAGTGCTGAATGCTTCCTTGTGGGAGAGGGAGGTCCCACCTGCCTTTGGTGGTTCTCCTTCCTCTGAGGATGGTTCCGGGTGGGGGTGGGGGTGGGAGGTTCCTAGCCCAGCCTTTGCTTCATAGTGTGCCACAGAGCTCAACTCTTTCCTGCTCCTATTTAACATGAAACTGCGTTAGGCCATCTGTCAGCACAGGGTTAAGAGAGTTAAGAGATTTATCTGCCTTGGGCCATCCAAGTGATGCTGTCAAGGTGCTATCTCAGTGCTTGGAGGCTGTGGGGGGTCTGGATTAGGAAGAACCAGCTTCCGTTGAACCCTGACAAGACTCAGCGGCTGTGGGTTTTAGGGTCCCCCATATCTAATGATTTTGATCATTTACTCTGGATGGGGTAACATTCCCCCAAGCAGAGTTGGTGCGCAATCTGTGAGTTGTCCTGGACTCACGACTCCTGCTTGAGGAGCAGGTGGCAGCCATATCCAGGAGGTCTTTCCACAGTTCCATCTTGTGAGTCATTTGTGTCCATTCCTAGTTTGGGAGCCACTGCTCATGGTAACTCATGCCTTGGTTACCTCCCAATTGAGTTATTGCAATGTGCTCTATATAGGGCTACAATTGAAGAGCATTTGCAAGATTCAGCTGGCCCAAAATGCAGTGTTACATGCAGTATTGGGCACACCATGATGGGCACATGTAACACTGCTGCTACAGGAGCTGCACTGGCTTCCACTGGGCTTCTGGGGGCAATTCAAGGTGCTGGTTGTCACCTTTACGCCCTACTTGGTTTGGGACCAGGTGACTTGTGGGACCACCTATCTCTGATGGTTTCTGACCATCCCAGTAGATCAAGCAGAGTGGCGTGCTCTGGATCCAGTGTCACCTGGTGGGCCCCAAGAAGCGTGCCATCTCTGTCATGGTGCCTGTCTTGTGGAACAGCCTCCCCACTGAAATACAGATAGCCCCAACACTGCTGGCCTTCCAGAAGCTGTGCAGAACTGGCTCTTCCCCCAGGCATAGGGGCCAGGATGTTTGTGGAATTCTGGTATGGATGTCATTTATCTGAAGAACTGATAATGTGATTTTTAGGGGCCCCAATCCAGTTTCTTTTAATGGATCTGAATGGTTGGTTTTTATTTCTGTTTGCCACCCAGAGTTCCTTAGGTAGGTGGACAGCTATATACACTTAATTACCAGACAAGCTCAGAGCTGTTGGTATAGAAGCACATTAGGCAACCTTGAGAAGGAACCATATTCTGGATCGTGGCTATGACGACACACCAGGAAGGGGTGTCAGCAGTCTCTAGCTGACACTCCTTTGTTATACAACATTGCTCAGCTGGAGCCTAGCTTTTGCTGAATCAAGATCTTCGTGCTGGATCTTTCCAGCTGCTAATCTGAATGTTTTACCTTCACCCTCTTGGTAAAGCAGGATTTAATCTACGTGGCAGGGTTAGTAGGAACGGGACAGCCTAATGCTGAAAACAGCATCTCTGTGCTACGTTTTCTGGGCCATAATATTATAATAATAGCATATTTTGCATTTCCCTGTCTCTGCTCTATATTGTTGCTGGAAGCAGGAAAATTAATTATATGATGATGTCACAGTGCTAAGTAAGAGACCTAACCTGTTATTGGGGAAAGGGAAAGAAGTTTACACAGAAATGCTTTAGGGAAGGATCCAAGGATGAGCTGGGCCCTAATCCTTACTAAATTTGGGGAGATTATTAGAGTGCATTGTTAAAAATATAGTTTGATAAAGTTTGATGTTGAGACCTTGGAAGATGGCAAGGGAAATGTGAAGAGGAAACCCAAAGAAGGGTCTACTCACAGCAGCCTAGAGGCATTAATCATTTTTATCTTTCTAAACTCATTTATTTTCAGAAGAGCAAGAAAAAAAAGATGAAAGAACCAGGATGTCTTTGTTAAGACTACCAATAAAGACAAAAGTCTTTATTGGTAGACTAACAAAGACATCCTGGTTCTTTCATCTTTTTTTTCTTACCCCTCCCTCAACTGCAAGTGGAAAACCCCTTCTTAATAAATTGGCAGCACAGCCTTGGGGCTTCCATATGTTGGTGATAATGTCCAATTATTTGATCTGAGTATAACTTTAAAAAAATGAATAATTGTGAAACATCAAAATAGTTTTAGATCTGTGATACCTCCTGCTAGGAAGCTCCCAATCTGTTCTCATCACACTCCAGTTCAGAACTTTCGGACCTCACTCTTTCTTTCTGCAACATTTCCTAGGGAGCTGGCATTAAGATTTTCAGTGACGCGCCCCCCTGTGGTGGTAGTTTTGAAGCCGAATGGCGAAGTCATTGCCCCCAATGCTGTGGAAGAAATCAAGCAGCAGGGCATAGCTTGCTTCAAGAGCTGGCAGGAGGCAGCTGACTTGATGGACAGGAACTTCCTCTTGGCTCAGGACTTTGAGGATTTGACCCTGAGAAGTATCACTGATCCCTTTCGGCGGTTCAAGTACAAACTGACAAAGAACAAAAGGAAACCGAGAAGCAAAGATGGTGATGAGGATGGAGTCTCCTGATGGGACATTTCTTCCTTTTGGAACTTCAGGTTGGTGAACTTGAGTCTTCCCAAACCATCGCCTATGAAGAGGCATATGTGTCCCCTAGTTATCTACAACCACACCACCCAGACACAGAAATTATTAATGGCACATATATTTTGAGTTTTGAAAATCCAAAATCTTTTTTTCTGAAAAAACATCTAGAACTTGTAGCTATGAAATTATTAAGTATATATGTCATGTGTATTGTAATTGGAACCTGGGGCAAATGTATGTCATAATGCACTCAAGGTGTACGATAGGGCCGTGCACACTTTGAAAATAATTCAGAAGTGCTTCGGACCTCACATGCACACAATACTTTCCCAGCTACTCATTAAAGCAACCCCACTTTCTTCAGGCTTTCTCATGAGCCAGAAGGAAAAAAAGATTATCTATTTGAAAGGGTAAAATTATTGAACTTAATGTGACCTTTAAAGAAACCACAACTTTTTTTAATGCTTTAGGCAGAAGCCTGAAGAAGAGGAGATATTTAAATGAACAGCAGAGGGACTGTGCTCATGCTCGCACCTCGGATCCAAATCACTTCTTCCACATACAGTCATTTTAGAAACATGCATCGCTCTAGGAGACCATCAGGGCTGCGCTGAGCTCTTTTCCTGGAATAACAACAGATAAAAATGAAAATGGCTTCGTTTGAATCCTTTACCGTAACACTTTCCATGCAGATTGGCCTTCTGGTAGAATCCTCCAGCGATTTATTGTTTGCAATATCTTGTTTAATTATAGTTGGGGAGAAACCCTTTCTCTCCATCTCTCAGCATTTCTTTGGGCTTTCTGGCACACATAGTCTACCTCCTTGCCAAGGGCCAACGAAGAGTTCCTTAGGTGATTCTTCCAGGTAAGCAGCTCTTCTTGGCCAGGCTGCCACCAACTCTTTTAGTAGGAGAGGAAGTTTTTCTCCCTGGCCGAACCAGGAAGTCTCTGTGTGTTTTAACTCTCAGGTTTGAAGTGACTATCTAAAATCTGATAGCTTGTCTTGCCAGGGGGTGCCACTTAAGGGACTAGCCCTGCAATGGGCAGTACAGTCAAGCATACAAAGGTGTTTTAATAGAATAAACCCAAATACGCAAAGCCTAATGTGATGACCTACTACCATCCTTTATCTACAGTCATCTCTCTTACCTTCCCACTTTTTCTTTCAGTCACCAGCAGCCACCACCAACTTCCAAATAACTCTCTTTCTCCTAACTGCCAACATCCTTTCCTAGGGACCCGATGAAGGCAGGGAATTTTTATAGTACAGCCAGCCCATACAACAATGCTACTAAGTTTTTGATCAATGAAAATCCAACGGCTGTTTGTAGAGACTGATTGTACATTTTACTTTATCTGAAACTGGAAACCATCCCAAGCAGGGGTAGACAGAATTTGGATTGGAGAAGTAAAAATAGAACAGTATTGTTTGTTAATAAGCAGAAATTAAAAAAAAATAACTTACATAATAATATTAGTTATGTGACCTTTGGAATAATGAGTGGGAATTGTTATTTTAAAGAAGTCTAATGAGTGGCATTTGAGACAATATATGCCACACATTTTTATCAGACTCTTTAAAAAAGGTAAAGGCTCCCCCCGCACATTTGTGCAGTCGTGTCCAACTCTAGGGGCCGGTGCTCATCTCCGTTTGTTAGCCGAAGAGCCAGCATTGTCCGAAGACGCTTCCGTGGTCATGTGGCTGGCATGACGCATGCGGAACGCTGTTACCTACCCACTGAAGTGGTACCTATTAATCTACTTGCATTTGCATGCTTTCGAATTGCTAGGTTGGCAAGAGCTGGGGCTAGTGCGGGAGCTCACTCCGTCACGGGGGGCTAGGGATTCGAACCTCCGAACTTGCGATCTTCCGATCGACAAGCTTGGCGTCTTACCCGCTGAGCTACCACGCCCCCTAAGATCAGACTCTTTATCAGACTCTTTAGAGAACATATAACCAGGATTAGTTACAATTTCCATGTTCTAGGGGATGAAATTCAGGAGTTGAAACATTAACTCATGTGATTTGGGTTTGTCCTGTTATTGCTATATTTTGATCTGAAACTCATAGTACTGTCAAACTAAGTCTAAGTCAAGAATTTATGTTTTTTTCCCCTAGCTATATTCCTAATAATTGAGATCTATTGAGGCATCAAGAATTATGGATAATACATCATCATTATGAAAACCTACAAGTATTATTTTGTCTAACGCTACAGTGGATTATGTTTCTAATTAGTGTGGGTCCTGTTGTTTTCCCCAGTGTGGGTGTCCAGTAATCCTGTTGTTTGATTAAATAAATAAATAGAATTAAGAAAAAGAATGTTGCTTAATTTCTTGTAGTTCTTTCTATGGTGATATATTTTCATGCAATTGTTAAAACTTTTTTTCTTTTTTTAGATCTAATATTACATCATGTGTTTGTAGATATTATCTTCCTAACTTAAATCACAAGGTACTGAGTTATCTGAAATCTGTTGAAATTGATACTAGATTCTTCTTTTCTTTTAAATTTAATAAAGAAAGGAAGAAAGGGGGGGGGAACTTTACCTGCTGGTTTTTGCATATTGGACTCTGTCCCAAGAACAAGAACAAGCTGGGCTTTTAATTTTGTTTTTATCTTTTCCCAGGCTAGTTAAGAATCTTTTTGCTTTCTTTTCTGATATAAATCTTTTCTTTCCTGGTTAGATTATTTACAGATAAAAGGCCTCTGTTCCTGAATTTTGAATAGCAGCTTAATCTTGCAAATTAAACACATATAGCACAGTATTTAGGAGGTTAAATGCTGTATTAGAAAGCTGCTGATTTGGATTTAACTTCAAACAATGAACTCACCATGTGGCCTTAGCCCAGCTCCCATTCTAAGGAGTCTCAACACCAACCAGCATATGGCATCCTGGGTCTAATTTACAGGGCGGGTATTTGAATTACAGCAACATAATTAAATATGCAGCACTTTGGACATCCAAAAACAGTTGTCCTTTTAGTTCAGGGGTGGGCAACGTCAGGCCCGCGGGCCGTATACGGCCCGCGGGGCTCCTGCCTAAGGCCCACGGGACTCCCTCCCGCAAACCCCGCCCCCTCCACTTGATTGGCTCCCGCCCGCAAACCCTACCTCCCAGTGCTTGTGATTGGCTCCCGCCTGCAAACTCTGGCCCCCGGTCTGCGGAAATCCCAGAAACCCCGCCCCCTGCCCCCCTGGTCCCCGGTTATAAATATCCAAATGGCCCTTGGCAGAAAAAAGGTTCCCCACCCCTGTTTTAGTTGAAAGAGCTTCTCCACCTCAGTATATATTGCCTTAGTCTTACAAGAGCCCCGCGAGGCAGGGACAGGCAATCTTGTTAGCTCTGAGGGCCATGTCAGCTGTCAGAACTGGGGCCACAGAATGTGTGCGCTTTCAGATAATGCCCATGCACAAACATTCATGGCATGTAGAAACATACGCCAGGGTTACCCATCTCTACCTTGCAATAAGTCAGTATTATCTCCATTTTGAAGAAGTGGGGAGAGTCATAAGATAAGTTCGCTTAGTGCCACCTTCCTGATCATGGCACCTTCCAGCTGTTTGGGCCTTCAATTCTCACCATCCTGGTGGGTATCGTGTTAGAAAAAGTTATCATTATTCATGGTACTGGAAAGATATGAATGGAGACTTCCCTTGTTCATATTTTAGTTTTTTAACCATTTCCCTTTTTTTCTCTCCCACACTAAATTTCTGCAGTTTAGTCTGCAGGCACAAGAACATTTTAAAAAACGCAGACAGGTCTTTTCCCATTCAACTGTGACTCCCATTTGGGAAAGTTCTTCTTTCACCTGTGGCCTTTGAACCACACCCTGAAAACTTTTCCTAGGGATTCAGGTAGGAAGTGGTTAATAAGAGAGAGTAAAGTAGGAGGATTGATTTCCTTTTACACAGGATAGAGAAACTGTGGGAAGAAGCCTCTGATTTCATCACTCCCGCAAAAGGAATGTGGAAAATCCGCACTGCCTGTCATTCTTGTGTGTGTAACCCAAATGGCTCATCCATTCCCCATAGATAGGGGATGTGTCCTGGCATTTCCGCATCTAGTTCTCGGATGAGATTGAGACTAAGAATGGCAGGCTGCAGCTGGACATGTTCTGATCTCTTAAGGTACAGTGTTTCAAAGAGAAAGTGAGCAGGAGATTCATTTTTTGGGAAAGATGAGGCATCCTTCTCCAGACTTCATGTCACAAGGGAATACTTTAGTTCAATAACCGTTTTGGGAACTCTGTGAAGAACAGTTTCCTCTCTTTTTGAGGAACCATATTTTTCTCTCTACAGAAAACACAGGGCTTGCTTTGGAGCTGGGATGATATTTCACAGAACTGTCAAGCTGGACATTTTATTGGAAGCCATCTTGTTCATCTTCTTATAGTGGTGAGAGATTGAGGACATCTATTCCTCAACCCATCTAGATCGCTGCCCTCCTGAACGTCACTTGAATAATGAAGATTCTTCAGCTGCCCTTGGTGGACTCTGACTTATCGGAGGAATTGTTAGGTTTTTGTAAAACTACAGAAATCTCTCTCTCTCTGGAAACTGAGGATAATGCACCAAGGAAAAGTATGCTGAAAACCTGGAGGCTTGGGAAGTAACTGGGTTCATGTGCTACATCGGGTTCTGGAGCTGGTAGGATACTCCAGTAAAGAACAGAATAGAGAATTTGCTAGCATTGAGGAACAGCAGTGGTGAATATAATCTCTGACCGGGGTCTGAGGACTGAATACGAGTATGGATCACAATGACTTCAGCTGCCTTTGCAATGGCATGCCAGCAGCATTGGACGTTCAGTCCTTAGCCAATAATCCAGAGCTCCTGAGTGCTATTTGGGCTTCTGTACAGATATCTGCCACTGCAGAAGGCCTTGGTGGTAGTAAACTCTGCTCTAACAGGCTGCTTCAAGTCACCAAGTACCTAAGAGACCTAGATGAAAAATTCCAGTGTTTCCGGGAACTTTTACAGCAAGATGGTAAGTACTGGAAGCATTTTATTTATTGGTGTGTGTTTTGTGGATTTCATTTTGCACATCCCCTGGGAGCTCAGAGAAAACTGTTACCCCGTGAGAACCCCATGATGAAGGACGCCAGTTTAATTGCTTATTTAAAATTTTGCATTTGTTTAAGCCACAGTTCTCTTCAGTTTCCAGAAGTTTGTTTTTCCCAAAAGATATATTTAAATATTGTTTTTTCTCTCTCAAATATATATTTGAATGCAAATTGCAAATACTTTTCAGCTTGCAACATTTGGAGAGGTGGTGGATAGCCTGACTCTCATTGCCTGAGCAGATTATTTACATAAAATTCCAAAGAAGCTTGTTTATTATTCCCAAAATCTAGCACTGTACCCACTGCCCTCGTATGAAAATTGTGTTTCAGTATAACATAATACCAACTCAGAAGCCTTATATGTTTATCAAAATGCAGGAAAGATGTAAGACGTAGGAATTACTTGTCTGTAATTACATGTAATTAATTGTTTTACATGTATAGCTGTCTTGTTTCTGAGTTAAATAAAGACTCTTAGGTTATCCCATTAAAACAGAATGAGGTTAAGAGCTAAACACCTAATGACCACAAGCCTAGTGAAATCAATGGTCTTAAATGGGCTTAATTTTGTATTGGACATACAGTAGTCAATATTCTTTGAATTGCTGCCCTATGAATTCAACAATAATCCCCTTCCATGTTTTTTACATATTTTCATATTTCAGATATTCTTGTCTCTCTGTAACAGAGCTTTCCAAACTTTTCATGTTGGTGACACACTTTTTAGACATGCATCATTTAGTGACACACTCTTACAGCAGGGCACAAGGCAGGCACTAGGACCTGCGCGGAATCACAGCAGGTTTGGAGGCAGCAAGGCACAAGGCAGGCACTAGGACCTGCGTGGAATCACAGCAAGTTTGGAGGCAGCAAGGCACAAGGCAGGCACTAGGACCTGCGCGGAATCCTGGCAGGGCTCGGAGGCAGCAGCAGCCGTGACACACCCAGACACTGCAGCAGACACACTAACGTGTCCTGACACACAGTTTGGAAAGCTCTGCTCTGTAGATTGTGGAGAAGATTGTGGAGAAGATTTTTCTGACCTTGCTTTTTTGTGTGTCAGTTATAGTGCTGATTTTTCTAAGGCATTTCGGAGGGATTCTTGGCTAACAAGTGGGGTAAAGGTGGATTGATGCAGAATTCTGCATCTCCTCTCTGAAAATTTAAAGTTGATATGGAGGACAGTTTGGAGCTCTAGGACTGAAGAGTTTGCTGAATCATGAATGAGGCCTGTTATTTGCACAAATGTAAAGCACATGAGAAAAGATCACCAGATGGCGCCCAGCAACCAAAATCTGTTCCTGACCATTTTTCAGTGCCTCCCCTGTCCAGTTCTTCTACTTACCCTCTAACTGATCCAGCATCTAATCTATCCCTTTTTGGTTGGTAAGGTAAACTGCACTAGTAGTTTTTTAAATAACAGCCAAAATGAACTTTCATAGTACATTGATTTCACCGACAGTTTTGTTTTAATCCTGGCAAAGGTCAAGTAGAAGCTACGGTAAAGAATCAAGGGAAAAAATTATTTCTTTGATGGTTCTGTCAAAGACTTTCAGTGATAATGCAAAAATGGATCTAGTGAAAAGTAAATTATGTGAAATGGATTATCATCAATATCAAGTATCATATATATGTGCAATACAGTATGTGTAAATCACAAATACAGACAATACAGTATATCAGAGCTTTCCAAACTGTGTGTGGCGACACAAAAGTGTGTCGCCACACGCAGCGTGGTGTGTCGCCACACCACCCAGAAGCGGCGGCGCGCGTGTGCACGGCGGCAGCGGCAGCGGCACGGTATCAGTGCTTCCGCGTTTTAGCGGAGGCTGCAGCCGCTGCTGCCGCCGTGCACACACGTGCCGCCACCGTGCGCGCGTGCGCCGCCGCCACGCTGCCGCCGCCGCCACCACTGGTGTGTCGCCAGCGGCGGCACTTTGGAAAGCCCTGCAGTATATCATTGATCCTTTGTTACAAAATAAGGTGATATCTTAAATCAGGGAGAGGTTAAACTAGTGCCCTCCAGAAGCTTTGGACTTAAACCACCAACCCCTTGACAGGCAGGAGCTGATGGGTACTGAAGTCCAAGAATCCAGAAATCACCAA
The DNA here is from genome assembly GCA_023362775.1 of Charina bottae. Lineage (NCBI taxonomy): Eukaryota > Metazoa > Chordata > Lepidosauria > Squamata > Charinaidae > Charina > Charina bottae. Next base: position 17,904,788 of record JALMGJ010000021.1, read on the forward strand.
GTTATCAATCCCTGCCTTAAATGGTTCAGATTCAATATCTTGATATCATTTCATTGAGGGCAAAGCAATTTATTTTGGGGGGGAAAACAAGGTGCACAATTCCACATTTTTAACCTATACTTTGGCACTTAATTGTAATACAGAATTGGTAGATGGCAGAGGGGTGCTGAACACTTCACTGGGCCTATTATTCTCCCTCAGAAATAACCTGAGGCCATTTTTATTCAGTGTATCTCCCAACAAGGCTTCAAAAATCAGAACCGAGCCTGACTTGGCAGGAGGTAAGAGGGCCTTAGCCAGAGGATGCACAAGTAAATATCTGTAGGTTTTGAATCAGTGGAGGCTCCAGTCTTCCAACTTGATGATTCCCTTCTGCAAATACATCCTTCATTGCTTCCTCATGTTAACTTGGCAAACTCACATTAGAAATGGGCATTTGCTAAGATAAGGTTTCGTTTTAGATACATACAGTACATAGGATCTGAGGCATAGAACACAATATCCTGCCTGCTCTCGTCCCAAAAGACAGTGGCTTGAGAATTGCAAGCAATAATGCATACATACTATTACTCTGCCAAATGTTCTATATTGTTGTTATTATTGACAGCCAGTTTGGTCTAGTGGTTAAAGCACCAGGGTAGAAGCCAGGAGACCGTGGGTTCTAGTTGTGCCTTAGGTATGGATCCAGCTGGGTGGTCTTGGGCCAGTCTCTCTCTCTCAGCCCTAGGAAGAAGAAGGCAAGGGCAAACCACTTCTGAAAATGTTGCCAAGGAAACTGCAGGGACCAGTCCAGGCAGTTGCAGGAGTCAACACTGCTTCGAAGGCACAAAATAAAAGTTATTATGATAATGATTATTTAATGATTATTATGGTTATTATTACAGGAGGCATGCTTTCAGGCCCTGCTGAAATTAAACTGGCTGAATTGCTCCAGTCTGTCTCCTGCTTTCTCAGCAAGTATCCAGTTTTGAATGCTCACACCAGCCAGCCAGCCATAGCCTCTCTCATCACGTGTGTGAATGGTAAGTTTCTAAGTTCAAATTCTCTCAAGGCTTCATTAACAACAATGGCAACCAAAGTTAAGATCTTCCTTCCTTGAATCAGGTTCTCTCTGGACTTATTAGACCACCACCCACATCAATCTGTGTCAGGATGGCTAACATGCTGGGGAGCATATATACAGTACATGCCATCATGCTTTCCCCTTTGGAGATAGGCAAAGGTATGCCAGCTGCAGAAAAGGAGTTGGAAAAAGTAAGCAAAATACACATCATAAGAAGAAAAGGAAAAGGAAATACCACTGGATGGGTCCTTAGATATTGAACTCTGCCACCCATCATAGGTTGGGTCAATCAATGCTTTCATATAATGTTATTTTTTTAGTAAGATAGAGAAGGAATAGACTAGGTTGCCAGCTTTAGTCTCATCCGTGCTACATGCAGCATTTCCTGCTGACTGTAAGGGCACATTACTGGTCACTTTGGATACATTTTGGCCAACCACAGGCCAGTTTTACCTCAAACGTACTTACACTATTCTATGCAAGCTAGGATTTCTAATCAACCGGCCACCTCGTAAGCCAAGATACTGTTTCTTGCATTCCACCAACTAGGAAGTACATGCAGCATTAGGATAGGAAACCTTGCTTCAGAAGATACTATAATGGTGCTAGAACATTGTGCCCAGTACTTTGAATCAGCATACAGAAGGGAGAATTTTAGTGTGCAGCCAATTATGAGAGGTGACATTTGCCATAGGTCCCTGCTCAGATACTTCATTTTATTATATTTATATCCATCCCTTTGTGCAAGGAGCGTGAAGTGACAGAGGTAGTTTCACAGCCTCATTTCCCTCTTAGATAAAGTAGGCTGAGAAGAGCATGATTGGTTCAAGATCGCTTCACTTGAGCTTGGTGCCTGAGGGCCTTTCCCCATTTGCATCTAAGCGGCCTCTTTTTCCTGCCATGTCTTCATGGCATTGCATTTACCTCATCCCCAGACCATTCCTAAGGTCCATAAGTGTTCAGGGGTCAAAATAAGCAGGCAACAAGTGGAGTAGCATTGCTGTGGATACAGTCTGATGTACAGTATTTCACCAACCACTCTACCAGTGGCTCTGTCAAGCGACTCAGTCTGGCACCTATTGGCCTCTTTAGATTGGTGTGGAGCTCCCCATTCCCTGGGCACTGCCCTCAAGGGCCCTTCTGTTGTGGGAATGGGACAGACAGGGTTTTTCAAACTGGGCTCTCGCCAAGATAATCCTGGTTTGGAGACCTGGATCAGCCCAAGTAGTAGCTGACCAACCATGGCTGCAGAAAGTCTGTGCAGTGAAGGAGGAGGGAGAGAGCTGCCATTTTCTTTGGCACTTCATGTCACACAACCTTCTCATCCCACACCATGCAACTGCTGTCCTGGCTGCTTTTGAACATAGGTTTAGCACTCTTCCTGTGTTCAAAAGCAGCCCAAAGAAGAACTGAGAGGCCCGGGTTAGGGGTGGTGTGAGCCAGGAGGAGTGTTCCACTGCACTTTGCGTCCCCTGTGGGCTTACTAGCAGCTGATAGAAGCACAGGGGTTGCACGGGGCAGCGGGATTCTTGCTACATTGAACAACCTTCCTGCATGCCTGTCAGGCTATTTTTAAACACAAGTAAAATTAGCCACACTAACAGGTGATGGGGTATTGCATGGCACAATAGGAGAGCTCCCTTCTGCTTCATCACACTCCTCTTCCCCCTCCCCCCCTGCGAGTCTTTTCCCTGTTGGTTGGACAAAATCTGGATATCAAAACTCACCTTCTCCTGGGTCCCAGCAATATCCCACATGAAGGAGAGTGACTGCTGTATGTTTTCCCACTTGCTGGTTGTGTTTGGTGGGAGATGTGGGAAACAACTTTGAGGGTACCCACCCATCTCTTTCCTTAGCATGCTCTGTATTTTTTTTCAGATACAAAGTTTTTTATTATTTTTTAGAACAAAGATAAAAAACTACAAAAAAGAAGAAAACACTACATACAAAAAGAAAAACATTAAAGGTGCAAAAACAGAAAAGAGAAAACTTCTAGAAAGTTACATATACACAGGTGGCTTCCCGCTTTTCACAGCAAGAATATACAACAATTTCCACAAACAAACCCTTCCTCTAAGTCAAGCCATAATCACATTATTTATATAAATCCTCCCAATAACACATATATAAATCTCTAATACAATTGCTCCTTCCCCTTACATAATATATATATATACATATATTTAATTTTTTATTTCAATCCCTTCCTCTTAAAAAATAATCCATTTAATAATTTTATTCCCCCTTCTACTACTATTCTATATACTTCTGTCTACACAATACACATCAAATTATGAAAACAGATAAATCTTCTGCCTTTATAATAAACAATCTTAACTCTATTAGATCTCAAAGACAGTATAAAACATTATATCTTATCAATATCCTTTAAGTTTTATAAATCTATAACCCTATGAAACAATCATATTAATCTCTTTATCAATCCAATTATATATTCTTAATTTTTATAAATTGTCTACTTATATAATTAACTATCTTGACCCTAATTATGCTTAAAAACAATATAAAATATTACCAGAATAAAAAAATATCTTTTTAAGTCTTAGAAATCAAAAATCCTATAAGTCAGATTAACCTCATTATCAGTCCAATTAAATATTCTTAATTTTTTACCCCTCCTCAAAATATACCAGGGCATATAGACATTTCAACATCACACCAACAGCACTTTTTTTTTACAGAGATGTACAATAGCTTCAGAAAATACAAAGTTTCCAGTGAAAGAGAAAAAAAACCTCCCCCACAGCACATTCTTCTTTCCCAAAACATTGACCAAAACAGTCAAAACATTCCCACCACTTGGCAACTCTTTCCACAATCTTAAAATTAAACAATCATTTTAATCCCAGAAACATCAGTTCAGAATTCTCAGCCGAGAGCATTTCATTTTCTCCCACAACAAAAACGCCATCTTTTCCCGTGTCTTCTTCTTCAATCATAGTATTTTCACATAATTGTTCCATTTTGACCAAGATCTCATCCCTAATATCCCAAATAGTCTGTATGATGGTTTTACAGCCCTTTAAGAGGATATTTTCTTGCTGACAATGTAATTTTCTTAAATCTTCTTTAAACTCTTCCATTATTCAAACAGTAAATTATAGCACACCCTAAAAAGTTAACTCTGGAGGAGGGAATGGCAAACCACTCCAGTATCCTTGCCAAGAAAACCCATGGACAGTATCAAAAGGCTAAAAGATATGACGCCGGAAGATGAGCCCCTCAGGTCGGAAGGTGTCCAAAATGCTACTGGGGAAGAGCGGAGGGCAATTCCGAGTAGCTCCAGAAAGAGTGAAGCGGCTGGGCCAAAGCCGAAAGGACGCTCAGTTGTGGATGTGTCTGGAAGTGGAAGGAAAGTCCGATGCTGTAAAGAACAATATTGCATAGGAACCTGGAATGTAAGATCTATGAATCAAGGTAAGCTGGATGTGGTCAAACATGAGATGACAAGATTGAACATCGACATCTTGGGAATCAGCGAACTAAAATGGACAGGAATGGGCGAATTTAATTCAGGAGACCTTTATATATACTACTGTGGGCAAGAATGCCTTAGAAGAAATGGAGTAGCTCTCATAGTCAATAAAAGAGTGGGAAAGGCAGTACTGGGGTACAACCTCAAAAACGACAGAATGCTTTCAGTTCGAATCCAAGGCAAACCATTCAACATCACAATGATCCAAGTCTATGCCCCAACCACTGATGCCAAAGAAGCTGAAGTTGACCGGTTCTATGAAGACCTACAACACCTAGAACTAACACCAAAAAAAGATGTCCTTTTCATCATAGGGGACTGGAATGCTAAAGTAGGATGTCAAAAAATAACCGGAATAACAGGCAAGTTCGGCCTCGGAGTACAAAATGAAGCAGGGCAAAGGCTAATAGAGTTTTGTCAAGAGAACACGCTGGTCATAGCAAACACTCTTTTCCAACAACACAAGAGACGACTCTACACATGGACATCACCAGATGGTCAATACCGAAATCAGATTGATTATATACTTTGCAGCCAAAGATGGAGAAGCTCTATAAATCAGCAAAAACAAGACCTGGAGCTGACTGTGGCTCAGATCATGAGCTTCTTATCGCAAAATTTAGGCTTAAATTGAAGAACGTAGAGAAAACCACTAGACCAATCAGGTATGACCTAAATCATATCCCTTATGAATATACAGTGGAGGTGAAGAATAGATTTAAAGGATTAGACCTGGTAGACAGAGTGCCTGAAGAACTATGGATGGAGGTTCGTAACATTGTACAGGAGGCAGCAACTAAAACCATCCCAAAGAAAAAGAAATGCAAGAAAGCAAAGTGGCTGACTGATGAGGCTTTACAAACAGCTGAGGAAAGAAGGGAAGCAAAAGGCAAGGGAGAAAGGGAAAGATATAAACAACTGAATGCAGAATTCCAGAGAATAGCAAGGAGAGATAAGAAGGCCTTCTTAAATGAACAATGCAAAGAAATCGAGGAAAACAATAGAATGGGGAAGACTAGAGATCTCTTCAAGAAAATCGGAGATATCAAGGGAACGTTTTGTGCAAAGATGGGCATGATAAAGGACAAAAAAGGCAGGGACCTAACAGAAGCAGAAGAGATTAAGAAGAGGTGGCAAGAATACACAGAAGAACTATACAAGAAAGATCTTAATATCCCTGATAAATACGATGGTGTGGTCACTGACCTTGAGCCGGACATCCTAGAGAGTGAAGTCAAGTGGGCCTTAGGAAGCATTACTAACAACAAAGCTAGCGGAGAAGACAGTATCCCAGCTGAGCTATTTAAAATCCTAAAAGATGATGCTGTTAAAGTGCTGTACTCAATATGCCAACAAATTTGGAAAACTCAACAGCGGCCACAGGATTGGAAAAGGTCAGTTTACGTTCCAATTCCAAAGAAAGGCAATGCCAAAGAATGTTCAAACTACTGTACAATTGCGCTCATTTCACATGCTAGCAAGGTTATGCTCAAAATCCTACAAGCTAGGCTTCAGCAGTATGTGAGCCGAGAACTACCAGAAGTGCAAGCTGGGTTTCGAAGAGGCAGAGGAACTAGAGATCAGATTGCCAACATTTGCTGGATCATGGAAAAAGCAAGAGAGTTCCAGAAAAACATCTACTTCTGCTTCATTGACTACGCTAAAGCCTTTGATTGTGTGGATCACAACAAACTGTGGCAAAGTCTTAAAGAGATGGGAGTACCAGACTACCTTACCTGTCTCCTGAGAAACCTGTATGCGGGTCAAGAAGCAACAGTTAGAACCGGACATGGAACAACCGACTGGTTCAAAATTGGGAAAGGAGTACGACAAGGCTGTATATTATCACCCTGCTTATTTAACTTATATGCAGAGTACATCATGAGAAATGCCGGGCTGGATGAATCACAAGCCGGAGTTAAGATTGCCGGGAGAAATATCAACAACCTCAGATATGCAGACGATACCACCCTAATGGCAGAAAGTGAAGAGGAACTAAAGAACCTCTTGATGAGGGTGAAAGAGGAGAGTGTAAAAGCTGGCTTGAAACTCAACATTAAAAAAACCCAGATCATGGCATCTGGTCCCATCACTTCCTGGCAAATGGAAGGGGAAGAAATGGAAGCAGTGACAGATTTTATTTTCTTGGGCTCCAAGATCACTGCAGACGGTGACTGCAGCCATGAAATTAAAAGACGCTTGCTCCTTGGGAGGAAAGCTATGGCAAACCTAGACAGCATATTAAAAAGCAGAGACATCACCTTGCCGACAAAGGTCCGTATAATTAAAGCTATGGTTTTTCCAGTAGTAATGTATGGCTGTGAGAGTTGGACCATAAGGAAGGCTGAGCGCCGAAGAATTGATGCTTTCAAACTGTGGTGCTGGAGAAGACTCTTGAGAGTCCCTTGGACTGAAAGGAGGTCAAACCAGTCAATCCTAAAGGAAATCAACCCTGACTGCTCATTGGAAGGACAGATGCTGAAGCTGAAGCTCAAATACTTTGGCCACCTAATGCGAAGAGAGGACTCCCTGGAAAAGACCCTGATGCTGGGAAAGACTGAAGGCAAAAGGAGAAGGGGACGGCAGAGGATGAGATGGTTAGATAGCATCACTGATGTAACGAACATGAATTTGAGTAAACTCCGAGAGACAGTGGAGGACAGGAAGGCCTGGCGTGCTATGGTCCATGGGGTCACGAAGAGTCGGACACGACTAAACGACTGAACAACAACAAAAATGGGTTTTCTTGGCAAGAATACTGGAGTGGTTTGCCATTCCCTCCTCCAGTGGACCACGTTTTGTCAGAACTCTCCATCATGACCTGTTCTTCTTGACCTGACTTCATTGAGTTACGCAAGCCCCTTCGCCACGACAAGGCAGTGATCCATGAAGGGGAAAGCGTGGGTTAGACAAGATTAAATCCCAGCCTCCTGGTGTAGTCTTACCGCTCGGTCGCAGACACCGTCTACGGTCTCCTGGCTGCAACTCACCGTCTGGAGGACAAATGGGTCAATTCTTAGTGTTTTCCTTAATCCGGAAAAACACTTGGGGCTACAGAAAAACCAGTCTGTGCCGCAAAAAAACTCCATGTTGCCAGCTCTGCCCGTGGAGCTCACAGGCAAAGTTCAGTCGGCCATTTTCCACAGGAAACTTCAGCATGCTCTGTATTTAATGGCAGTATGCCTATGGCAAGATAGAAATTGGCAATGGGGGCAAGGCATTTTATGCCAGCATAGTTTTCTGATGGTTCAAGGATGAGTTGGTAAATGGTTCAAAGATGAATTGGTAAATGAGTTGTAAAGAAACAACCTTGTGCAGGGATTCACAACCCGTCCTTTTTCTAAACAAATGGAGACCTGGCTTGCTTTACATATGATCACAACTCCAGTAAAATATGAATGATGTAAACCAATAGGATTTCATATTTGCCAACCAATGCACCTGAAAAGAGGCTGTCAGAACAAACACAAACACGCAGCTTTTTTTATTTAATAAGCACAGTTGAAAGCACTGTTAGGAGGCGAGCCTTCTATGCAACAGCGCCCGCCCTTTGGAACATCTTGTCCCCGGAGCTAAGGCAGGTCTCCTCGCTTCCGACCTTCCGGAAAAATTTAAAGACCTGGTTCTGCTGCCTTGCATGGGAGGGAATGCTAACAGTTCCTCCTGGGGCTGGTTGATCCCATGAAACCCTTTTTAGTATTAACATCCTTGCACTTGGATTTTATATTTATTTATTGATGTTCTGATCTGTATTGTGTTTTAACCGTGTTTTTATTGTGAACTGCCCAGGGTCCTCCGTTGGGGGAGATGGGCGGTAATATAAATCTAAATAATAAATGAATAAATAAATGTAGTAAACATATGTAGTAAACAGGAGAGGGTTCATTTCACATACCTTTGTTTCTTTGGAAAATGAATTGCCAAGACCTCATGGAAAAAAACCCACTGAGCAAATAGAGTCCCAGAGACATATGAGAGGCAACACAGAGGCAATCAATGCATTATCAGTCTGTAACCACAGTTCAACTAAGAGATTCCAAGGAGGACTAGAACTTTTAAACCAGCCCGGACTGAGGCAGCCAACCTAGAATCCTGGAGGAGTGACATTATTGTGATGTCACTCTAGACTTTTCTTTCCACAATGAGCATCAGTTTTCAATAGAGAGCTCTGGAACCTATGGGCCAAGCACTGGTATTCATAGAATCTGATGCTAACACATCCCTTTGCTTTGGCCAATAAACTGTTCTTTATGTCACTGATCTCAAGGCCGTTCTGTCTGCCAAAAAAAGATGCTGGCTTAGCTAAGTGTGAGCAAAAGAAAGGCCACATCCCAGAGGTGGGACCTGCTGCTGCCAAATCTCTGTCATATTTATTTATCATATTTATATCCCGCCCATCTCCTCTCAACATATAGATGGTATCCAAGTGAATATTTAAGTGAAATGTACATTTAAAAAAAAAAAAAAGCAATTGGGGTCAGAAAAGTTACTTAGCTCTCCTTTAACTCTGGCCAGGTCTTGCACAACACTTTTCTCCCTTTGTTCTCTGAGGATTGCCTCCAAAAAATTTGAGTGTGGTGACTCCATAACTGCTTTCAGATATTTTCGATGAAGCAGTTGTCCCTTTTATGACTGCATAGGGGCTTTTTGAGATAGGGTAGGCAACATTCTCTTCTCTAAGGAAGCTCTTGCTCCTTCTTTATCCTCAGGGACCCCAGACCAATTTTCAAAATAGAACTCAATAAAACCACATAGATTAAAACCCAGGGTAGCTTCTTCTTGAACTTAATGCATATAGCCACTTGACATGTATGAGAAACAGCTATAGCTTGAAGATCATTGTCTTCCATTCTAAGCATTTAAAAACAGGGACAATTTTTCATAATGCTTCTTTCTCTTTAATATCTTTTATTTTATAATGTAAGCTGCCCAGAATCATAAAATAAATAAATAATAGCACATGAGGAGGTGATAGTAACAGGCTTTCATCACCATCCTGATGAATATAGTTATTAATGAAAGCAGGTCAGGAATGGATCTTGGTTAGGCCTTCGGAGACCTATTCTGCCTGTGTCAGCTTACGTGCTTTTATACATACTGTAGGTAAGAGTTTCGTTATCTTTACTAAACTCCTGCATGGAAGATGAGGCTACTTGGTGACTTGAGTAATAATAATTGTTGTAATCAACAAATCAAGGTTTTCCCCAATGTGGTTGTCTATAATAGTTTTCCTGTTATTCTTCTCCCTTGTATGTCTTATTAAGATACAGAACTGTACAAGGGCACAAAGGTTTAGTGCTGGTGAACAGGTGACAACCAATAAACAACCAATAAACTAGACTGAGGGAAGGGACAGGAAGGAGTAAAAGTTATGTTAATGAAGGCTAATAGAAGGCAAGGATGCTGCACTGGTGTAGAAACGGGAAACGAAAGGAGCCATATTTTGGATCTGGGTATGTGCCCTGGTAAGGGGCGTGGTGGCTCAGCGGCTAAGATGCCAGACTTGATTGGAAGATTGCAAGTTCGGAGGTTCGAATCCCTAGCCCCGTGTGACGGAGTGAGCTCCCGCACTAGCCCCAGCTCTTGCCAACCTAGCAATTTGAAAGCATGCAAATGCAAGTAGATGAATAGGTACCACTTTGGTGGGTAGGTAACAGCGTTCCGCGTGCGTCATGCCGGCCACATGACCGTGGGAGCGTCTTCGGACAACGCTGGCTCTTCGGCTAACAAACGGAGATGAAGACCGGCCCCTAGAGTCGGACACGACTGCACAAATGTGCGGGGGAAACTTTACCATTACCTTTTATGTGCCCTGGTAATAGGTAACACAGGAGGGGGAAAAAAGGCTATTATTCGTAAAGAATAGATGAGATGGTAAAAATAATAATAATAATGACATTTACCAAGGCATGGTACAAAACAAAAACAAACTAATTACAAATCAATCCAGTACAATTAGCTCAGGACCCAGTAAAATATTAACACTGAAACAGCCACACAGCAACAACAGATTTAAAACAATGGAACAGCATGAAGTGTATAAACAACGGTAATAAATTAAAACAGGTGTTAACCTAGATCTGCCAGCTAAATAAGTGCAAGATGGAACAACCAGACCATACATTAACTCATCATATAAAAAGTTTTAACACCCCCTCCCCTTTCTTTTTTAATCCGTTCAATCATGTCCAATTCTCGGAGGCTGCCTGGACAAGTCCCTGCAGCTTTCTTGGCAAGGTTTTTCAGAAGTGGATTGCCATTGCCTTCCTTCCAGGGCTGAGAGAGAGGGACTGGCCCAAGGTCACCCAGCTGGCTTTGTCCCTAAGGTGGGCCTAGAAGTCAGGGTCTCCCGGTTTCTAGCTTGGTGCCTTCACCACTACACCAAGCTGGCTCTAAACCTCTTTTAAAACCCATCACATTCCCACCAAGACAAGGGGATTCCAGAGGCATGGGGCCAGGTCCCCAAAGGCCAGGAGCTTGGAGACCACAATCTTGGAATGAGCAACCCAAAGAAAGCCCTACACAAAGAAATGTAAAGAATGAACAGGACTGTAGAAAGAAATAGCAGCAAAGAGATAATGGGGAGTTTGTCTCCAGAGGGGTCCTAACACAAAGACTGGTAGTGGGCTCTGGCTAGTATAGGGAGCCAGTGAAGAGTCCTTAATTTCCCAGACAATGCTGTACTATGTCTGCCAAGTGGTGGGATTCTGTGGCAAAATAGTCCCCCAGGGCAATAAGACTGTAATTCTTCCTAAAGATACTAATGTTACACCCAATGTACATAGTAGCACTATATTATTGTTACTGCTGCTTCTGGTGTTCCTTGATTTTGTTAATTTTTTTCATTCCTTTTCAACAAACGGAACTCAAGCAAAATATAAGTCAGCTCCTGGGATCCAGGCAAGCTCATCTGAGAAAATGCAGCCTTGCTCATGGGCTTTCTTTAGAGCTTTTGGTTTTCTATGGGTAGAATTTTTTAATAAGAATTCAGTCAATGCCACTAATCCTTTCCCTAGTGCAGGGCTTTCCAAACTTTTGCCGTTGGCGACACACCAACAGCCGGCCCAAAAAAACCCGGAAGCGCCAATGGCGGTGCTTCCGGGTTGCCGCCGCGGTGGCAGCGGCTTCTCCTTCAAAAGGGCAGGCTCCGGGGACCCCGAAAATGCCCTCGGTTCCGGCAGGGAGGTGAAAAGCCTTGCCGCGCGCACACTGCTGGGCTTTCTGGTGCTCAGCTGATCGGCGGGGAAAGTTTCCACCCCGGCCCCCCTGCACGATCAGCTGTGCGCCTGAAAGCCCGGCAGCGTGCGCGCGCGGGGAGGCTTTTCGCCTCCCTGCCAGAACCGAGGGCATTTTCGAGGTCCCCGGAGCCTGCCCTTTCGAAGGGGCAGCCGCTGCCGCCATGCGACAACCCGGAAGCACCGCCGGCGCTTCCGGGTTGTCACGCAACACACTTGGGGCCCCCAGGCAATGCAGTATTGTGTCGCGACACACAGTTTGGAAAGCCCTGCCCTAGTGGAACTCTTCTGCTGTTTATGCAGTCTGAGCTGGAGAGCCTATTAAACAAAAGGGGGAGTGGACAGGTCCATATCCATTTTGGGGTCTAGCTTAGGAGTGACCCCCTCTTTTTTTTTGTGGTGGGCAGGATTCCTTCTGGATAATCTGTTGGGGTTTGCATGCTGGCAGTGCATGGAACCAAAGCCTGCAGTGGGATTTTTTAGATATTTTAGATACCATCTCTTTCTCCACACTATTTCCTCCTCCCAGTACTGCTGGCCCTTCTTTTATGTCTTGCTAGCCGGTGGCCAGAAAGGGTCAGATAGCTCCTGTCAGGGGAAAAAAATCACTTTTAACTGATCGTTGGTAGAGAGGTTTTGAAATTAGGCAGAGGTTTGCCCACTATACTAACTTTGGGATAAAAGAGTTTGAGATATTGGCAAATAAGAGTTGGAAAGATGGCTCCTGAGCTATCTTTTGTGGCTTCAAGAATGCAGAAGTAGAAGCTCAAGACTTTATTTCCTCTTTTTGACTCACTTGTCATTCAGTTAACAGTTCTTCAAATCCTTTCAGAATGTTAATGTTTTGTGTCCAGTTAATATTAATACACACACACAAACAAAAAAAACACACACACACATGTGCCCTCTCAACCATGTGACTCTGGGTGGCTAACAAAAATTAAAAACAGGAAATAGACCAAAAAAATCAAAACACATTGCACTGAAGACAGTTCATAATTCAAACAATTAGAACAGGCTCACATAATCTCTTGACCAAGAGCTTGAACCAAGAGCCAGGACTTCAGAGTGTAACATATAATAGCTTGTTGTGGGAGATTCTAAACTGAAACTCTTTCAGTGTTATCCTAGAGGGTAGTTTTGTTATAACACAGAATACTTTGGGGACATTCATAAAGTCTGTAAAATAACATATTACAGCAGCTGTCTTGACTTCAACAAATGTTGAAAGTTCTGAACAAATTCTGCAGTTGCACCACAGAGGCACAAGACTTGGCATTAAATTAGATTCAACTCTTTTAAAAAACAAGACGTATGGTTTTACCTGCACGGGTGTGAGTGCTTGTATTTTCCAACTGTTCTTACTTTCCAGGGACAGTCCCTAATTTAGGGAAATTGTTGCTGGTAAATCACTGTTCTTATTTTGGCTTTCACAGAGACCAGGGGCGGGGGCTGCCTTCTTAAAATAAGTCCAGCATACAACCCCCTCCTGGAGATAAGTTGCAGAGTCAGATTGGGTTTTTTTAAAGTGTGCTTGAAGGAGATCTAAAGGATGGATTGATGACGTGATGTGTTTGTGCATTTCGATTTGACTCTGGCAAACAACTCTTGAAGGTTTGATTCTATTTAAGCCCTTAAAAACCTGTCTGAGCAGAAGTTATTACCGCACAAAAAGCAATGGTGCATAAATGGTAGACTGCAGTCCACCTCATTATGCTTGCTATTCTTTATGATTTTTGTAAAGAACACTAGATGAAATAAGCCATTATTTCATCCTTTTATATTCTTAAGAAAGATCAATACTTAGATCAATTATAGCTTTAGTGGTAAAAGGTCCTGTGTTCCTATTGTTACTTTGCAAACTGAAATCATCTAAATTCACCTTGCAGATTCAATGACTGGATTCACACATTGTGCTAAGCCATAATTTTTAAATCATGGTTTGCTGAATAAAAAAGAATTGGTTGGGTTCACATAACAGACTAAGCTATAGTATTAAATCACAGGGGCTGGGTCCACATAATGCACCAAATCAAAATCAAACAAACAGCATCCTGGTTGCTCTCTAATGCCTTCCAATAAGATCACCTTGAGCTGAAATAGTCATTTGTAGGCTCATCATCATCATCATCATCTTTGTATTTGCACATTTGCCTTGAATTTGTATTTTTACCTTGTATTGTATTACCCTACCATCCATCATGTTGGAACTCAGAAGAGAAGAGGTGGAGAATCTTTGGTAATTAAGGACTAGACATCACATTTTTTGGATAGCAACAACTGCATTTGGCTGGGCCATGTAACTTGCAAGGACAGGGCCAAGAGATCTATATTTTCTGGCTTTTGAGCATGGGGTATGTATGTATGTATGTATGTATGTATGTATGTATGTATGTATGTATGTATGTATTTATTTATTTATTTATTTATTTATTTTTGCTTTTCAATGTTGTTAATGTGGCCTCTCTATCTGAACCATTTTTAGCCAAGATGCTTGCAGGTTTACTGAAGACATGGTACAGCATAGTAACTAAGAAGATGGACAGCTGTAGACTATTTTAGAAAAAAAGAAATAAGTACCTGCCTGAATAAAATGGTCTTCAGAAACGATTTCAAAGCAGATAAAGAAAGTATTATTAGAACCTCCCATGTAAAACAGATCCACAGTTTTGATATCACACCTGAAAGAATGTCTTGTCTCTGCCCCAGCTCTAATACCATCAAAGAAGGAATAAAATACACAACACTGTTTTATAGTATGGTTTTCAGGTGTGTTTTTTTTCCTAGTAGAAAGTAAGGTTCAGAAATCTGGCATAGGCTAAAGGCAGACCTTATGCCGTCGGTTTACCACCAGAGATTGAGTGCTCTTACTTGCAAACTGAAAAGTATGTAAATTAGAAAGGACAAGCAAGTTTCTTTATACGGAAATGTAGACAGCAGGAAGCAGTGAAGTTTCAGTGGCTGTGAGCTCAGAGACTCTGCAAAGTATGCAGTGTCCATGGGGCTGCCTACCAGAGTTGGTGGCTCCTGAGGTATCCCAGGATTTGTGCTGGGATCCATACCTGGGGGTCCTGCTGAGAAGTTCACCATGGCAGAGCCTAAATCTTCTGGTAGGTGAAGCAGCCTTCTGATATTTTTATGCAAGGACTTTGAAGCCCCTGTTTAGCATACACCGTGTCACTGCAGAGGGTTACCCTTGAAGTTCTAAGGTTAGGGTGTCAGAGGATCGCTTTGGGGGGGTCTGATCCCTGAAAGTAAAGCTTGATTCAGTGAGACTACCACATTAATCAAAGCTAGAGAGGGCTGTGATTTTTTTTCCAGAGTTGACATTGGTACAACAGAGGTGTTTTTGTTGTATACAGTATACAGATATTCTCAGGATAAATAGGCTTTTTCATATTTTGGATCTCGAATCTGTAAAATGTATTTGACTAGAGATAGATGTGGGCCAAAAGTTATGACTGTGTGACAACAACTGTATCATATCAAAGAGAGCCAAGTCCATCTTTAACCAAAATCAGTTTATGTTCCTTAACTAAATGAACAAAGTTATCTCTGGGTTCTTTTCAGCTGAACTTAGAAATGTGTATCAATCACTTCAGAAATCATTGTTGTATCTTAATAGTATGTTCTGAGTTAACATGATGGCTCAAACTGTACTTAACATTGAAAAAAAGGAGCATTTTATCTTTAGGATCAGTAACTGTTTTTAAAAAGCTGACAGTTAAGTTCTCTCTCACACACATTTGATTGACTGATAGATATGTACACTAGTTGGAATCTACTTTAACATTTAAAACTCTATTTTTATACATTTTCGGTTACAAACCCAATAGTTACAATGTGACATGGAGATTTTTGAACACTTGTTTGAATTATCTAGAAAATCTTTACAAATTTGGTTCAGGTATTGCACTAGATGTTTTAGGAGAAAGCATTCAAACAACCCATGAAGTGTTATAGGGTGATCAGTCTCTGTCAGCCATGTTCAGAATTGTAATTTGTGGAAATATTCATTTCCTGGCTATTTTTTTGCCTGACTGCATGATATAGTGCACATACCTGCATACTGAATGAACACTATCATTGAAAAGAAAAGAAATACTGTGTTGTAGAACTGCATGACATAAGAGAGGATCTTCCATGCCCAAGAGCATGCTTACACTACAAATATTGTTCCATATGATAATCCTGCCACTCTATTGTGTGCCACCAGCAAATGTGCCTCATGAAGAGGAGCTTGTAAGAAACTAGAAATTACTTAGGAGGAAAGAAATCATACTCAGTTCCTTGCCAAAGATTGCTACCCTCCATCTGATTTTGGGGGAAATTATTTCAAATTTCTCCTTTGAGATCCTGAAAGGTGGCCCTCTGCCGTGCACATGAGAAATAAGGTCACTTCCAAAATACTAGAAGCAAAAGAAAACGATGTCTTCACAACTGATCTAAGTTTAATATTTAAACTCTTAATTAACAAGTTACAAATGGATCAGTTGTGATGACATCATTTTCTGCGAAAGCCCTTTCACTGCAACTCTCATAGACTAATGAGAAAGAAATGGTTGTCCATTGTTGGATGGAGCACAAAGTTTTAACAATTAAAAATGGATCATGATTGGGGAGATGCTGTATGTACACAAGAAGAAATCAAGAGATACTTCCACATAGTCACCATTGCCACTCCTCAAACCTTATTAACTAGTTTCCCAACAGGCCATAATTATCTTCACCACAGCCATCGGGAACTTAAAATAAGCCAAACAGCACTCCCAGCTAATCAATGGGAGAGTGTAAGTATAGACATCCAGCTAGTAGCATACCTTTTTCTTTGCTTTTCTGTATTATTACTAAAAAAAGGAAGATGAAGAAGAAGTGAAGCAGTTGGTTCTGGTGAGGGGAATTGTAAAGCTGCTCCTTTGCTCTATTTAGGAAGCTCAGTGTGAGAACTCCATGGCAATATGGCAACTTACCAGTTAAGTGGTGTGGTGTGTAAGACAGCTGAGGACAGCTGAGGAACTAGGAAGTGGGCTAAAGCAGGAGTTTCCCCAATGAGAAACCACTTATTGCTAAGCTCTAAAAGTAGTGTTTCTCAAATTTGGCAACTAAGATGCGTGGACTTCAACTCCCAGAATTCCCCAGCCAGCCATGAAGTTGAAGTCCACACATCTTAAAGCCAGGTTTGAGAAACACTGCTCTAGAGAGCTCCAGCATCCTCAGTTCTGTAGCTGAAGCTTTGCCATCCTTCCTGAGCCGTACCTGAGCCAGAAGGAAATATGCTCTGAAAACATGGCAGAGAAGGACAGAGGGGCGGTTCTAAGCTATGACTGATACCAAAGCCCCTAAGGCTTTACTTTTAAAATGGGATGGTTATCTTACATTCACTGAGAATATGATACTGGCAGACAATTTTTTTTTGGGGGGGGTAGAGATTGTTTTAATTTCAAAATAATCTTTCAGATAAATACATACTTGGTACTTAAAGATTAGAATGATATATGAGTAGGCTAACCATACGTCCCGTTTTAAATGGGACAGTCCCGTTTTCTAAACAATTCCCGACCGTCCTGTCGTTTTAAGAAAAATATCCATTTTGTCCCGTTTTTGAAAGTTCCTGTGGCGAAGCGCGCACACCCGCGCGCCCACGCGCCCACTTTTTCTGGCGAGCCGTGGGTAAGTTAGGGTCCCGTTTTCTTCTCAAGGAAATATGGTCAGCCTATATATGAGCAGGTGCAGAAAAGTAGCCTATGAATGTAAGCCAATGCACTTTGCTTCTCTGTCAGCCTTCCCAGGTAGACCAGACAGGAAACGACCAGATGAGCTAATTCTACTTTATTGTAAGGCTACCTTAACAGAACCTTGCAAGCCTGAAGGTACAACTCTCCCGCTGTCTCCATTACAGCCTGAGAAGTTAGGGAGGATCCCTTCTGAGCCTCTTTCTCTGCAGTTGATTTCTGTTTTCTAATAAGTAGTGAAAATCAAGCCTAATTTGAAATTTCTTGACCTCAAGCTATTTGAGGCAAAATATTAGCCTCAAATGGCCATCTTCAAAATGTACTTTCCTTTTTATTTATTTAAAATATAACAATAAGTTTTCATGACCCATCATCCCCCTACTCCAATAGACAGCTTTGGATTCAATCTCAGTTGTTTATTTGTAAAATATGGGTGCTACATTGAAACAAACATGTTGTGGAAATGAATGGAAAAATTATAAGAAGAAAAAGGTGCTTTGATTTCTATGTTAGATGGATTGGGTCTTCAGATCATTCTTATATAAGCATATTTATAACTCCCACTGGCCTGATTTCCAGAACACAATAATCCAAGACCAAAGGTGCCATATTGTGGCTTAGCACTGAATCATTGTAACTGGTAAATTACAGATTATGGTTTGGTTGTTGTACAATGCCAAACTAATCATAGACATCATGGTTATACAAACCATAGCTTAGCACAATGTGTGAACCAGATTGTAGATATACTCACACAATGTTCAACCAATATATGATATGATTCTTGATCTTAGTTCAGACCAGCATTGGACTACATAAGGATATAGGCCTGAGTAAAACAGACCATAGAGGAACTAGAGATCAGATTGCCAACATTCGCTGGATCATGGAAAAAGCAAGAGAGTTCCAGAAAAACATCTGCTTCATTGACTACGCTAAAGCCTTTGATTGTGTGGATCACAACAAACTGTGGCAAATTCTTAAAGAGATGGGAGTACCAGACCACCTTACCTGTCTCCTGAGAAACCTGTATGCGGGTCAAGAAGCAACAGTTAGAACCGGACATGGAACAACCGATTGGTTCAAAATTGGGAAAGGAGTACGACAAGGCTGTATATTATCACCCTGCTAATTTAACTTATATGCAGAGCACAACATGAGAAATGCCGGGCTGGATGAATCACAAGCCGGAGTTAAGGTTGCTGGGAGAAATATCAACAACCTCAGATATGCAGACGATACCACCCTAATGGCAGAAAGTGAAGAGGAACTAAAGAGCCTCTTGATGAGGGTGAAAGAGGAGAGTGCAAAAGCTGGCTTGAAACTCAACATTAAAAAAACCCAGATCATGGCATCTGGTCCCATCACTTCCTGGCAAATAGAAGGGGAAGAAATGGAAGCAGTGACAGATTTTATTTTCTTGGGCTCCAAGATCACCGCAGACGGTGACTGCAGCCATGAAATTAAAAGACGCTTGCTCCTTGGGAGGAAAGCTATGGCAAACCTAGACAGCATATTAAAAAGCAGAGACATCACCTTGCCGACAAAGGTCCGTATAATTAAAGCTATGGTTTTCCCAGTAGTAATGTATGGCTGTGAGAGTTGGACCATAAGGAAGGCTGAGCACCAAAGAATTGATGCTTTTGAGCTGTGGTGCTGGAGAAGACTCTTGAGAGTCCCTTGGACTGCAAGGAGGTCAAACCAGTCAATCCTAAAGGAAATCAACCCAGACTGCTCATTGGAAGGACAGATACTGAAGTTGAAGCTCAAATACTTTGGCCACCTAATGCGAAGAGAGGACTCACTGGAAAAGACCCTGATGCTGGGAAAGACTGAAGGCAAAAGGAGAAGGGGACGGCAGAGGATGAGATGGTTAGATAGCATCACCGATGTAAGGAACATGAATTTGAGTAAACTCTGAGAGACAGTGGAGGACAGGAAGGCCTGGCGTGCTATGGTCCATGAGGTCACGCAGAGTTGGACACGACTAAACGACTGAACAACAATGACAAAACAGACCATGGCTTTTTCCGAATTGATGTTTTTATAGTTAATTTGTGCTCGGCAAGAAGGCAGAAGTTCTACTTCCTCTTCTACTCCCTCTTACCTCATTTCACAGAAAATATCAGAGAGTTCTAAAAAAAAAAACCCAGCATCTTTCCATCATTAGAACATTACTTCCAGTTCAGACCTGACACATTCAGAATAATGTTGACACTGGCAAACAAATGAATTCTCAGAGAATAGCGCAGGAGGTTGCTTCCCCTGTTTATATCATTCTTATATGGGTGAAAATCCTTCCATATACAAATGAATGTAGATTCCATATATGGGTCATGGTATATGAAAATGGAATAACCATCAGACATTACCATCAAGAAGTTTAGGTGTTAATTTCTATGCAGACATTAGGGGTATCCTTTAAAAATAAGGCAATTTCTGACAATTAACTAATAGATAATTTGCCCAAGAATAGGATGGAAAGCAACAACACATAAAAAGTTAAATTAAGCTATTTCATGATATTCTCTCAAGACTTTTTGTGGTCCTTGTTTTAACTTCAAAAATGGTGCTTAATATGGGGATTTGGCAACAGTGAATCTTGGAAATCAGTAGGTACATGATCATGTTTAAGGAAGAATAAGATGGAAATATGAAAACTGAGCCAGGTTAAAAATATGTACCACTGTATGGACAGAGTGAAAGGAATGAGAGACTGTGGATATGCTATGGTTTGAGTTGCTTGAAAATGCATATAGCAGGTACAGATGAGAGTAAGTCCTTTGTATGTGTGTGAGAAAGAGAGAAAGAGATTTACAAGAAGAAGGAATAATTTCAGAATGCAAGCTGTTCCTCTCAAGGTATAGACAAGGAGTATATTGAAATACACAAAGGAAACATTGAATTAAACATTAAGAACTCAACTCTTCTTGGTAAGAGAACCTATCTCTCTCTGGCAATAAAATACTGTCCGTGTTATAAACTACCTTCATTGCTTATGTAATTTATATTTTTTGCAACTATACTTTTCAAGTTCAGAACTTGATACAAAGAACAGCATTTTGCATCTTAACATTTCAGCTTCCTTTTCTTCCATTTAATATGTCTCTGGTCCTCATATTTACAAATAGCAGTGGAAGCTTGAGGATGCAATTTGGGAAAATCTGAAGCAAACAAACAAATAAATAAAGTGTATACTGCCTGACTCTCAATGACTTACAGCAATCAAATAACTTTCTAATAGTAAGATTTGTAGTAATTCCAGTACCTGCAAAACTATTTATTTCCAGGAAAAAAAGAAAAAAGGAAAAGAAAGATGGTTGAAATCAATTTGGTCAACCATGCAAGGTCACAAGAAAAGGCAAACCATCTTTCAAAGCTGCCCTCTAAGATTTGGCTTTTCTTTATCGTTAGAAGCAATTTTGTGAAGACAAAATTAGATATAAGCCCCTTTTTCTTCCAATTAACATTCATTCTGCCAATTTGCATAGTTCTACAGGAAGACAAGGAAGAGGTAACATCCAGTTGGGTCAGAAGGTCTTAGAGAAATGCTGGCTTTTCTTCTGTCCAATGAATAAGCTTCCCATTGCTGCTTGATGAAGCAACCCTTTTAAGACAACCACATCCTGTTTCTGGGGGACAGGAAAGGAAAACATGAAGATTTTGTTCTGTTAATATCATAAGCTCATGACTAGTAACGTTTTCTAAATTCTCCCACTTCTGTCTGCTGCATGAGCAAATCAGAGTTCAGCCAGAGTCACATATCATTCTAGTTTGTTTGATTTTGGGTTTATGGTTTAGCATGATGTGTGAACTGTGTGATGATGGATTGATCAACAAACTACAGTTAAAATAAAACATGGCTGTAAGCTTTAGTCAACAAACGATAGTGCATAATTATGCAACCATCATCCTCTTTATTTTGGTCATAGACCTGTGTGTGTCTGTGTGTGTGTGTGTGTGTGTGTGTGTGTGTGTGTGTGTGTGTGTGTGTATCTACCTACCTACCTACCTACCTACCATTCCAGGAATAAGAATCTAAGGTATGGAATAGCAAATTAATAACAAAGTTATAAGGATTATTAACACAAAGCCATAAAACTTAATAACACTAACTATAAGAATTCTACCCATTGTTGATATTAGAACTATGAAGACTAAGATAAAAGAATAAAAGAGAGTAGCATAAAATAAATGAAATAAAACAAATATAGACCAAATTATCTGACAGATCAAACAGTCTAGGCTATGTTGTCATCTTTATATTGATTGCATGACATTGATATCATAAGTGAGCCCATGAAATTTTATATCATGTCTATTATATTCCATACCAAGGGTTGAACTTGACGTTTGAGTGGCATGCAAAGCCGCACTTTTTAAAGCAGTGGATGGAGACAACAACTAAATTTGCTACCCTCCATTTACATGTAAACATCAGTCCCAAGATATTTTAAAGATGCCAGATTGGGAAAGACATTAGCCTTTTGCCATTTCAGTTCCTGCTTTTCAAGCCCTCCCATCCTCCATTCAGCACACCATTTATCCTTTCTCTCATTTACTTTCTCATTCCTTTTTTTTTTATTAAAATTGTATCTTTATTATTTACAATACATTTTTTTAAAAAAAACAGAACAATACATAACAGAATATAATATAACATAACATTGACATAACATTACTTAACATAGCATTCTATAACCTTACATATATACATTTAATTTAATCTAATCTAACCTAATCTAACCTAACAAGGATAAAGCAAAACAAAACAAAACAGCAAAAAAAAAAAGAAACCAATTAAACTAGTTTATTTAAAACCCTGTCTGACTAAACAATCCGGCCTTTTCACTTTCTATTTTAATATTTATTAATAATCGTCTTCCTTCTTCCTTCTTCTCATTCTTTCTTTCTCTCCTACCTTCCTTTTCCCTCTCTATCCTTCTTTTAACTCCACTTCCTTGCTCCCTCTATTCTACTTTACTTTACCCCCTCACTCCTTACCACCAAAACTTCAAAAAACAAAAAAACAAAAAAAAACCACACACAAAAAAGACTTCTTACTTCCCGTCTAATTTTCCATTACATATTTATCTACTAGTTTATTTCTATTATTTTAGTTACATTTATAATATTAATTTCCTAATTGAATGTTTTGCGTTTTTTGAATGAATTCATAGAAAGGACTCCAAACTATATTAAATTCCTCCATGTTTCTGTCGTTAATTTGGTCAGTCAATTTAGCCATTTGCATCAGGTCCATTATTTTTATAATCCATTCTTCAGTCGTGGGTATATATTTTTCTTTCCAGTATTTGGCGAAGGTGATTCTAGCTGCAGTTATTACGTAGAATAGTAGTTTTCCATGTTTTTTATGTAAATCTGGTTTCATAAATCCCAATAAATATAGTTCTGGTTCTTTGATAATGTCTTCTTGTATGATTTCACAGACAATCTTATGAATTTTGTCCCAATAATTCCTTGTTTTCCGACATGTCCACCATAAATGAAAAAAAGTACCAGTTTCTTTTTTACATTTCCAACAATAATTTGGTATTACCGGATTCATTTTAGACAATATATTTGGGGTGAGGTACCATCTATACATCATCTTGAAGAAGTTTTCTCTCATATTATAATTTAAAGTAAAATTCAAGTCTTTTAACCAGATTATCTCCCAATTTTCACTTTGAATATTATGGCCCAAATTTTGTTCCCATTTAATTATGGGATTCTTTGTAGGTAATTTAGAAAATTTATTTTGAATTAAAATTTTGTAAATTTTTGCAATAAGATGTTCCTCCTCTCTCCACAATATATTGTCCCAATTAACATAACAATGATGGGATATACGCTGGCTTAAAGGGGAAAAACTCGAGGCTTGAGAATAAACAGACAAGAATGCAGCTTGTTAGGGCTAACAGTGTTTACTGGTAGCATAAGGCAATAATGCAGATACAGTACATTATCGCAAAAATGAAAAAGATGAATATACAAGATACATCATTGTAAAAGGAAAAACAAAACAAACTTATAAGCAGAGTTCTGTGTATTGATCCCAGGGCCAGAGTTCCTGCCATGGCCTATACCCAAAGCCAGGCATAGCTCACTCTGCCCAGTCCACGGGAAGTGAACACGTGAAGAACTACATGGCTAAAAGACACTAGAAATCAAGAAGCATAGAACACCATTTTGCATGGTTGTATATTCAGTTCTTCTAGCTTTCTGATTGGCTGGATGTTAGCTGTGACACACACTAGGCCCAAAGCATTAGGCCTAAAGCACATAGCATGAGTTCCCCCCCCCTCCTTGCTCAGGGGGCCTGGGCAAGGCTTCCCACAGAAGGAAATCAGGAGGATTTTGTCTCATGGGAAGATTTCCATTGCTAGCCATAACATGGTACCTTCTCGCTCCCTATCTCATGAGGATGTAAACAAAGCCAAGGCTTCTCTGTTATCCAGCCACCTGGCATTCACGTCATCATGAGAACGCTGTGCTTTGGACAGGAATAATTCGCCAAGTCAACACAAGAACTCTAACAAACAATTTTTAAATTTAAAATTTTTGGAGTCCATTTTAAATTGCGCTTTTATTTGTAAATATGTAAACCAATTATTTACTTTCTCATTCCTGATTGTCCTACTCAGTAGTTTCAGTCTCTGACTTCTCCCTTAGGAAAACATATCCCATCCTGATTTTTCCACCCTTTCCCGCCCATCTCCTCCTCCTCCCCACTCATTCGCGTTCAATCTCTTGTTGGTACTCCAGCTCCAGTTTCTGCATCTGCTCTGCTTGGCACTGTAGCTTCTCCATTCCTTTGGATATAACATAGGATGCATCTGGAGAAGCAGGCCAGGGCTTTATTCTTTGCTTCATCCATTTGGATCTACTGACAGAAAGGTGAGGATGTGGCCTTTTGGCAGAGTGAAACTTACCAGTAGAGAGAATAAAAGTCAAGAACACTTTTTATTGTCAAGAAAGGCCAGTATATGATTTGTGTAGATTTGTTTTGGTCCTAAACGTTCTGAACCAACAACTGCAGCTTGTTTGGCACGTGTGCAACAGAATGTTTCTGTATTGAGATAGAATCAATACATTGCCTTCTAGAAATTATTTGTACAGTAGGGAAGGAAGAACTATCTCCTTCTTCCAAGGTAACCTACCCTAGAGGAGGATAGATATGAGACATTTTCTCCACCTTAGCATGAGTTTATTTAATGTTTGATTTATTTATTATTTATTTATTGTGGTATTTATACCCCGCCTATCCCCTCCCTAATGGAGGACTCTAGGCGGCTTACAAGCATATATATACATTAATTATACAATTTTTACAAATCACAATTTTCACTGCGTGTGAGGAGAGGGGGTAAGGGAACCGACTCTTCCAGGCTCTGGACTACAATTCCCAGGATGCCTTGAGCCGGCTGCTGACGTCCTGTAGCTGTTGCATCCGGGTCCGTCATCACCACCGCCATTCAATCTTCCTCCGATCCTTTCCTCCGGTGGTGCCGACTTCCCGACAGGACGCCAGCAAATTAGCCCACTTAAGGTGGTAACCATTTATCTACTTGCAAAGCTTTTGAACTGTTGGGTTGACAGTTGACAGTTGATCTTCTCCCTACCCAAGTAGATTCTAAAAAATTTTATTAAGTGCATTTAAATTCTAATCTTCTGTCATGGGACACAATTTAGGATTTGCAGGTCTTCTCCAGGCCAAGTGCTATCTGGATTCCAACCTGCTCTCAGTTCATGTAGGTGACAATGAAATAGATCCTGGCTTTAGATGAGATTGCAGTTGGCTGCATACACATGATTGTCTCTTTCCCTCAAGTTTTATTTTAATTACTTATACTACAAATGTTAAAGAAAGTGTATGAAGCAGTATATGGAAATTGTAGAAGCAATGACAGAAAGGTTTATAATATTATTGGTGTAAGTTAGCTTTAACTAGGTTCCTCCTCCTCCTACTACTACTACCACTACTACTTTTAATTTCATTCATTTAGCATTTCTTACTCCTTTTCCGTGTTGCTTACACCAAAAGGAAATACATAGGTATCTATATATGATTGTACATTCTATGTGATTGCAGAGTCAGCTTCAAGCTTTGGGAGAATTGGGGCTGGAAATAGTGCCATGTAGAAATGTTCTAATATGAAAAGGAAAATTCATCAGAGGAACAAGCGGAAATGAATAGAAACAAAAGAAGCATGGCCCAAGAATAAGTGGGCGGATTTGATAACATGGATCTTTTCTCGTTAACCCAATCTATTGAATCATGAAAAAAAATTCTGAAACTATATTTTTGGTATTTGTGAAATTACTTTATTTATTTATTTATTTGTAAAATTTATATCACCGCCCATCTCCCACCGCTGGAGGTACTCTGGGCGGTTTACAATCTTTAAAACTTTATGTCCTATATTGGAGCTTTTCTCTCAGCCTGCCCCTTTCCTTATTTTTGTTTAATGGAACACGCAGCCAGAAGAGCATTCATCTTACAAAGTTTATTTTTATTTATTTATTTATTTATTTATTTAGTATATCCCGCCTTTATTATTTTTTTTATAAATAACTCAAGGCAGGGAACATACCTAATACTCCTTCCTCCTCCTCTTTTCCCCACAACAACCACCCTGTGAGTTGGGCTGAGAGAGGGACTGGCCCAAGGTCACCCAGCTGGCTTTCCTGCCTAAGGCGGGACTAGAACTCTCAGTCTCCTGGTTTGCTATTGGCTCCTTCCTAGCGCTGAGAGAGACTGACTGGCCGAAGGTTACCCAGCCGGCTTTCCTGCCTAAGGCGGGACTAGAACTCATAGTCTCCTGGTTTCTAGGCCATTGCCTTAACCACTAGACCAAACTGGCTCTTACAAAGTTGCCATTGTAGTACATTTTACTGGGTTCCAGTAGTGGTATTACTATTTTAAGGATTCATTTTTCTTTCATCTTGATGGACCGACGAGATAGAAAACCTGTCAAAAATATAACAATCCGTTTTAAGTGTTTGCTTCTTTGCTTTGTTTGTGCTGTCCTTTTCATTGCAAAATATTTCATAGACAAAATAGCCAAGTGGCTCAATCATTCTTGCCACACAGAATGTTTGCAATTTAATGGAGTGCTTGTTTGTGGAAACTTCTTTCAGCTTCTGCCACTTTCATAGGTGGTGTGCAAAATTAGCTCTACGTTCATTTTGCTGAAAATGAGTAAGCACATGAGACGTTTACCCACTATATCGGTCCTATAAATTACATCAGCAACACTAGTTCCCTGATTATTATGGTGCTTTGTTCCTCCCCAGCTATATTCTGTGGAACTCTTAGTTCCACTCATTTGCATCTAACCATCCAGTACTGTAGTAGAAACACACCCTGACAATTTCCTTATTTTGTTGTGTCCCAACAACAAGGCGGCCCAATCTTGTCTTTGGCTTAGGAGGGAGACTGGCTTAAGTTGTCCTCAGCCATTCAGGTTTTATAGTGTTTCCCCCCTTAAGTGCCTACAGGTAGTCCTTGACTTACGACCACAATTGGGACTGGAACTTCCATCGCTAAACAAGGTAGTCGTTAAGTGAGTCATGCCCGATTTTACAACTTTTGTCATTAAGTGAATCATGTGGTCATTAAGCGAATCCGGCTTCCCCCATTGACTTTGCTTGTTGGAAGCCGTCTGGGAAGGTCGCAAATGGTAATCACATGACCCCGGGACACTGCAACCGTTGTATATACATGCCGGTTGCCAAGCGCCTGAATTTTGAAAGAGCAGGGCACACTATTAGCTGCCCCTGTAGCAGGAGTTCCTTGCCACCTGCTGAACAGCCTGTTGGCAGCAGGTAAAGCAGGAAACGCAGCATTCTCAAAGCAGGGGATTTGAACTTTCCCACTATTGTATTAGGAAACTTCATCCAGCTGATCAGGTGTTTGGTAGACTTCTTTTGACTAGAGATGTAGGGTCCTGCAGTTTTGAAAGAGCACTAAGCCTACTTTCAAAATTAGCCTCTTCTTGTTTTCAGCTCTTCCTGCTTTACCAGGCAGCTTACAGTATTCACCCCGTGATCAAAGGCAATACAGGCAGGATAGAGATAAGGAGTGGAGATGACAAATGTTATGTCGGTACAGGTGTATCTTATTTCCAGTGAGCTATTAGTTTGGTCGTTCTGGAAGTTATCTGGGCCTGCCCACACCATCACTGCTTCCACTAACATTCAAACTCTGAAGCAGTTCAAAACCCACCTGCTATCAACAGAGGAGAAAAGAGGAGAGACTCAGCGAGGTCTGGAAAGCGTATGAGAGCTACTTAAAAATACTTCTTTAGGGAGGAACATTGGATCTGATTGAATATCGATGTCCATAAGGCATTGCTTGATGACTGCCCACTCATGCCCTGGCATGTGAACTTGAATTAAAGCCCTCATATAGCCTGTAAGGTTCTGGCATGTGGCACTTTTATACAAGGATTCTATGACAGTTTAAAAGCAGCTCCAGGTCTTTGTGATGTCACAATATAAGCTATGTTCCAAAGCCAAGATTATTTATTTTTGTTTCAACTGCAGTGTATTTGAAACTATAGTAGAATTGTGTGTGCGCGCTCTCTCTCCCTCTCCACCCTCATCATGGCTTTGTGGAGTCTGTTTTCCCATTTGCAGGAACTCTTCCCTCATCAGTCCTCCTGGGCTTCAAAGGGATAGATGGCTTGATACCTTTTCAGGTCCACCTCATAGAAATCACAGGTATCCTTTGGTAGGCAACCAGAGAGATACGTGCAATGTGAAGTAAGGATGTGAACGGTGTGAGTGTGGGTGTGGGTGTGTTTAGGTTTGCATATACAAAATGTACTTTTCTTTCTCCTTTCTATGGAGTTGCAGATGAGGAGGTTTTTGTTACTCCTACATTCTGGACCAGTTGGGTGGTCTTCAAGGACAGTCCCAAATAGAGTGCATTGCAATTATCAAATTGGGGGCATGAGTGAAGGGCCTCCTAATCTAAGAAAGGGCGCAACTGGTGTACCAAATGAAGCTATGCAAAGGTCCTCCTGGCCACAACTGCAACCTGCATATCAAGCAGGAGCTGTGAGTCCAGGAAGACCCCAGATTGCACACCATTCTTGAATGGGGATGTGCTACCTCATACAAGGTCAAAGATGGAATATCCCCAGATCTAGGTGGCCCTAACATCCACAGCCACTCATTCTTTGTAGGACTGAGTCAGAGATGGTTCCTCCCCATCCACAGTACTATTACTGTGTATTAGTAGTACCAGTATTACTACTATGGAATAGTGTTACTCTGGAATACAGGTAATCCTCAACAACCCTAATTAGGACCGACAACTCTGTTGCTAAGCTTAGCGACAACAATTCCAGCAATCCCAGTTGCTATCCTGCGAATCCCACACAGTCATTAGGTGAGGACCCATCTGGATCCAAGCCATTCTTGGAAGAAGGTAAGGGACTGCCTCCACTTCAACTCTCCCCATCCACCTATCTCCCCCCATCTCTGCCCTTTTGGCTGCCCGCCTACCTGCCGCCAGCTGCCCCCACCACCCAGCCTTGCCCGCCATACCATCCACCGCATCACACGCCACTACCGGCCGGGGCCTTCTTTCATACTGGCCTCCTTTTGTGCGCTGTCCAGAGCCTCCTTTTGTGCACCAGCCAGGGCCTCCTTTTGCGAAAGAAGGACTCGGCTGGCACACCAAAGGAGGCCCTGGCTGGTGCATGAAAGGAGCCCCAGCTGGCACGCAAAAGAAGGACTCAGCCAGTAGCGGTTCACAGAGCACTATGCGGCACACACCCGCTAGCCCATAGTTCTCACCCACCAGCCTGTGGGACGTTTCCATGGTGCCTCCCGTGCATGTGGCCGGGATGGTGAGCCCAGCAGAGGGGAGGCAGGCAAAGACAACGACAAAGGACAACTGGGGGTGGGGGGTAGCGGCAGAGGCAGAGGGGGTGGTCGTAAATGTGGGCAGGCCCAAAGATGGAAAGATTCAGCATTACCCACCATGGAGGAATGGTTGGCAAAATGGACAGAACCTGCTGAGATGGATAAACTGACTTCTTTGATTAGAGAAAGGACAATATCTACATTTATTGGTGACTGGGAACCCCTTATGGACTTTTTGTGTAAAAATGAAAAAAATGAACTTGTGATTTATGGTTTTGATGATTAGACAGGATAGATTATAAAAAGAAGAGAGTCATGATGCATCTTTGGAAAGAGAGGTTAAAATATAATTGTACTTATAACTGCTGTGAAGAATATCGGAAGCCACTACTTTATATCTTTATATATTTCTCTTTGTTTCTACTTTCTTCTACCTTTTTTATTGCACTTTTAGTTTTTTCTTTTATTTCTCTCTTTTCTTTTCCTTTTCTCTGTTCTATTTTAACTTGTATTCTTATTATTGCTGTTAAAACTTTCAATTAAAAAAAATAAAATAATTTTAAAAAGTAAAAAACTAATTTGTTCACATGACTGCGGGGTGCTGTGACAGCCAGAACTTCGAGGACCAGTTGTAAGTCCTTTCATTCAGTACCGTCGTAACTTTGAATGGTCGCTGAATGAATGGACGTTAAGTGAACACTATCTGTGGTGCTCTTCCGGAGGAGCACTAAACCATGCTCAAAAGCAGCCTGAACTGCGGGTAGGGGTGGGTGAGTGATGCTGTGAAACGCTAAAGAGAAAGCCCTCTCTCTCCCACTTCATTGGGCAGCCCCCTCCCCCCATTGGTCAGCTGCTATTCAGTCTGGCTGAAGTCTTTTTGCTGGGATTTAGCTTAGAGACCTGGCAATTATAGGGGGAGAAGATGGTTTGAAAGCACTGGACTCCTCCACTGCCCAAAGCAGAATGGCCCTGGAAGACAATGCCCAGGGGAAGAGGGGAGGGGAAGTCCATGCATCATTAGAAGTGGCCAAAAGGAGCTGATCTGATCTTATCTCCTAAGGGTCACCTGACTATGACACTGACTGAATGGTCAGCGAAGCACAGTAGATTGCACCCATGAAAAACTGTTATTGCCAGTTTAATAGGAAAACACTACAAGAGCTAAGGATGAGTTCAAGCTACTTTAGGTACGGGTTGGGGATGAAATAAAGGCATATGAGGATATGACAACAAAAAGGGATTGCCAGTGCATGTTCATGCAGTGGTTTGGTACAAGTGGGGAAAGACCCTAGGTCAGAGCTTTCCAAACTTTTCATGTTGGTGACACACTTTCTAGACATGCATCATTTCGCGACACACTCTTACAGCAGGGCACAAGGCAGGCACTAGGACCTGTGCGGAATCACAGCAGGTTTGGAGGCAGCAAGGCACAAGGCAGGCTCTAGCACCTGCGCAGAATCCTGGCAGGGCAGGTTTGGAGGCAGCAGGGCACAAGGCAGGCACTAGGATCTGCACAGAATCCTGGCAGGGCAGGTTTGGAGGCAGCCAGGCACAAGGCAGGCACCAGGACCTGTGCGGAATCCTGGCAGGGCAGGTTTGGCGGCAGCAGCAGCCGCAACACACCCAGACACTGCAGCCGACACACTAACGTGTCGCAAGACATAGTTTGGAAAGCTCTGCCCTAGGTGTATGCCAGTCAATTGGCATTGTGTATGGTGAGCCTTTCTTGCAAACTTCCACAACTATTTTTTCCTAATCAATAAATGATAAATAAATAAATGATAAATGATGGGAATTTCACCTGGTGGGGTCTAGAAGGCGGGCCTTCTCTGCGGTGGTGCCCACCCTTTGGAACATTCTACCCCCGGAGGTGAGGCAGGCCCCATCGCTCCCGACCTTCAGAAAGAACTTAAAGACCTGGTTCTGCCGCCTTGCTTGGGATGGGGGGGGGGGGACAGTTCCTTTTGGGGATGGCTGGTGCCATAGAGCCCTTTTAAACACAAGTTCGTCGCCTCTTGGATTTTATATTTATTTTAATTATGATTGTATTATATGTTATTTTAATTATTTGATTTTTTTGTAAACCGCCCAGAGTCCCCCTTGGGGGAGATGGAGCAGTGATATAAATCGAATTATAAATAAATAAATAAATAAATAAATAAATAAATAAATAAATAAATAAATAAATTTATTCTGAACAGTGTTCCAAAGTAACTGTATAAATATGGTTTCCATCTTTATTTCCAGTTGGACTTTTCACTAAGCCACAGTAGGGCTTGGAGGACAACCAGCATTA